>VZRL01006875.1:365701-595150 GCA_013397895.1 Origma solitaria | reverse complement strand
AGGGAAGAGAATTCTCTGCTTTTAAATCTACCTACACTTAGAATACATCTGCATGGTTAGTGCTGCTTTTCATTCCTGGATCCTGTAAAAAGCATCTGGGACTTGACTTGGTGCTTTGTTACACAGAGCACTGTTGTTTGCCCCGATGTTTGTACCATGTATTGCTGCTGTGTGCACCGTTACCTTTTAGTGGATGGGTAAAAAGCTCAAGATCAGTGCAAACAAGTTTAATGAGAATGCTCTTGAAGATCAGAATAATAGCTACTTGTTAAGAAAGAAAATTATTTTAAATGCAGTGCTTATCACAGGCGAAAGTAAGTTTTAAATCATCTCAGTGTTGAGTCTATTTTCAGCTAGTAAAAGCTGTGCATATATAATAAAATGAATAATACAACACTTACTGCATAGTTTCCAGATCAATAATAGGCACTCAAGGAGACAGATTCAATCTTCAATTTTTCTTGGGGAAAAATTGCCTCAAAGAAAGAAGTGTTCACATGATGTTATTTGTTGTGACAGAAACTGAAATATGAATCTATTGTCTTTTGTGTGATCCTACATTCATTCTAATGCAAGTCTATTGCACTTGATTAGAGAAGTAATGAGTAAAATCCAGAATACCCAATCCACAAAAATTCTAATATTCTTGCTTTATGCCTCCCCCTTTGAATTTATTTCAAGCACATTTCAATAGAATGCTTAAAATATTTCTATCAGAATTTGCTTCTGGACAGTTGAAATATTTCATCTTGGTTGGACTTCTTGTTTTCATTGTATTTTGTTATATTATTTTGACTTGTTTTGCTCTCTGGTTCGAATGTTTATGGTTTTAATTACTTCTTACTATGTGTATATTAAAGTAACAATTGATCATTGGCAATACAGATGGTGTTTCATGACTTGAAATGATAGTTGTTTCTTTGGCTTGCTCAGAGGTAACTGGTATTCTACTTGGTAATTTGTATTCCACTTGATTTGTTAGGTTACATTTTCCAAAGCTTCAATTCGTTACCAAAAACAAACAAAAAAAAAAAGCAGTATGTTTCAGTCCAGATAAGGTCAGAATTATTTTCTAAACAAAATTTTTGAAAGCTATTCTTGACTTTGTGGGTTTTTTCCCTGAAAAAATTGACAGTTTTTTGATAGAAAAATACTTTGCTGAAAATGTTTTATCAGCCTCAGGTTTTGATTTCTATTACGTTATCAGATTTCAACACACAATATTTTTCCTCACTGCAATGTTCATACTGGGGTAAGCAAAGGAACTGCATATGGTTCTAACACTAGTGGACATCCAGTAGTAATAATAAAATAAATCAATGTAGATACTAAGCAAACAGAAAGAGAACAGTAAAAAACACAACGATAAAAACACAGGCAACCTCAGGTGGAGTTCAGTCAGCTGGGATGGTGACAAATGACACTGATTTCAGGTTGTTGGGTGAACTGAAGTGAGGCATATTTTGCACACAATTGTTAGGCATTTATTCCAGAAGCCTGGAAAATATAACACATATGCACTGTACAGTGTGTGGTTTCTTTAATACAGAGGAACTAAAGAATGAATAACCAGAAATAAAAGTACAAGACTTAAAAATTAATCAAATTAGGCATCTTGGGGGTGAGGGGGTGGAATTTCCATTTATTCTGCTGGGCTCATACAACTTGCACAGGCACCACCTTGTGTTCAGCACCATGGCCCTGCAACACACCCGTGACAATCACCATCAATCCAACAGCAATCCCAAAGAGCTTTGCATTCACTTAGCTCAGCTTTTCATACCAAGTGGTTTTTCAGAGTGTCATGTAGACCATTAAAGTACGACTATTATGACTCTCTCCAAGACATTTTCATGACTTCAGGTCATTATCTTGCCTCTCAGTGAGCACTACGGGAGTTTTTCAGTCATGTTAAATAATCACTGTTGAATATTAGCTTGTTGTAATTTAATAAACTTCCTTTGGGGCTATAAAAACAGCCCTTTGATGGCAGGCCTAAGGTGGACATGATCTTTTTATTCATCAGGACTTTGACAGACCTAACACTGGCTCTTGATGCAGTTTTAGCACAGGTAGTGTAGCCACTTTTGTGGGGAAGAATAAGCAATTCTGGTCTAAAGCACATAAGTGTGGGTAAATCTATATTCCCCTGGAGTCTGAGGGTCTTTAACAGCTCATTTCTAAATCGGTGCAGATAAAGCTGAATAAAACCCAGCACATCCACAAGTCCCTTCTTCATGGAGTCCTGGTTATAGCTCAGATGTGCCTTTGATCCCATCAAAATGCAGATCCTAACAGCACCTTGCAGGTTTGGGATGATGCCACCCTCCTCCCTTTAAAGTCAGGTAATGGAAAAAAATGGTAATGCAGTGGCAAGTAATACACCTTTGTGAAAGTTTGTTTTGCTGATAGAAAAGGCTGTACAACAATGCTCTTACAGGAACAATAAACATGAGACCTAGAAAGTAACCGATGTAACATACAAATGGGAAAAATAATGCAGCATTGTTTTGTGCGGTCTTTGCTTGATAGAGACCCCAAGCAAGTGGGTTAGAAGAGAGATCCCCGAGTCACTGAAAAATTGCCCACAGAGCAGGCAAATGTGGCAGGGAGGCAGAATCCATCTACAAGTATCGTGGGGCAAATGAAATTACAAGAGAAAGAATAAAACCAGGAACTTCATTGTGTCACTGTGTGAATCCTCGGTGAAAGCACAGCCTGAAGCTCATGGGCATTTCTTGAAACTTTCTTAAGGTGCATTTCAGGTCTTCATCCTTTGAAAAAGGCAAGGAACAGAGGAGTGACCAGGGTGATTGGAGACATACAACAGCTTATCAGTAAGAAGCAACAGTTTAAAGGTCTCCTAAGGTCAGGAATAGAGAGAACAGAGAGGGGAGTACGATAGAGCTCTCTAGTATCATGAGTGGATGGAGAGGTAAAGGGAAGAGGTCATTTATGGTCTCTTTCAATACAATAATTTCATGGATAACACCTTTCAGACAAAAAAAAAAAGACCTATTCCTCCACCAATTGCATGTCGAAGCTCTATAGTTTCCTTCCATGGAAAACTATACATGTTAAAAATGGATGTAAATTCAGAAACCAACAGGACAAAATTTTTGACAGAAAATAAGAAGAAAAGTAACATTTAGGGAACATCATCTGAAACTACTGCAGATTTTGGAAATCCTGTAATGTCTCCAATATCTAGGAGGAAGCAGGGTGGGCAGAGCCATCACGTAAAATCTCAGATAACTGAACACATGCAGCCTGTACAGCATTAGTCTTTCTCTCCAGCCAGTGCTGTTCCTGGGAAGTTCTGAAGGTAGTAGCTTTTCTGTTTTCTTGCTTAAAGGCTTGCAGTTGTTAGGTGCTTTTTGCATCTGATGTAGTCAGAAGTATTTCAACATTTTCAAAGCTATACTTGAAGCATAATCTGGGTTTAGATATGATTTCATAATCATGTGTTACCAGTGGCAAGAGATTTGACGCTCTGTTAAAGAGGTGATATTTAAACCTCTGAAAGCTGATTTAATCTAGTGTGGGAATTCTAATGATGTTGTAACACTCTTCACCAGGTTAAGGATGCTTTCTGGATGGATTTGTTACCTAAGTAATGTGTAGGATGGGGGGGAAAAAAGGGAACTGCCTTTAGGCTATGCTTTCAGGCATATGTACAGAGGACAGCAGGAGAATTTTTCTCTCATGCTCCTTCGTTTCCACCTAGGATTCAGACCAAGCAGAGAAGTCCATCATGGCATCAAGTACTCTCCTCTGAGTCTCAGATTAAACTGGGTTTGCATGAGAAATATTTTACTTTGCTTCTCTGTCTGAGATCCCCTTTATCAAGGCTATCTTAAAAATGTGAAAAAGCTGAAGCTGTCTGCAGAGCATCATTGACTTTAATGGGAAATGTGGCAATTTGCACAAGGTGAGGAAAGAGTGGTTAGCTGATTAAGGTGGACAAATTAGCTCATTTTCTTCTTTCCTCTGTGTAAAAGTTGAAAGGAACTAAATATGTAATTTTCCCATTTATATACTGCTCCTTAAAGCCTCATTTTCTGCTCTCTGCTCATGCTTCCAGAGTGCTTCCTTATGACCTTGCTTATCTGTGCCTTGATTACTGCAGACTCTCCGGAGCTGCTTTACTTTTTGTGGCCCTGTATGATAGAGCAGCTGATATTTTCTTCCTCCCTTCTTTCTCTGTGCTCTGCTGTGAAAAGGGTCTTGAAGAAAGGCTCTACCTCAATCTGCTCCTGAGGCCCCTGCACAGGGCTGAAACAAAATAAAAGGCACACACAGAAAAGAGAAATAGGTGCAGTAATTGGTCTCCAGCAGGAGCACTAATGACACAAAACTGAAAGGACTTCCTGCACCTGCCAGAGCTACTTTGTTATCCCAGGGAGGATCTACAAAGCAGGTCAGGACACTTGAGGCTAATCAAGCACTGTTATCTAATGGATTGTTTGCACAAATTTGTAACTCTGCATTGTATTATTATTATCATTGTCTATTCATGTTCCTATGATCTCTGTCTAGAGACAAACAGTTCAGAAAGGAACCTATAAATAAATGCCCGCAACCCAAAGTGTCACAAGATGGAAGAACACTGGGGATGACCCAAGCCTGACAATCACCATGGGGGTGCCTTCCCAGGTGGAGAGGTGTCTCAGTCCCAGCATGGCATAATTTGGATACATGGCCTTTCTGACCCAAATTCAGGAGCAAGAGCCTTCTCCATGGGTACCAGAGGCACAATGCTGTTCTCAGTCACACAGCAGAGGTGCATGGGGCACAATTGCTGGTGAGAGCCAACGCATGACCAAAGCCAATGCCCATCAGATCCATCTGCAGAGTGATTTCCGAGTTGTGCAGGATGTTGTTGTTCATCTTTGTAGCGTCTGATGAGCCAACAAAACAAATATCGGTCACACAAAACATTGCATGCGGGCACACTGTAGTGTTTTGAACTTCTAATAATTTCTCCCTCCTTTTTCTTCTTTATGTTTGATTTTATTGCTTCATGACTTGGAAGTACTTCATTACTATCTTTTAATGTTCTCATGTGCAGGTTTTGTCTGGAGCATTGTAAGCCCTCGAGCGTCACAAGCATATTACCACTTTATAAGAGAAAAAAATACATTCATTGTAGAAGGATTGATGCTTTGAACAAAATTATAGTAAAAAAGACATATCTGGGAAGCAATAAAAGTTATCCAGAAGCAGGATAGAGGTTGCTCTTCTCTGCTGGCAAACTCCACAGCTGAGAGTTCTTCTTCCTGGCAGGAAGGAGGTGAAGGTGTTTGTCTTACATGAACCAGCAAGCTCAGAGTCATGAGAGAACAAAAGGTCAGTAAGAAGAGCAGCTCCTCATGGAGACAAAAAGCGTGTATGAGAAAAAAAAAAGATAGGAATACAGGTAAGGTAGAGAAAGGCACTGGCCTTTCAGCCAGGCGTGCAATGGTAGTGGGATTTTGGTGTCAGCAGCTTTATGGCCAAGCCTAAAGGCAGGAGAAAAACTCCACCAAATGCAGTCAGTTGATGACCCAGACTGCAATGTGCTGCGGAGAACTGTCTTGTGTGGGTATTGTCATGCTGCAAAAAAATAATGGATGTCAATTTTAACATCTACTCTTCAGAGACCTCTTTTCTGTTTTCTCTTATCTCTGATCCACAAAGCCCAGGATTCATCAGCAGCATGGGTTATTTGCAGGAAGAATAGGAAAGTTTCCTCTAGAGTTTACTAAGTGCCAAAAGTTCACCAGGTTTTCAGCTCCCACGAGGTACATGAGTTATTCCCAATATATTTTCTACTTCTGATTTCCCCTCCCTTTTGTCTGTGCTTTTCTGCATGTTATCTGGGGATGTATTTTCAACTGCCTATATGTCTTTTAAAAGAATTTTCGCCCACATGAAAACAAGGTAATGCTGCAGCTTGCTGCAGTATTACTGTCTCACATTTTTTTAGACTTGTAGTTTAACAAAAGAAATGCACACAGAAGAGCAAGACCTGATCTTTCTCTGGAAAAATCTGAAATTATAATTAAATAAGGACACTTGTATCTTGTCCTGTACCTGGTTCTCAGTAAAATAATGGAAATTAATTCTTCTAATCAAAATAACATATTCTATGAAAAAATATAACTGCAGTACCAATGAGATTGGGGTGAAGACCTTCCAAATAAACTGTATATATTTGTGACACACTTTGTGTGGTTGGTTTTGGGCACTTTTAAATTTTAAAATTGTCTAAAGAAAATCGTAAATGGAAAATTTTCAGTGGTGCTGGAATATTCTTTCTCATGTGATTTGAGAGTTTGATTTATCATCTTTCTTCAGTGGAAGAAGCAAAAGGTTGTATATAACCAGCAGCCAATTGTTGATTGAACCTAATTTTGGATGTGATCAATCTGCAAATTTTGCAGTTCTTACGAGCAGCAATCTGGCAGAAGTATCATTTATTTTGATGTCTGAAAAAGAAATGTGCAGCAGAAATAATTTAGGAAGCTCGGTCACAGCTGCACAAGAGTTTATAGACTGTTTTCAGAACGTGAAGAAGCAACTTACTTGAACCTCGAAGTAGTGTAGCAGCCAGTTTATGTTTGGAACCAGCTCCTAAAATAGACCCCTAATTTCATGACCAAATGAAAGCACAGGCTGACTGAGATCCAGCTAGAATGTATGTGCTGATGACAGGCTCAAGTTGAGTGCTGAGCGTTGGCTGACTCCACCGTAAGCTTCAGAGGGATGGTTGAGCATTTAAAAAATGCTGCGACAGCCTGTGGTGATGTTTAAAGAAAATGGTTGTAGTTAATTTTTTAATACCTGAGGGGTAATTGCTCGATATTTTGGGCATCACAAGGTTCTGGTGACTGCAAAAGAAGTAAAGAGCATTTCCTGCAGGAGATCAGCTCTGGTGTCAAGAAGCAAAGACAACAATTGAGGGTGCAGCTTCTATTCTGAATGCACAAAGCCATCGTTAAGAAGAGCAGTTTGCACAGCCTTTGCTCCTGGGAGCAGCCCCAGTGTTTTCACAAATTGCCTGCAGAAATGGTAGCTCTCTTCCCCTTCGTACTATATTATGGATCAAAGTGTATTAATATTTCAGAGGTTCTAAACCTCTCCCATGACCTGGAGGTTCACATGCATTGGCTTCCAGGGGAGATGGAAGAGCAGAGCCATTAATGCATTCTTGGACATTTCAGTGAGGGACTTCTTTCCGCAAAACTGAGCAATCTAATCAATAATATCTAACGATTTTGAGCAGCTGCACTTTACAATGTGCTTACAATACCCACATTTTCAGTTTTTAGGGTTTGCTTCTCCTTCTGCTTCTCAATTTGCTTATTTATATTTGGTTTGGCTGTTTCATTCATTTTTTTAAAAAACAAAGATCATTTGCTGACAAAACCAGTAAGAGTCACAAGTAAATTAAGTGTAAAACAGTAGCATAGAACTGTAATTCAACTTTCTTGCCCAAAAGAGATTGTTTGAAGGTTTTCACCAGAGTATGCTGAAAGCAATTCAAGAGGAGTTGGAGCAATTCCATCAATATGAACGGAAGTCAAAGTCAGCAATTTACTGTAAAATAGCATTTCTTTCTAACACCATACAGTAGCCACATAGGAAATTTCAACTGTGCTTTTCTCTTTGGTAAAGTAAAGCCTGGTTTTTAATCACAATTTCAGTACAAAAAGCGATTATGTGATAAACTTGAGAAATTTGATGTGAAAGGCAATTTCCAATACTGAAGGTAAGGTTTCACAGGACTGGAGAAAGTGGAATTTTTTTCAAGCTTAAGGTCTTGTTATTGTCATTTGTAGCCTTACTTCTTTCCTCACAACAGACCTTTTCTTTTTCCTTAGAAGCTAGTTAATACCTCAATTGTAGCATCTTTTCCATATGATGAGACTTCTTAGTACTGGTAAAGGCTCAGAAGAAAATTAATGATTGCTGAAAAGTTCTAATCCATCAATCAGAAAACTGTCATTTAATAAATTCTGTGGTAGCTACCTCATTAATATTGTCCTTTGTGAGCTGTGTGGATACTTTGAAGGAATGGATGATATTTCCTTCTGCAGACCAGTAATGTGGTAAACCGTGACTGTGTATTAATTTAAATATCCATTAGTGTGGCTGACTGATGCCTGCAACACAGCAACAAAGATGTTAATGTTTTTAATTTTCATAGAAAATTATTCTTTTTGGAGTTCTCTTTTTTCGTTTTATTTCTCTTCTTTTCTTTTCTTTTCTTTTCTTTTTTTTTTTTAAGAAGGCTGTTGCAGCTCCCTTTTAAACCATGGCAATTTTAGATTTTAGTTATTCCATGCTGATCTCTTGTATCTAACAGTACTAATTCTTATTCCTGTCAGGTCTAAATTTATCTATTCATGGGGCTGAAAAGCGTGTGCAAGTCTGTCAGAGGAGAACTGCAGCAAGCTACCCCGTGTCACAGCATCCGCCTGTGGATGGGCATCCATCCATCCCACAAGCCAGAGGGTCAATAAAAATGGAAGCCTCATCTTCTGGATCTACGATTTCATCAGTCACTGGTGGAAAAGCAAAAACGCATCAGCCAGGTAACAGATTTGCCTTGATGCCTTTTCCAGTCCCATTTCTTGTGTGATGTGCCATGCCATGGTGAAGTTGGTGTCAATAGCATGAGATTATGCTTGTGTGGTGATCAGTCTATTGATTGTCAGAATTACTGACTGGTGTTTTGTTTACATGTGGAATGTTTTTGTTGATGATAGATTATAGGGAGTAACAGCGGTTGGGACAGCTGAAAGTGGGAAATAAAAATGTAAGTTTAATCATAAAAGCCCTGACAACATGTAGTGGTATGCAAAATGTTCATGCAGAGAGAGATTTGGGCTATTGCTTTTTAATACTGCTTCCCTTATATATATTTAATTTTTTAAGCCCTGAGCTAATGGCAGTGCTCTAGAGGCTACAGGCAGCCCACATGGAATTCAGTAAGTGACACTAATGTTGGTTTTGAGCAAAGACACAATCCAGGGAGTAGATCAAACTTTCTTGCTATAATGCTAACAAAACCTGTGGATCTGAAGGAGGTCTTACAACACAGGTTAACCGGTTAACAAAATGAAACTTTTTAAAAGAAAGTCAAAATCTCCTGGGAACCATCAAATTCTAATTGACATCATGAGTTCATTCCTTGTTATGGTAATTGCCAGAGCTATTTTAGAAATATCTTTTCTTATAGCAGGGGAGTACATTTGTGCTGGCCATGCTCAGTCATTCTTCCCAGAGAAAATTAAAATTTCCTGAGCAGAGTAAATTAAAGTTGTCTGTGAAGTCAGTTTTGTAGCATCCCTATTGGAGCATCTCAATAATCTTCCAGTGTTGCTGCCCAGGAAAAAGCACAATACATGCTATATGCAGCTACTGGGGTGCTGGGAGGCAGAATCTATTCGTGTGAGGCAGACAGTTCTGCCTGCAAACTCTTAGTGTACCTCCCTTACCTGGCAGATCTCGTAAATGGCTTCATTTTTGTAGAAGTTTAAATTTTAGATTATCTATTGTGAGTTGCTATACAGGTCTACTGCCATGAGTTTCATGCACACATAGTATTTAGTCACCATAATCTTTGTCAACACAGATGAAAGAATTGACAGTGAGTCATAACCATATGCTTTGTTTATTTCAGTTCTTCTGTTCACTTGTTTGTCCTGTTTTTTCACCTTCTGTCATTTTCTTTGAAGTACAGAAATTACTACTACAGAAATGTTGCTGTTGCTAAAGATATAAAATGATGTCTGCAGAGTGTTAAGAGATTGACAAAAAAGCCCTGCATCACAATTTTTCAAAAAAGTATCTTGAATGTGCACAATAACAACATTCTTTTTGAGATGCTACATATTCTACATCTATCTGTTGATAAGTATGGCCTATGCTTTAGTATTAAATGATGCGCAAGCAGCATGTGTTGGCTTCTGATTGAGAAAAAGATCCATTTTTAGGTAGACCCTGGAGGTTTCCTAAAATGGAGCTCATTAGTGACCATTTGGATGATGATTCTCTCAGGAATTAGCTTTCAATATACGATATTAGTTTTATCTGCCGTATTCTTGTGCTCTTTGGACAATAACAGCATCGATTACCTACAGAGAATATTTTTCATATGACAGGAGTCTTCTCTTGAGTAACTTACAGTGCCATTTTTTCATCTGAAATGAAATAACATTTCTATGATTTGTGTCTGACTTTTTAATTCTATACAGGGTCACTACATTTGTGTCTGCATCCAGGCTAAACTGCAACCATTTGAGCTCTATTCAAGTAGATCTAAGAAAGATTATGGTCAGCAGCAACAGCAATGAATAGCACTCCTAAGTGGAAATTCTAGTTTAAACTGAAAATCATATGTTCTTCACTCTAACTCAGTCCCCAGTTAACACTTATAGATTCATAATTAGCTTTAGGCACTGGTTGTCCAATGGCAGTACCTTATCGAAGATATCATAAGCAGCTTCATATTTTAGAAAGATATTCTTATGTATATTAGTTTCTCAGTACCAAATCTTACACCACTGTTTTCTAAGCTATCGTCCTGCTACTGCATGCAGTGAGTTTGTAGGTTTTTGTTCAGTCTAATTTTAAATTCTTCATACAATTTGGGTTTTTCCTTCTATTGGGGTGCTCTTATCACAATCCAGTAGCTCTCCCTGTGGAGTAGTGTATGTTATACTCAGTCTGAAATTTCCTTTGTCCAGTTAGCAAATACTCCAAACATGAAGGCAGTCTAGCATAATAGAAGTTATTTTTAGTTATTTTTTTAAATGACATTTTAATTCTTATCAGTGAGACTAGGACCATGGAAAGAAAAGATCCTTTATAAAGTGCCAGCTGAGAGTATTTTTTTTTCCTTTGATAGCATGCTACTTCTGTTTTCTTCACAGCACATTTTTTCCCTTTTCCATGTTTCTTCTTTCAAGAATGACACCTTTTATAATCTATCATGAATTCTATTTATTTGACAGCGGTTTCCTTTGAATGAAGTTCATCGGTAGCTATATGCTAAGGATGAGAAACAATAGATCCTGTTCAGTGTCCCAGCCTTCCTTTCCAGTTCCTTCCCTGCCAGTTTTATTTGTAGCTAGTAAGGAGCCGGAGGCTCATGACTTCTGCTATTAATCTGGGTTTTAGAGTGGCTAGGGAGCAGTGGCTTGTCTGTACTTTACCTTATTTAAAAATGAATAAAATTTTAAAAATTGTTTTGTGCAAGCTTGCCATGAGCAGAACCACAACTTCTGAGCTTGGATTTTAAGCAGATATAAAGGTATCAGGTAACTGAAACAAAACACAGGAAAATGGAGAAACAAGTGGAAATAAAAGTCTATTAATGGGGAAGTGAAGACTCCTGACACCTTTGTAGGTGCACCTATATGAGAGAACCTTCTCTTTGAAAGAAGGAAAGCAAAGACAAGTACAGCAATCAGATGATAAATTTGGATGCAATGACATTTAAGGCAGGTATGTATTCCTTCCAAAACTGATCAGATGAAAGATTTAGATGCAATGACATTAAGGCAGGTACGTATTCCTTCCAAAACTGGGGATGGTCTGTTTTTAATTTTGAGAAACCTCCAGTTATCATCGTCCATCTCTGTGAGCAGTTGGGGCGTGTTGTGGCTAATGGGGTACAAGGCTTCTGAAGTACAGAGTCCAAAGCCATCGGGGCAGGCTGTTGGCTGCAGGGAATTGGCACAACTCTCCTGAAGACGGTGTAGAATAGATGTGTCTGTTTTGCACACAGAAGGCTCATTTTGAAAGCAGTGACATCATCATTTAGGCTGTCTGTAAGAGCAGCAGAATGAAGCATGGAACAAGCCTAGAGGGGGTTAAACTGTCATCCCAGTCTGTTCCCTCAATGTCAGCGTTAGGCAAATCTGGGAACAAAAAACCCTTGCCTTTAGTTACTTTAGTTTCTGTGCTTCTGTCTGCTCTTTCCATTGTTAATCTATTCTAGATCAGGACAATGTTACATTTCTTCTTTCTCTTGGCATCAAATTCCTATATTTTCAGATTCTGCAGAACTTGTCAAACCTAATTTTTCTAGGAGTCACTAAACTTGTTGGCTGTGGAAAAAAATGTCTTATTTAATATGTCTAAGCAGCAAAAAGCAAATTCTTTCATTGTATGAAACTCTGGAATCTTCTTAGTTATTCTCTACTTGCAACATTTCCTAACAGTTGTTACCCATTTTACAATAACAGGAATTTGGAGGTTCCCTAGCAAGATTTTCTCTCTCTATGCTTCTGGTAAAACCTTAATGCATTTTGAGGTTTATATATATTTGTGTATGTACAATAATGTAGATTGTAATTTCACTTATACAAATCGGTACTGCAGGCAGTCTACAGAATCAGAGGGAAGGGTTGTCTTTGAAATAATTTATGTTCAAAATTCAGTTAACATGTAAAGAGTCTTCACTCCAGGAAACACATACAAATATTCTAGAAAACTCTGTTTTTAAGAATTTACTGTTCCAAAAGATCCCTTTCAAAGCCAAAGAATGGTACATTTTGGAAAGGACATTCCTTGCTACCTGAAATGATATAGGCATATCCATAATATTTGAAAGAACTTTACATGTCAAAGGACTGATTTCTGGCATTACGGTGAAAGTCTACTGGGGTCATTGGAATTCACTGAGAAACTTTTCTCTCACTCTTGCTTTTTGTGGCAAGAAGTATTTGATAGATTACAAGTTTAAAAGAAGGTATGATTGCCTTGGAAAGGTTTGTCTTTATGTTTCAGTCCTCTTTTTTTTTTTACTGCTTATCAAACTGTAGCATTTTTATTGATGAGTGTACTTACTGAGCTTGTAAATAAGAAAGAAGAGCTAGGAGGCTTGGCCAACAGAACAACTGACTTGGGAGGCAAATAAAAAAACATGGTTCTTGAAACTGGCAACCAAAATGAAAGGAAAAAAGGAAATGTGTGTTTAATAAACTTAGTCACAAATTAATGAACTTTGAATTATCAAGAAAGCTAGGACTGAATCCTTCAACAATGATAATTTACTGTGCAAAATCACAGTAAATTTTGTTTTCTCATCCCGAAATGTGCATATGCTTGTCAGCATTCACATTTTATTGTAAATGGTATTTAGAAGATCTGTGTTAGTTAGACGTGACTTGTTGGTTAAATTGCATTTTCCTTTCTTTGCTGACTGGCAGGACATGTGGCATGCATCTCTCCTAGATTAAAAGAATAAAATCCTGCAAATAATTCTGCCAGAAAGCTCTGTCACGCAAGTAGTTCTTGGAAGCAAATGCATGCATGGCATAGGAATGGCTGATGTAAATTCATGTGGAAATTTGAATTCGCACTGACAGTAATGCTGTTACCTTACTTGTCTAACATTATTAAGGGAACAATCTTTTTCAATATGCCTTCTGCTGGGTGTGTATAGAACTTTCTCTCATGTGGAATGAAGCATAGAAAACACAAGCAGATTTCAAAAAAGTTTAGGATTCCCCTCATTAAGCTAATTTGCATATTAAAACCCCCACATGTTTACAAGAATCACTCCTATGCAGAAGGGACGTTAATGTCAAAGAAACCAGCCTACATATTTAACTTTTCTCTTTATTTACAGCCTGTGTTCTAAGCAATATAAGTTCAATGCACCAAGCAAAATTTCTGCCATGTTGGTCCTTCGAGCGTGATGTGTAAATTCCTCCCTGCTGAACACAGATTGCTCATTCTCCTGGCTCTTGGTGCTCTGCAGCCTCTGCAAAGCTCCTAACAAGAAGTACAGCTTGCCTCAATCACCGTGAGGACCTTTTGTCACTGGACTGAGTGGCAGGACACCACACAGTTTTTATGCAGTACTTTGAAATTAAGAGCTGAAAATGCCAGCAGATGATGCAGAGCTTGAAATCTTCTATCACTTTGCTTAGTCATTCAGCCTATTTCTTTTAGCCCTTTACTATTCTATGGCAAAAGTAATTTCTTTGAAAATTCCTGATCCTAAGGTATCAAGTCTCCTGGAATGTTCATTCTAACACTTTGGAAAACACTTTTGCAGCAGCATACTAACAAAAAACAAAAAAAAGCCCCCAAAAACCACCCTTCCCCCCCAGAAAAAAAAGAAAGGAAAGAAAAAAAAGGCTGGCATATAAAGCACTGTTTTTCAATGCTATCTTGTTTAATCCAAATGTGTTTGATGCAGGCAGAAATTGCATCCCTCTGTGTCAATTTGTGGTGCATGTGCCACAGACAAGTACTGAACCTGCCTGGGAGGGACCTGTGCATGCCCTCAATAGGGGACTTCAAATATAATATTACTAATTTTAAGTGGTGACTTTGAGGGTATTTTGCATCTCTGGGGACTAAGTGTTTTTGAACTTAACTCTTTTCAAAAACTTATTTTTTTTCCTTCCTGCTTTGATCAGTCTCCTGTTTGCTGATATAAAGGAATCTTTCATTCAGCCTTGGAATCAATTATGCACGGTTACTTTAAAATCAGTACAGTTCACCCTCAGATTTCAGCTCTCCTGGCTGTTGTTAGTTTATAATGTGAAGTCACCTCACAAAGGCTGCAAAATACTGCTCTCTGTGGATGTTCCTGATTGTTCTACCATCAGAGAGTTAACTTTCAAGGGGAAAAATACAGGAGAAGGTTTAGGACTAAACTCACGGATCCCAGGGCAAGGCTATAATGTCCTGAGACCACTGTAACACAGCTGTCTTAAAACAACTAAGGTCCTTGACCATTCTATTCTGATGAAAATAGACAATATATAAAATTTTGAAATGTTTCTGAGAAAGTAATGACCCACTTAATCTGAAAAAAACCCTTATGATTCAAGGAACAGTGAGAGAGACTTTGAATAATCAGTTATTATGTTCCTGTAATGCTTGACTGAAAAATGGGTTTTTTTCTTAGCTCTATAGTTCTTGCTTAAAGGGGTTTAGTATTATGTAAGACTCTATTTCTAATGTTAAATATGCTACATATTTTCCAAAGAAAGATTCTTGCAGGAAGACTGTCAAAAGACGGAACAAACCAGCTTCTACTTTGGCAGAGATGCTTTTAAAGTCAGAAAGGGGATTTGACTGAAATAGGGCTGCACAGTATTACTAATTTCCACAAAAGGTTTGTATCAGTCCAAAACACAGCTAGACCTCTTTCCTAACACTGGAAAGCTTTCTGGTTCGTTCTGGTATCTCCAAATTAAGCCAGACCTTCCTTTATAACTAAAAAAACCACAAAAAACCAAACAAACAAAGAACCAAACCCAAAAACAACCCAAAACCAACCAATCAACAAAAAACCCAACCTAAACCAGAAAAAAACAAATCAGGAGGGGAGCTTAGTCCTTGGGTGAGCAGATATGCCAGAGGTAAGTGTTTTTAGAGTTCTAATGAGCCCACTAAAAATTCCAGCCAGTGTACTGTGGTGCCAAAAATGCCCCAAAGCCCTAAACAGTTGCGTAAAACTCAACATCACAACTTAGACCACATAAAAGGGCAGCAGCAAAGCAAAAAGGTGACCTCATTTTTAATCTGTCCTTTGTTTCTGAGAACTTCCTTTGGGTCATGCAGACCACTGACTCTTCCTGTGCCACAAGTGGGTGGATGTCTCAGGAAAGCAGATGGGTCCTGTGCATGCTGGGATCTTCTCAGAGGTGCAATATTTGCTTCACTCATCCTTGGGAGTGCAGTTCTGTACTATTTTATGCTTTTAAAGGTCCAATGGAGCACAAAGCACATGAATTTCTGAAGTCTTCTTCATTACTGGTAACATTCAGGGTGGTTAAAATAGAAAAAGGGAGATGGTACCACAGTTTGGTACTTTATTTAGTCCTCCCTTTAGGAATGCACCAAACACAGAAAAAGAATTCAATGCCAATCAGACTGATGAAAGATTTTTAAGGGTCATCAAAACTGCACTTTCTTTCAATGCCTTTAGTGTTGCCAGAATCCCTTAAAATTATGACCCTTGCTATTCAGATACTCTCCTACTGCTTGTGAAGGAGACTCTGCCTAGTGCCAGTTGCTGAAAATAATCTCTTTTGGGTAGGCATCTTGTGTGAACAGCCCAGTACTACTCCATGCATTTTAATGTCAGAGTTCTCTATTTCTCCTTAGCAGGTTTTGGTAATTATAGCAGTTCACAGGGCTAGATAAGAAAGGTCAGCTGCACCAGTATAAGGGCAGGGTTCCTGCTGTTTGTAAGCTTCTCTCAAACACAAATTAAAAATTTGAGAAAGAGTATTTTTACACAATCATATATAAATATTGGCCCCATTCTTCCACTCCAGTTTGTAACTGAATTATTATATTAACCATAACCTCTCCTTTATACCTAGGCTGGTAGGTTGGAACCATATCCTCTCCCTGTGATAGGCTAGGGTGGGATTCATTGATCCATGTTTAGTTTCTGTACAGGAGGGTATATTTCATGGTAGCTCTTGGATTTCTGGGCTTTGTGGCCCTAGCCTGGGAAAGGGCGTATGATGATGATGCTGTAAGTGAGAAATAGGCCCTCTAGCTTATGAAGACTGGAAACAAGGTAAGTAAAAAGGGGAGGGAGGAATTTGATGGCTACCTGTTAGTTCTAAAGTGACAGAGACTACAGAAGGAGCAGACTTGTGGGAAAAGGGATGTTGGTAACTGGGAATCTTTATCATCCAATTGAAACCTTCCGCTCCAGAAATCTCTAAATCTTTCCAAGCTGGAAGGGACAGACTGGGGGTGGAGTGGATGTGCTTGCCCAGTTCTTGCTCCCTTTGGCTAAGCATCTGGTGTCAGAAATAGATTCTGCACTGCATAGGCCTCTGCTCTGCCACTCTGTCTTCAGGATAACCATTTTTGCAGCCCTATGTTGTGTTCATTCCTCAGCAGTCTTAGGACAGCTGAAATTCCCAAAATGGTTTAGCAGCTGGTACTTTTTGCCAGAATTATTACTAAGTTATGTTTAGACTGTGAAGGCAGTGCTGTGGTAAAACGTGAGTGAGTATAACTGGTTGTTTCATTAAAATACACCTGAAAGAGGCATCTGGTATATTTTAAAAGCTGTCTTGGTGTCCCATGCTATAAGAAAGTAAATCTTTGTTCCGCTGAAGTTTTCTGTTAGGTCATTCCCTGTGCAGCCAGACTTTCTGCTTGTGTCGTCGATAAAATACTATCTTGAGAACGGGGCGAGTGTTCCGTGACACACTGTTTATTCCTCAAAGGTTTTCCTCTCCTCCCCTTTATGAATTGCCTGCTAATGACTCCTGATAATGTTAAAGGTAGATGGTAACTAAGGGATTTATCATTCACAAGTAGTTAGATTTTCCAAACACGGATAAATGTTTGAACACATGTGATAGTGATCTTTGATAGTTATGTTTTTGTATGTGCACTTATAGTGTAAGAGGAAAGAGGAGAAACTAAAAGACAATAATTCTTACTATTATTTTTATGCAAATAGGGTAGTAGAAAATGGACTGAATTGTTCAATGTGTTTGGATCTTAGACTTCTTTCTAGATCCTTATTTGTAATATACAACTGTGGAGAAGAGTCTTTTCTCAGTTGCACTCTGTGGCTTTGTGCCATTTTCAGACCGTATCTTGTGATTTCCCATCCCAGGCATTGTGACACTTGGACAGGATAGCTTTGTTCCCAGTAGGAGAGACACTTTGGTGCCCTTTCTCTTTGTTAAATCTGTGAAGTCCTTCTAGGGGGTAATTCCAAAGGCTCATTGCGCAGCCCTGTCCATCTACTGACAGGTGGAGAACTCGAACCAGGGCCAACTAGAGCCAAGTAATTATAAATGTTGGGCGTGGGAATGTGTGACATTCTGTGCTTGGGGCTTCTGGGTCAACATTCGGGTTCTTTCAATAATCAGAACACTGAGCATAGATGGGAAATGAAGAAAGTGGCACAGCAGTCTGGTGGTTTGGGTTCCTGCCCATGTGGGAGACGTGGATTGTCAGCTCTCTGCACTGCTGTCCCGTTGGAACTTGCTGCTGAAGAGGTGCCTCCCCTTGGTGGTACAAACACAGTGGGGGTGGGTTTGACTGTCCTCATGCCCACAGCTCATTCTGGGCAGTGGCGGAATTGGAAATACGAGAAATGAGGGCAAGCAGGACCCTGTGTTCCTATAGTCTGGTGTTCAGGCTATTGTGACAGTAAAGGAGATTTTTGAGGTATTGCTTTGCACCAGGGGCTATCAATCCATTATCAATCCATTTTTTCCTATGTGAAAAAATCTATCCTTTTCTGTGGAAAAGGCATTCACAGCATGAGAGTGAAAGAACAAGTGCTGAACATAGAACTCCCTGCTTCTCTACAGTTAACTGGCACAAACTTTATGTTTGATGCCAGCCAGGGTTTAATGGAGGGGAAAGTGGACACCATATGCCATCAAAATACCTTAGTTTGTGATAAATATTAGGTTTTCAGAAATCTCCCCTTCACGACTGCTGCTTCTGGAAGATAAGAGAAGGGTTTATACTAACGTAATGAAACATATGTTGTGTCTTACAGTTTATTGCAATGCAAAGGGAATATATTTTTAAATTTTCTTTCAAAAATAATTCCAGTATTGTTATACTGTACCCTTGACATGACTATGCATGTGACCATGCACAGACAGCTATGGCGTAGGTGCTTCACATTAACCATAATGATTTGGGGTTTGAATTTTTTTTCCTAACCCTCCCGGGACTTTCTTATGGAAAATGAAGTAGCCCTATATTTTTACTCCAATAACTTTCAAAACTAAAAAGATATTTTTTTGTTTTTACACTCAGCTTGGATGCTAACAGGCAGATACAGTATTTTATCCATAATCCGTGAGAAAATCATTAAGAGAAATGGTGTTTTCTGCATAGTGGAAGATGTGTTTAGCTATACCAAATAGTGACAGATTATACACTTTTATTTTAATGTAATTGGTAAACCAACTAAGAACATCAAAAGTTATATGAAAGTCATTATGTATTTATAGAAATCCATGGCAATCTACCAGGTCAGAAGTTTTTCAAAGGTCTGCAAGAACTTCCACAGTGTACCCAATCTTTTCAGTCTTGGAAAATCATTGTGTATTAATGCTGTTTTTATGGAGTGCTTTGTCTTAAATCAGAAGTCTCCAAAGGCCTCTCAGTGTGTATCATTAATAGTTACTTACAATTTTTCCAAAACTCTGGATGTGGTTTGTAGCTAGATGAGGCAAATCCTGTGGCCTACACTGGTAAAAGTAAATACCTCAGGTTAGGAAAAAGTGAGGCCCTTAAAATATTCCCAGTCTGTCACTACACATACATGCGTGGATGTGGCAGACAGCTGGTCTTGCTCTGATGTTACACTGCCTTAAATACACAAATATGTCAGCAAGTTCTCAGAAAGAGAGAAATAAACACATGAGTTTTTCAGTCCTTATCCCCACTGCCATCTTCAAAAGAAACCCAGGACTGGAAACAAGCATCAAAATGAAAGGAAAAGAGTACTCACCACACACACCCCACTTCCTTTGTAGAAATTTGAAATTGTGTTGAAGCTGTAAGGTAGAGGAAGATTAGTGCTGCTGATAAGGAGCAAGGATGGAAGGGAAGTTTGAGGATAACAGTAATTTTGCAGAAAGAAGTCAAGTGCTGGGCTGGTGAGCCAAAGTTACAGGTTGAAAACAAAGCCTTTTTCTTTTGTGCAGGGAAGGGGCAGCTCAAGGCATGTTTCTGCGTCCTGCACTGAGAGCAATGATATTTTTACATTGTGAAACTCTGCACTGCTATACATGAGATTTAAGGGTAGTAACTAAAAATTAGATGGTGTTGGTATGTTAAAATATATCTAATATAATCACTGAAGTACAATTGATGTGTACATTAACACTCTGACATTCACCTTATGCGGCAGGAGAGAAGAATGCTTAGGCAGAAAGAATATAACAATACTGAAAACACTCAGAGATTCTCTCTGAGCAGTGTAGCAAAAGCAGCTCTCTCTGAAAGGCTTGTTACGATACACATCAGCCTTCCACTTAATGAAATAATTATCTGTCTCTGAGCCACTGCTTTCAGGCCAACTTTATCTTGCTAGGAAGACATGTGCATATTAATATATATTTGCATACATTCTATGACTCATAGAACAGCTTGGGTTTTTTTCTGAAGCAATAATTGAACCAAAATGTTTTCCATCCATTGCAGTGTGCTGTCCAGCGCATTCATGGCACAGATCCTGGGAAGACCAACTGTGTTGTGTGTTTTGTTTCACTCCTGTCACAGAAATGAGAAGTACCAGAACTGAGAGCAGCAAAGCTGTGCTGTACACACACATACACAGCCCTGACTAACATGTGTAGGTAATGCTTCATGCAGTCTAAATTTGAAACTCTGCTTTTGATGCAGACCACCTACCCAGAACTCACAGAGAGAAGCCAATAGAGAATGTACCTTTATCCCATGCTCACTTGGGTTTGCTTAGGGTGAAAAGGGCACCGTGCACAGCTGCTTTAAAGAAGAGGGTCCAGTACTTCTCTGTAGCTATTACATGCAGTACTTAGTGTAGCAAAACAACCTGCTCATGTTAGAATTATATTTGCTCTTGTTAAATCTCGCCCTGTTAGAGGTAGATGGCCCTGTGATAGAAGCATCCACCCACATGGCAAAATCTCTTTCACTACAAGTTGGAATGACCTTGTACATAAATCCCTTCTCTAATACATTTGATCATTTTAATATTTAGAAGTATGTTAAAATTCTGGCTTAGAACAAGCCATCTCATTTAGCCTCTAAAAATTAAAGTTCTTTTTAAAATGTCATTTGTTTTCCTAACCAGATTAATTGGGACCCTTCAAGACAAATAAAGGGAAAAGTGTGTTATTTTACGCACAACTTTATGCATCAACGAGTCAATGAGAGTAATAACCACGAGGCAATTTAAAATATTTCTAGTTGAACTAGAAAGTCTCAGGAAGCTGAGAAAAATCTCAGACTGATCTTTAAAAAAACCCATAATTAAAAAAAAAATCTAATATTTACTTCACTTTTATTTGTGTTTATTTCTCACAGTTCTGTGGAAAGAGAGTCTTTCCCATCCTTTCAGGCAATATTGCTTAGATTTTACTTGGTGGGACATGTCATTGACAAAGCATAAATCAGCAGCTGTGCAAGCAAGAAGGAAATGCTAAAGGCAGGTTAGTGACCAGTCAATAGCAGCAGTGACATCAGATACTGTCTTTGCATCTAGTATTGGAGATCTGTGGTAAGATAAAGAACATAGATCTCTGGAACGTGGATGAGGTCACTGTGGCTTTTTCCAAAGAGCTACTGGTTTAAAACCTACCTCTGTCCTCTCAGCTAAAATTGTGTGGTAGTGCCATCTGAAAAGTGGATGCTGACAGAGAGGGAGGAGGATAGAAGCCCAAGTGCTCTAATTCAGGTCTTTATTGACACCATTAAAGTCACGGGAGAAGAAAGTATTCCTGCAACTCCTTATTTAACAGCTGTGTTGTTGGTAGATACATTTGTCCCCTGCTGTTGGTGAAGGTGAGTTTGTGATTAGCTATGTGTTACAAGTGATTTGTAGAGGATTATGCCTACAATTCTGGCTGAAATCTGGCTGGATGCTGTTGACCTGACACTTGTGCAGTGTTAAGGCTACTGTGAATCAGACAAGCACAGAGCACTGTCATTTCTGCAGATTGCTGGAAGCTCCCTGTACTGCAAGAGGATCAAATGCAGGAGAGGAAATTTGAATGCAGCAAAATTGTCTTGACTTCATTGTCTGAAATACAGTCAGGTTTAGGCTGGTCATTTTCTCACCACTTCCAAGGCAGTTAATTAAAGAGTCGCTTTGAAAACAGCTATGTAGGTTCTTCAAGAGTTTGATTTTATTAACAGGTCTGTGGTTAGATAGTCCATAAGATATCAGTACTTTGGGACCTCCAGAGCTGACTGCCACTTCCTTTCTCCCTGGTCCAATTAGTTCAGATCTGCTGGAGATGCTGCAGGTGTCCTGCTACCTTCACCTGCTCTGAGGAACAGCAGGTTGAGGGTAACAAGGATGGGGGGTTGGGGGAAAAAAGGGTATTTTTTATTCGTCAGTATTGCCATTAATTTGCTCTAACTAGGGTTGAAATGCAGAACAAAGGCTGCCGGATGCAAGGATGCAAGTATGTAATGGTATATGTAAAAAATGGCAGCTGAGTAATTAAGAAGAAATTGAATGATAACACTACCAAAGCTGCTTAACTGAATTGTTGTCCATTGATTGCTTTTCTTCCTCCATCATACTGTTTCTATGTGTTTTTCAGCAGCTTGAGTCATTTTTCTTGGGTCTTAGAAATCTCTTTTGGGGCATATCTTAGCCTCTCATCTCTGAGGCCATCTGCAGATTTCCCTAGGCTGCTACTGTATGAATAATCAGTTGTCTCACTTAAGAAATTCTCTTTGTTCTACATCATTAAATGCTGACTCCTGCTGCTGCTATGACAGATCGCTTTGCAGGAATCTACAAGGGGAGATGTCTCTGATGTTAACAGTGAATCTTTGCTGTGGAACAAAAGAATATGCTGAAGCAAGCACGAGACAATTTGAATTTATAATATTTTAACACTGAGAAATAAAAAAAGGATGAAGCAGGTCAAAAGGTAACCATTTTGAAATCTGTATTTCCAAAAATGAAGAAGGGCTTTTAAAATAATTTTGAGTCATTTTGTGCCCAGGAGTATATTTTGTAGCTCCCACCAAGGCAGTGGTGAGATAGTCATTTGGCAAGGAGAAGGGAAAATACAAGGGACTAGGACAGAATTCAAAAATAAGAACTGCTTGCTATAGGCAGACTGTAGACGAAAGGAAAGTGCTTCTATCTAAAGCATGAGTGATAGCATCTAGCGAAGCTCAGTAATGATATAAATTACCTGGTGGTTTGTTCTTCCACCTTGGCCTTTTTGTCATGAAGTCCTTTGCCAAATCTCTTCTCAGCCACTGAAGGTCTCTGCTAACTCTGTGCATTAGTTACTCAAGAGCACGGATGCCTTTGTGAAAGGTTTTCATGCTGCTCTTTAAAAACCGGATGAGCTCCCAGTAGTTCCTTCTTTCTCTCTGTCTGTATCCAAACACTCTGTGGCCAGTATCTTAAGCCTGTTTGCCCATTCTCTGTCTGCTCTTGACAGGCAGCCACCTTTCTCTTCATGGGAAGCGTCTGTTCTCAAAGCTTTCTGCTTTCTTTGCTTATGTCAAAAGAGCACTGAAATGGGCAAATCTTGTGCCTCTTTTTGTGTGTAAATAGGTTTGAAACTGTGACCGACCAGAACACGTTTTTATTCTGCAGTGCTTTTAAACAGCAACCATTACATACCAATGTGAATCCACTTGAAATGGGCTGCAGTGCTGGACTTCTTCCTGAGCTATGTCATGCCACCAGCTTGGCATATGAGAACTTCCAGTGCCCTGTGTCTGAAACATGCTGTCCGTGCTCTTTTTGTCCTAATGGCTGTTTTTTGTCCTGCCACTTTGTGTGTTAGTGTGTTTTATTTTAGTCTGTTTGTTCCTGTGTTGTTTGTAACAACATCTCCTGTTTGTTTCCACATTTGGGAGTTAGTTTTGTAGATGGTGTGGTGAGCTGATGCTCATGGCATGGCAGCATATGGTCACCTGAACCAGGGACATCCCAGTGGCAACTCTGCATCATTACTGAGAGCAGAGAATGTTGTTTCATTCTATTTAGCTTTGAATCAGTCCATGTTCTATCTAAAGCTCCTTAGTTTAAAGAAAATTTGGTTCTGCTAAGGAGAAAAAATGGAAATACCTTCATTCAATGTGTATGTTTCCTCACCTGAAGCCCCTTGGCTGGATTTTCTACTGCACTGTCACAAACCCCATCAATCTCTTCAATTTCTTCAGAAGGAAGAGAGGATTTGCAGGTTAACCAGCTGGGAACGCAAATATGGATAAAACCAGACATGCAGAAGACAGATGTGGACTTTTCAGAAATTCTTAATGCAATACAAGAAAGTAAGTTATTCCTTGGATGCAAAATTGTGTTTACAGCAGAATATTCTATTGAGATGCATTGAAATAACTGAAGGCACATGCAAAGTGATGAACTGAATGATAAGTATCTATTATTAAAATCTCTCAGGAAGTTCAATGGATTATTGAAGGCTAGTAAGAAATCTTTCATTATCAGAGAAGTCATAGTAAGATTTGAATTGTTGTGTGCCAAAGGATTCCAGCAGTATATATTTTCTATGCAGACATAATCAGAAACAGTAAGATCCCTGTTACTTGAATCCATTCTTTACACTCCTGAGTGGCTGTGTGAACTATTAACGTGATAAAAATGCTGCAGTGGGGGATTGAAGACTGGATTTGAAGTTCTAGTTGTTCCGAAGTTTTGAGGTGTATTCACATTTTTGCAGCTGGCAATTTTTGGGAGAAGTCATGAGGTTGTCACAACAAGTGAGGGTCCGTGTGTCTTAGATGCTGCATAAAACAATCACTTTTCATATGTGATGGGCTGTGGACTGAGATTTAATTGGTTCAGCCTTCTTAAGTCCAACTGCACAATGACCTCAAGGCTCCTGCTAGAAGAAGTGCTACTGTTACTAACAGTGGAAGACACTCCCCTACCCAAAACTGATGCAATCCTGGAATCCAAAAGGATCTGCAATTTCAGTGTGAATTTTCCATAATAGTTTGAAATCTCTTATGCAGGCCGAGAATCAAAACACAAGGCATGGCTTCCTGGCTTCCTTATTTTCCAGTTTGATTTCAAACTGGGTGTTTGGTGTAGCAATTTTCTAAAGTGAGAAACAGCAGCTTACGTTTTAGAGTGATAAAATATGAATTAGAATGTGTAAAAAACCCAGACTCTGCCTGCATTTTACGACATGCATAAGAAACCACACAGTGCAAGAATCAGGTTGTATTAGTTTGGAGGTGGGAGGAAAACACTCAGATGAATAGGATGGTGGGGATAATAATTTGAAATTGAAACACTTTATAAGTTAAACTACAGGTTTAGGGTGAATTCCATATTTTCTAATTTAAAAAGCTTTTCCCCATCGGGAAATCTTAATAGGAGGTTTTGTTTTTTCCCTTCTCCACACCAGCACAGCCCAGATATAGGCCTGGGGGCAGCTGGGATGCAGACTGGAGAGGCTGAAAAGGCACTAAATAGTCTTTCAAAAGGTGAATACACAAGATGGCTAAACATGGATAAGCAATTCAAGCTGTGGGTGTTTCAAGAATTAACATTTTGATTTTTGGATTTTTCACTAGCCATTTGAGAAGGGTGCAGCTTTCACAGCCTTGGAGATGGTGTTTTTCCTTTATCCAGACCAGACACAGGTGCTGTTGGAAAGTTAATCTCTGTGTCCTTTAACTATATCTCCTTCAGCAAAGACAAAAGGATTTCTATGACTGTACAACACACTTTGCAGAGGCTTGTTGTATGTCCAGAGGAGTGTTGTCACCTGCAGTCTGGTGTGAATATCATCTAATTAGGATAAACATGCCTAAATATTCTTTCTAGGGTAGTTGCTCTGAACAATCAATGTTACTTTTATTCCCAGTTGTTAGCATTGAATGATAATTTAAAAGAGGCTAATGGTGCTTCTAGAAACCAAATAATTTTTTTTGCTAAGTTAAACTTTGGAATACTGATCTTCAGCTAGCATTACCCAAAGCGAGAGTATACTTGATAGCTTGGTGTGACTTACACTAATAAAATGACAATTAATGAACAGAAATATGATCTCTGAGCATGTTTCCATCTTCTCACACAATAACATAGTCAGGTTCCATTTTTTAATAAAAGTTCTTATTTTTAGGCACTTCAGTTTCAGCATCCACATTCAGAAAGTTTAAGGAGTTACCTTGTTTTTGAGTCCTACCTTATATCAGCCTCTTGATCTGAAGTGGCTTGCGGACCCACTGAGAATGTGCATGGACTCCTGCTCAGAATTTCTCAGCATCCAGTTTTCAATTTTTCCTACTGTATTTGGGATAAAAATGTTCGTATACCCACTTTTTTTTCTTTTATTCTTCAAGAGATGCTGAATTGTCAAGTCATTTTGATTTTTCTTCTGCAAAATAGAACATGAGGGGGAGAAGAGAGTTTGCATATTTAAGCTGATCTAAAACCAGAGGGAGAATTCTTAATATCTCCTGTAGCAATGCATGTGCTGCTCTGTATTCCTGTTAAATTTCACCACTTAAAAATACATGACTAGATGGTAGCACCAGTCTGTCTCCCAAAGAGCATTTTTATATATAATAAAGCCATTATATATCATTCTGTTAAGGACATTTGTGGGTATATGCATGTCAGGGTCTGAAGGGGAAAAAAAAATGGAGCTCTGATGATGCTTTTAGCAACATTTGGCCATGTAGGTGCTCAGTCCATTGGGCTGAGCTACCTACAAGCAGCAGGAGAGTTATCTTGGATGTACCATTGCCATTACTAATGTAAAGCAAACAGGAATTGCTATACAAATTACCTATTTGCTTTTGCAGAACATCATTTTATGATTTTATTTTTAAGTATATAATGAGAATTGGGGTAAATAAACTATCTCAGCAGATGCTGGGGGCCCATATTTTCTGTAGTGACCAACCAACACTCCAATTATCTGCATATTTCTGATATCAGCAATTTTCCACTGCAGGCAATCTGGACAAGTCGTGGTGGCTAATTACACTAACCAGCTGAGATTCACTGCTTCCACAACTTCTTCAATGCTGAGATGGACTGTATTTTAAAGTGACTTTAAAATAAGATTTTTTTGGCTCCTCACAAGTCCTTAGGATAATTCAGTAATTCTGTGTTTCAAGCCCCCAGACACATTCAATGTCTTACACACCAAGTCCTGTATCTCAAAACATCTGCTTAAAAACCATATATTCTGCAACCCAAAGCATTACCAGCACTTCAAGAAGCAGCAATTTTAGTATCTCAGAGGCCTCATCTTTTATACCAAGGCAGTCTTAATGTCAGAACAAAGATTGTTTAAATTCCCTCGAGTATAGTGAACAGGCAAAACTTTCATTTTTACAGCTTTCATTGACCCTGTCTGAAACAGATACATATATTTTGAATAATCTTCAGAAAGCTTCACTATTTAATTATTTTGGGGCTTTTTTCCCACAGTTGTTTTCAGATTATGTTGTGGTGTTAGCCATATAGAGATTCGTGAGTCACTGTCTTGGAGGCACTGATGGGTTTCAACTCAGTGAAGTTCAAATAATTTGAAATATTTTCTGTTTCAGTAGTTCTTTTTGTTGAATACTGAGGTTGATTCTTCTCATATGAACACGTATGCAAAATCTGGTTGTGATCTACATCCGAATTACCATCTGATGGGTGGAATGTTTCCAGTCTTGACTTTTGAAACAGTAGGGACAGTGAAGGACACAGGGCTAGGCTGTGCTGTCTTGTGGCACTTCCCCTCTCTTTTATAAGCATCTCTAGAATGAGTTTTGTGGATTGAAATGGATGAATGTGGAAAAAGAATCTGCAATATTACTGCTGCATGTGCTACAAATTGAAGACTTGAAGTTTCTTGCCTTCTAAGTCTCCTAAAGCCTCTATGGTTTGCCCTAGGACAGATTGAATGCAGCCATAGTGACTCTGAGCAGGTGCAGGCTTTCATCATGTAAAAAAACACCAGAAACTCAGAATCTCTCTTAGAAACTGTGCTGCTTAGGTTAGCACATTAACCTAGTATTTAGAGTGGATTAATTTGGACATGAGGATTTCTCTGCTCTTTCTGAAACTTTTAGTCACTTTCCAAGCAAAACTATTGCAATTAAAAATACAATGTCTTAACCTTGTCCCTATTTTATGCATGAAATCGAAGATGAAGGATTCTTGCATATTTTGATAGGGTTTTCCTTTTTTATTACCTACGGATGTAATAATAGACTTTAGATACTGTAAAAGACATGTACAAAAAGGGAGGAAATTATTTCCTATGCTCATGATTGACAGGGAAAGAGTGGTGTATTTAAGGTGCATATTCAGGATGAATATTACGGATAAAACTTTCTTCTGCCTGTGAGAGTGAAAAATAGGCTGTCTGCAGAGACTGGGGAGTCAGTATCATCAGCAATTTTTTAGAAGGGTTCTTAAACTGGGCTATGACCCCTGAAGAAGGGAAAGGTGAAAAGGAGGTCACAAAATGCTCATGATGGCTGGGAACAGTTAGTGGCTGTTAATTTCTGGCAGCTATCCAGTCTCTCCACAGTGGGAGAATGGATTTTTACACCTGGAGCCAGTAGTTAGAAATGGAACTAAGTTGCCACCAGCAATTAGAGATTTTTGGCTGCTAAGAGATTCTCACCAACAACAATTACAGTTGCCTGTCACTAAGTTAGGGGAGCTGAGGACAAGCAAAAGCAGCCTGAGTTTATTGCACAAAAGAAGAATGATTCCAAAAGTCAGTCAAGCTTGCAAAAAAATGTGAGTAGGAATAGGGGTTAGACAAATTTATTTCAAGACTTGTAGATATTTGGTCCCACGCTAGTCAGGGGAAGAGGCCCAGTAGCTGGGACTTTTGGGGGTCCCTTCTAACAGCTGTAACTCTACTGTCATGATTTTGGATTTTGTCTATGAGGCATGAGGTTGGAGAGCTGGCCATCCACAGCTGGAGCCTGATCCTCAGCTAAGGCATTTTTCTTCTCCTCACACACACCTCTTCACCACCCCTTTCCACAAGATCTGTAGCACATGGAGTGCAGAGTGAGCCTGCCTGCCCTGCTGCTCCCACCTGGCAGCAAATTCAGGCCCTTCATATCTATACTTTTTATCAGGGTTGGTTTACCACAGCTTAAATCTGAAGATTTAAGCAATTGCTTCATGCAAGACTGAGGGCTGTGTGGTAGGTGGATCTGAAAGCTTCAGATTTGTGTTCTTCAAAATATGACAAACTGTGCAAAGAGAAACATCTGCTCAGGCTCGTTTACTCAATGCCTTTCAAGAAACAGTATTTATTTAAGGTCTTCTGCCTCTGGATGCCCCACAGGTCTGTACAACTTCAAACTTCATACTTTGTATAGCAGGTTAAAATTCTGCCTCCTTATAATAAGAAACTTTCAGACAATACTAATGCAGAAAGCAGTCATTTAAGCCATTTGCCCAGGAAAAATCTGAGAAGATAGCTACTGTCTGTTTTATTGTGACAGCAGATTGCTTATTTATCATCAGAGAGGTATTGTGGTATCCTGAATCTTTATGTGGCTCACAGGTGAAGAAAACACTCCAACAATGCTCATCATATTTTAGAATTAACATAGTGTACACTTATATCAGAACTAAAAAAGTGAAATTCACTATGGGTGTCATTGTTTGGTTCAGTGGTGATTTGAATGTATATTTTTATTTTTGTTTTTTAGTAGCTAAGGATGTCAACATTTTTTTTGATGAGTTAGAAGGTGTGAACAGCCCTTCCAAAGATGATGATTCCCTGCTTCACCATGGTAACTTGACCAGTACTTCTGACGATGCCAGCAGGCTGGAAGTTGTGGGAGAGGTAAGGACAAGAAGAATTATTAATACAATATTTATTCATGCCATTATAAAGAGATAATAAATGCAATTTTGTTTTAAATCCCATTCTCTGCCATCAACTGTGTCTAATCTTTCCCATGAGAACTGATTTTCCATTCTAATATTATAATGCTGAAATGTAAAAAAACCCTCAAAATCAGAAGTTTTTATTTCAGGCACCCTCAGTGAAACATCTGAATGAAACAAATCTAAGTCTTCACTAATTCTGAAAATGGTGGAAAAGTTTTTCCTATGTTAATCCTTTAAGGGAAAAGAGTGTGGAGGGGATTTATCATAAAATTCCCATGAGAAACGTTGGGTGTCAATTATGAGACATATTCCCTTCCAGTGAAGAACAAGTGACCTGATGGTGCATAATGGTGATTCAGAGGACATAACAGAGAGGAAACATTCAGTGCATAGTCCCTTTTAAATTCTGTCTTAAAGCAGGCAAAGAGGCATGAACCCCTGATGAAAACTTGGATCTAAATTTCTTTTTGTGTCTTTTGTTCAGAAAGGAACAATATGCCCTTGAATTTTGCCTCTCACTGCCCTGCAGCCCATGGATGTTAGGGTTGTTTCCTCAGCGAGTGAAGAGGCCAGGGACTTCTTTTCTTTCCTTCACCTGAGGAATGTAGCTACATCTAAACTACTTACCGGACTGGTCTGATGTTACCTGCAAGTTGTGCCTGAGGAATTTCTGGCAGAGGACTGACTGGCTCAGATCAGAACTGGCAGGGACCATGCTAGCAATTAAAAAGAGAGGAAAAACCACAGGAACGTTGCTGAGGGCCCTGCCCTGCCCCTCTTTTGTTTACTAGTTTTGATAGAGTTTAGGAGATGAAATTAGAGATTATGTCTTTTTCAGGAGCTAGAGGGTTTTGTGGTGCAAGTTCTTTTGTGCAGCACTGTCAAGGAGAGAATCAGACATTTTCTTTGTTCTGGAAACTCAGCCCACAGAGAGCACTCCTCGAATGTTTAAACAGATAATTAAAGCAACAAAATCCAGGGCACCCTGAATATGTGTTTGACCTTGCTCACAATCTCATCTTCCTTACTCACAGCTCTTCCCCAGCTCCCCATACAATTTACCAAGGACTCTGCCTGCTTGCACCATAATAGGTTAATCTGACATGATATTCCCATGTTGCATTTTGGGACCATGTACCATACAATGTTTAGCAAAAAGGCACAGGTGAAAGGCACATGATTTTTATAAGTTAAAGAGGAAGAATTAGCAGAAAATGATCAGGAGGACATGCTGCTCTTAATGCAACAATATTGCAAAAACTATACTTCAAAACCTTTTTTTTCTCTTAGATGTATTCTTTGATTGGTTTTTTTTAAAGGGAAAGGGAAAACTTCTGAGCAATATGAACAGATTTAAGGGGGTTTTTTTTGTAACCATAACTGAGGAAAATAGCAATATAGGTCATGTATAGGTATAAGATGGGGAAAAAAAGATGGAAATAGAAAGTCTTAATGGGATTTCAGGGATGCTGCAGCCTACCAAAAAGAAGTTTCAAAGTACTTGGTCCCTGATAAACTCTAGAAGGAAAAGCTACACTGTTTAGATGTTGTATGATTTGTATGGATATTTATAGGCAAACCCTTTGGCGTAATCTCCCCTGGTGTGCGCGTGTGTGTGAGTCATATGTCTGTGAATGCCAATGGCTCCCAACTGAGCACCTGAGAATATAAAAACTACTTCATTCCTTGGAAAACAAGTTCAAGATATACAACACCTATTACAAATATATTCATAAAGATAGACAGAAATGCTAAGCTTCTTGTTGGAGTGAAGTCTTCACTGTTCTTCCACTTTCTTCCAGCATCCTTTTTCAGATAAAGGAATGGAGGTTTGACATATGTGACTACACTACTTTTTCACCAGTCAGACCTAGTTCTATTTATAATTTTTTTATCAGTATAAGAAAACTGAATTTTGATGTCATAACACAGGTAAGGGAGATACAATATCTGGAGGAAGACAGGACAAATTTCTGTCTGGAATAGCATAAATCTATAATACTTGGATGATGCAGAAGTCCTGCAGCTGACACCGCTGAACCAGCCCTGACTGTCTCTGTATCATGTCAAGACCCTCAAGAGTTCTTGCAAGTCTAGACAGTCTATAAAGTTGCCTTAAAATCTGTAAGAAAACGCCAAAGAGAAAGGGTTCCTTCCTGGAGGCCATGAGAGTCTAATAGGGTTTATCAGTCTGGATTTGACTTACAGTGTTCCTAAAATGAAAGGGACCTTCAAGTACAGATAAGGGTATCCAAGCCACCTTTCTCAGTGAACAATTACAATACTGTTGTTGGTAGTGTTTTATAAGTCCAAGAGAAAATTATTGTCTCGGGAAGTCATATTTGTAGTGGAAGAATAGCTTGGCTAAATCTCATAGATGCTCTTTAATATAAGGTTCTGCATTCCCTGATGAGTCAGTGCAGGGCAAACCAATTTTCTTCAGAGAAAGAAGAAATATAGGAAGGGGCAAATCTATTTTTCCAGTGGAGTTACTACTGCATGCAGAGAAGGACACATTCCTGATGGACACATTCCTGATGGTACTCTCAGGAGGGGTCTGAGTTCAGACGAGGAGTGTACATTTGAAGTGGATTTCTCAGTTGCCCCTTCCCATGATTTCTTTGCATTCCAGAGTAGTGTTGGATTTTAAACCTGGATTCCTTATGGATGTAAATCCAGTGAATCTGGATTGTTTTGTTCTACAGTTCCTTTCCTTTTACACCACTTGCTAAAGTGTGTGGTGACTCTGACTACTGCACAGGAGCCTTTCCAGGAGGGTTAGAAATCACAACAGGACCACCAAGCTGACCCACAGCCTCTAAATGTCCTACTACACCCTTTCTTTATTTAAATAACCTTAAATAGCCTTTGGTTTGTTGGGGTTTTTTTTAATGTCTTCTCGACAGAGATTTTTAACGGAAAAAGATAAAATGTGCCTCCTGAGCTATTTTTACATTTAATGTTCTATGAAAAATACTTCTCATATCTTGATAATTTCATTTATCAGCATGATATGCAGTACACATATAAATAGTTTGTTACTGTTTTTTCCTTAGAAATTAAATGTTTTTTCTTGCCTTCTTTTTGGTCTCTAAGAACTATTCCACTGTATCAAGTCTGCACTAAGTTGTGTCAGGAGTCAGGCACTATAATAAAACAATGTTAGAAAAATTCTCCTCTTCCTTTAGTGAACTGGATGTACCAGGGGGATGGGACATTTGGAATGCTTTCACTGGTTTTTCCATTTAATCAAAATGCCTGCTGAGAATCAGAAAGATAGCTTACACTAAACTCTTTGAATGGGAAAATTGATTTGTGGGCTTTTCCTGTAAAAATAACTTGTCCTATTATAATGTTCACTTTGTGATTTAAATTTTGAAGCAGTTCTCCTGCTGAGAAAGTATTTTGAAAATTCTCTCCTTCTCCCAGATATAAAAGGCAAAATATTATTTTTATTTCAGAGACTTGATTGTATATCATAGGGCCGGGCTATTTTTGGCAAGAATAGTGGATCAAGTTTTGGAAAAACAGAGGTAAATTATCTTAACCTTCCCTTCAGCTTAGAGCTGGACTGATGTTGAGGTTCCTGAAGGTCCCTGCCCTTTATACTGCTCAGAGGGAATGCTGTTTGTTCCCTTGTATCATTCAGAGTGTGTATTTCCTGTACAAACTGCTCCAACCTGTAAACTACAATTTCAACTTGTCTGAAAGCAAAAGCTTAAACCCTGGGCAGGAGTTGTGTTATGAAGAAGTAGTGCTAAATTGTGAGGAGGATCTGTGGAGAATTTAGTCTCACGATTTACTGGGAAAAGACCACTAGTCTGGTCTTTTATATGGCAGGAGAGTGACCTGTTAGACCTCTTATTAACAGTGACATCAATTTATGTTTTTCTGTCTGACCAAACATTTGAACAGGCTTTTTTATTACTGATTTTTAAAATAGAAGAGAAAGAGTATTTATTGGTTTTATGTGCTGCTGCACTGAACACCAGGAGTTCTTTCCAAATAAATCCCAATAAATCCATCCTCAGCTACTCCTTAAGCAAGAGATATTCTGCAGTTAGTTTGATGAGGTGTGGTGAAGTGTGTATGAGGCAAAACAATGAGAATCTCCATGCCAGGTTTGTAAATTAGCATTACTAAATTGCTTGATTTTCTCCTTACAGGAAGTACCTGATAAGAACAAAACCAATGGACTGTATTTTAGAGATGGGAAATGTCGGATTGACTACATCCTTGTGTATAGAAAATCTAATCCACAGACAGAGAAGAGGGAAGTGTTTGAGAGAAACATCAGAGCAGAAGGACTTCAAATGGAAAAAGAAGTAAGAGATCTTCCTTAAAAAAACTTTCACTTTAAAGCTGTGTAGAATCTGAGGGTATGGTTTGTTTACTCTTCTTGAAACTCCTTCACTCTGTTGTGGCAGTAGAAAAGTGCTTTTAAGCATGCCGAAATATAGGCCAGAGCAGTGAAAAAGTGTAGCCTAAAGGAAAATCAGACACATGGATTGAAGACCAAAAGAGGCCATTACAGTAATCTTTTTCAACCTTATGCACAAGTAGGCCACAGAATTTCGTACAGTGTGCTGGCAATACAAAAAAACAAGTGCTGGGTTTGAATAGCCTAATTTCTACTGAGTGCAATCCATATCTCCGCACCTACATTTTCTTCTAGCTACCTGCTCTGCTGTTTGCTGAGGCTCTTGGTACTCTTTCCACAGACCTAACTAGATCCCTGATTTCCTTGAATTGATAATGTGCTTAAGCAGAGCTTAAGTCTCACTTCCATCCTGAGCAGGTATTGCTGAGTATTGACTTTTATTCATCAGTGTGAGCCTGATGGACTCACGCTCATGCTAATATGCATTGTCATGCTGCCACTGCTGGAAACAGAAGAGGAATTTTCAAGATGCAGGCTTTGATCAATGATGTAGGTGCTACACATTATCTCCCTTTCTTTCAGTGAATTCTCAGTACATGGGTAGCTGTTCTGCCTGTGTACTTGAAATGCACACTTCTCTGGAGAACACTGGGGAGGAGAAAAGGGAAGCCTTTACAAAAAAATGGAAATGTTTCTTTTCTTTAAATGTTTTTGATTGAACATGGGTACTGGTGTACATAAGTGTATTAAGTGCTCTTTACTGGTTACACCGAAGAGTTACCCTAAATCACTCCTTCAAGTAACCTGGGAGTCATCACCTTCAGTGCTGCAGTAGCTGACGTTTTCAATGCCAGAGGTTGTTCATTATTACATTTCCTGTATATGTAATACTGTCTATAGGGGTTGTAACCCAACATCCAAGAACATGAGAGTCTTACTGCAGCTATTCAGCTTCACAGCCTAGGATTCTGCCCTGCTTCCACCAAAACAGATGCTGACAAAGTATCTGAAATTTGGACAGTGTAGAAAATGAATGGGGAGTGAATCCTCCCTATTAAAACTTATGCCCAATGGTTTCAAATAATTTTTTCCTACTTCGTGATTTTTGCAGATTTATTATTGTACTAAGGTCAGCAGTGAAAGCTATGAAATCACTTTTTATTTTAAGTACTATGAAACTTAATGCAATATTCTGCACAGAAAACTTTTTCAAATTGATGATTTAAGTGCTTACTATAGAGTTTCCTTGTGGCTTTCGAGACCATTTATTTGGACTTTGCTGCCTAGGCTGCATGAATGTTCAGCCAATTTGATTATTCATTTCACTTTCTATTTTGCTACTGACATGCAGTTTTATTTCTTACTAATCTCATCTGCCCTTGGTGTGACTTCTTGCCAGCATCAGTAATTGTACATTTTCTAAACTCAGAGTGATCAAAATGAGGTTGTGCTACATGACTTGGGCTAATGCTTTTAAAATCTAGGGTAGCAATCTTTTTCAACATATGACTCTGACCTAAAATTAAACGTTAGCATGTTCATTTTATGATCACGTTCGTTTCTAAATTTAATTATAATCCTGAAGGAAATATGCACATTCTTAGCACGCTCCCTTCCCGCATCCCCAGAGCTTAACAACAGTGCTGCATAACACTTGGCTTTAAACTGAGTGATCAGCTAGTGTTTAGATTATTTCTCATTATTTTTACTTCCCCTTTTTTTGAGACTACACATCATTCTGAGTGTTACTGCTGGAAAATTTTAACTGCAGGGATTTTATCAGTTTTTTCTCATACAATATACTTCCACAGAAAAAGGTTTGCTCTCAGATGAAACGAGATAATTGTCAGTGGCTTTGGCCACAGAACATAGCCAGAGGCAATAGGCAGTAACTGTTGGACTGAAGGAAACTTTTTACCTTCCATGAGTTTTGTGTGGCTGTTGGTTCATTCCCCTTTGACTACCGGCAGTTCGCATGTTGATATTTGATTGTGTGAGTCCTGCCTCTTTAATGTGAAACCATTGCCAGAGAGGAAAACGTGCAGAGCTATCCACGCTGCAATTTCAAACACATATTCCTCGCTGCAGGGAGGGAGAAGTGCACTGCAGTGGCTCGATGGCAAGGACAGCACAGTGACACTCCCAGGAAGTGGCGAATGCAGGGAGAGAAGTGTTCACTTAGCAGCATGAAATGAGAAAGTGAATCCGAACTGAATTCGCAGGAGTTGAGATAACTTCAGGCACAATGTCGAGGCCAGGCAGATGAGAAAGGTCTGAACAGGTATATGCTTCTGACTCCAGAAAAAGGTGATAATGTTTTGCAGATATTCCCCAATGAATTCACACTCACATTCTTCAGTTGTGCCACACCACTCTGCCTTGGAAGTTCTGCGAGCTTTGGTGCTCAGTATATACAGTAGCAAAGAATGAGGGAATCCCAGACCAAGAAACAAATCATTAAAATAATGAAGATTTTAATGAAAAAATTAAAATAATGAAGTAATAGAGGAAAAAAGTGATAAAATATTTTTAAAGAGTGAAAAAAAATAAAAATAATAAAATAAAGTAAAACAGTGACGATTTTAAATTTAAAATACAGCTCTATGTGTGAGGAAAATGGAGAGGACAGTCTCCAAGTGGAGCATGTTCTTGAGGTAGCAATCACAATGCAAGTTTGTAAGGCACTGATACCATCTGCAACTTTCACAGGAGACTCATCCTTTCTAGAGCTCGTAGGCAAAAGGTTAACAGGGTGCTACTGTCCCCATTCAGATGATATGTTTCATATTTATCTAAATACAAAATAAGCCTGAGATTTAGATCAAACCACTGACATGGAGAAGAGAATTACTTGTGATCACTTTTATGTGAAGAGAAAATATAGATCATGTCTGTCATCCCAAATAAAATGTTAATTGCTCTGGCCCAGCAATTTCTGGTAAACCTGTCTTTGCAAGAGAGAATAAAGAGTCAGAATTACTTTGAGCCCATGAGCCCATGGTATTTTTCACAAGAATAAATATTTATAAATTCAACCTCTTGGCCAAAATCTGGAAAAGTACCCTTAACCCAAATTATTCCTACATCTTGAATTACCGTTTACTTGTCCTAAATGACCAGGTAGAGCTAAGTTGCTGTCAAGAGTATCTAGGTAGTTCTGGTACATCAATACAGTATGACAGACATCTTTCAGTGAGATACTTTAAATTATGCTGTGATAATAGATCATGCACTGAGGTGGCCAGCATGGAGCAGTTATCATCTATTACTCATTTGCTTGCAAACTCCTCAAGCTGCACTATAAAGTAAAGCAAATGCAGGATAGAGGCAGGAAATTTCTGCTGGATGAACCAACAAAGACCACATTTGGATGTGTAGTCTGTAAAAGAGAAAAAGAGGAAAGTAATCTTGCAGTTAACTAAAAACAGTGTACCCAAAATGAATCTGATGCTGACTTAGGATCTGGTCATGTAGCCCTAGGAGCAGACTGCATTTAGTTTGAACTTGGCATGGATTTTTGGCTTTCCTATTTCTCATGACTGCATTAAACTAATTCATACTGAGTACATAATGAATTATGCTTAATGATTGTGTTCAAAGTTTTAATTTATAGTTTATATGTTGATTTTATTACGTTTACTTGAAAAAGCGTTTAACACACTAGTAGAAAGTGAGTGATAGAAATCTAGTAAATAGGAACTAACCACGTAAGTATTCAGGTCTTTTATTTTATATATTTTGTACACTTATGTTAACTAGTGTCTCAGTATAAAAGCAATTAACTACTTTAAACCAATAGCATTCCTTACTGCCCTGGAAAGCAGGTCTTCTCACAGCTTCTGCATGCAGCATATGCTTCAGAAACTAGCTTCAGATATTTTACAAATAATAACCAATCCATTTGTGCTTCTGCTGGCACATTGATCTTTCCATCTCCCTGATAGAAGAAGATGCTAGTGTAGTACTGGTCCAGTTTTTGGGAAGAATCCAAATTGTGTGGGTTTTTGTGTTACGTGCCAGGTTAAAAATTTAAACATTGCCACCATAGGTGTCAAGCTGTCACCAGGGCACCTCTAATTGCATTCACTCCCTGCCTCAAGCAGCAGCTGACATTTCTGGAGCAACATCTGGCAGCAAAAACACAGCTGGTGTATACAATAGGCAGTAGAAATATATAATAGGTGTTCTCTGGGGAAAACCCAAAAGGACAAGAAAGAAAAGCACAGTAGAAGCTTTGGTTATGTTAGAATGAACAAATATCTACTAGTGGGTATATTCTGAGTCATAAGTTATGTTAACTTGACTCTAGAAGTTTTATTTTGAAATCTTTTTTCAGTCGTTGATGCAATATAATTACAGAATACTAATATTTCATGACTTTTCAAGTTTGCAAGCAGATGTAGACAGGTTCATGAAGAGGTAGTAATAGTTCTCCAAAGCAGTTTCTTTTAATGTGGCTGTAACTTTGTCCTAATGGGGCAGGAGATCAGAAGCTAGAAACACGTATTCAGTAAGATACTTATATTTAGCAGCAACTCGGAGTCTGGTTTCAATATGATGAATGTTGAGAGAAATTGCAGATGACAGAAAGAGCACACAGAGTATCTCCATGACTTTTAGCACATCCCTGAGTGTAAAAGGAAAATAGGCTTATGACCACGTCAAAGTGAGGTAAAAGAAATAAAGAATGAGTGTGCAAAAACTTAGAACTTCAAAGACTAAAACTTCTGAGCACTAACTGTGTTCAGAAAGTGAGGATGTGGAAGACATAATCAACAGATATTGCTTCTGCACATAATCAAATACTATCATCTTTCTGGGAAAAAAATGGCATCTACTCTTTTTAGTTGTTTGTTGCTGTTGTTGTTGTTATTACTACAGAGCCAAAACAGTTATGTGAGACTGATCCGCTTTTTTCTGGTTTGTGCGTCATCACTGCAATTGTTCATGAGATTCCTGTTACATAAACGTTTTTTCTGATTGTGATTCATGGGTAGAAAAGAATTAAGGTGACTTCCAGACCCCAACTGGCGCTTGCAGATCTGAGCTAGAAAAGGTGTTTTATAAATGTAGCTTATGTAATTTGGTTCTCTGAGCAGTGTACAATAAAATCTCAGTACCTTTAGAGCTGACTCCAAGTTTGTTTTTCAGTTATGACATCAGTTTATCCAGTTATTGAAGGAACAGTAACTTGTTTCTAGCTTATTGCTCCTATAGATGTTAATTTAATCAATGAGGCATACAGTTTAAAACAGGCTGCTTCGTCTATGGTCAACTGAATTTTTTCAGCTTGCCAGGAGAGTTTGTGTGCTAGCCAGGAGCAAGCTGCAGGTCAGCTGCAAAATCTTCCTGGCTGCTCATTTTTGTTCGCTGCTCATATCCTTTCCCTGTCATGTTGAGCTTACCCCGCACATATCAAACCCACCTATCCACTAGGGACAAGGGTGGGTAGGGAAAGCTTCCACCACTGAAATTGCATCAGCTGTCCCTTGAGTATTTTTTTACAGAGAGAAAGATACCTGTGAGCATGCCTATGTGAGACCTGAGCTGGGAGAGTGGTGATCATCTCTACAGTGCATGCAGGGTGGGACAGCAATGTGCAGGATGTCACCCATGGCTAACAGCTCTCCTTTAGGCCAAGCTGCCATTTGGATAAAACTAGGCTTTCTTGGTCTTTGGAGCAGATGAGACCTTGTTTTGGGCTTGCATGGCAAGGTTTTGGTGGAAAGTGGGGCTACAGGGTCAGTGCCTTTATGGGCACCTGACATCCAGCCAGGGCCAGCCCACCGCAGCTGGAGTTCAGTGGAATTCTGCTGCTGTGACCTCTGTCAAACATTCCGTGGCTTTCACGGACTCTAAGCAGTTGTTTCAGTCTCTCACTTTTCCAACCCTCTTATTCAATATGCAAATATCTGCAGCTAATGAACTTACAGTACAAATTTTGCAGCCTGCAGAATCTATATTTTCATGAGCAGCATAATATCTCATTATCAGCAGGTGCAGTTTGTTATTTTATGTTTTAAGCGCTGTGTCTGATTATATCCACAAATCACGGATGGAGACATCAAAATGACATAAACTGTACCTGCTAAAAGGGAACCAGACTGAAATGCAAACCCACCACAAGCATTGTAAGTGAAAGTGCTTCCAGCTATTTAATTTAAAACATTGGGCTGTTCATTTCATCTCAATTCAGCCAGAGCAAGTTGAAAACAGACTGGTCTTATTATCTAATTCACATAGCCGGAGTCTCTTTTCAGCAATGTTTTACAGAAGAATGTGTTGGTACAAGCAGAACAATGTCCTTTCCCAGAGAGTATTCTGTACAAAAACCCATGGTCACCGAACAGGGAAGAAGTTTCCAGCTGCCTGAACTTCTGAGGGAAAAAGTTTTAGATTTCAGATACTATGTCCACTGTACAGCACAATGTCAATTTAGAAGAAAAATCTGAGGAGATAAATGAAAGTCTGGATAGATAGTGTCTGAATTCAAATTTCAGAATTCAGTTCTTAAAGAGAAATTTCTTGATTATGTGAGGGAGCTCGTAAATGAATATTGACAAATTCCTAGTTGACAAATTCCAGCCTTTAACAGAGTTTTGTAAGACTATTAGACTAAGAAAATGTTGCTGAAAACATGATCTACTTTTAAAAAAAATTATGGCTTTTTCAAGGAATGTGGAGGTAATGCAGAAAATAAGGAGATAACTGAAAAAAAAAGCCCCTGAAATACTTCTTTCAGGAATGAGTAAAATTTCTTGTCAAAGAATTTACTGTCATCAGCATTCACAAATCAGAATGTAAAAAAACTTTTGAAGGAAAAAATCTTGACACGCAATAGATTAAGAAAAAATTATGGTGGTTATACATGAGATATCCCCTATATACTGCATTTTAGCTGTGGTAGCAGAAAAAATAGAACTGGTCAAATTGCATCAGGGCTCAACTTTCTTGAAAAAGACCTTTCAGTTTATGGGTCTCTGGGCCCTAATGAAATGCAGAATTATCCACTGCATATTTACATATTTGTTTCTTGCTGCTTGAGTGGTAATGAAGTGGTGCTGTAAATGAAGTTTAATAAAGCTTGACCTGAGGGAAAAATGCTTCTGAGAAAGCCACATTGACTGAAACTTCTGTCAGCCAGTTATTCATGTCCCGCTCTTTAAAGTCTTACCTGATTTACAAAACTCTCTTCTGTGCACAAATTACCTTTTATTTTCTTATCTGAAAGCTCTTGAAAAATCTGTAAAAGTACATTTCAGACAAAACAGTGTAAAAACCCTTTTGTTTCCTCTTGGAGGTCTTCATGATACTCTACTTACAACTCTTATTACAACTTGTTTTTGTTAATAGACTCAAATAGATCTTTCAGTTTATAACAAGATTGACTCCCTTTTCTGAAGCCTCCACTGCCAAGCACAAAAATGAAAGAACTTTGTGCTTACTTTTTTTGGCTAACAGCCATCTCTTACACCTTTTTAAACTTTAAAATTTTTCATGAAGAATAAAGCCTCCACAGTGAAAATATAGATAGAAGAACAAGATGGAGACATTAAACTGAAAACTGTGACTCTATACTTTGTCTTGCAATATACAAAGTTCATGCTCTTCTCCACAAGAAATTTGTCTTTTCATATCTAGACTTCTGTGTCTTTTTGTGGCTTATAAATTAATAATCTATTCTGTGACCTCATTTTCTGGGGAATCTGGAGAAGCTCCAGAGCGCTGGCAGGAAGGCATGTCTGAAGGTCAGCTTCGTGAAGCAGAGCTGTCGCCAACGTTAGATCAGGATGGCCATGGCTTTCTTCTATAGAATTCCATAGATTTTCTGTAGATTACAGCCTGGCCCTTCGTTGCCAGAGTTCTTGAAGTTGTACTGCGAGTGCTATTGCTATTGGAAATGATGACTTTCTGAGACAAGATAGAATTAAACAAATGTCCTGAAACAGCAGTTGAGAGGATGGAAGCTGTGATTTGTAGAACATCCCAGGTCAATGTTCTTGTGCAAATTTATGGATTTTATCATTAGCTTCAGAAATTCGCAGGAGAGAAGGATTCAAGTAATGAAATACAGAAAGTACTGACCAAAATCAAGAGGCCTTTTAAAGCACAGAGGACACTGATGGGAGGCTTTGTTATTTAAAGATCTGCATTTCCCTATGTCTTCTCTGCGGGAAGAATGAGTAAGGTGGGATGGAGCAAATGGATGGCAGCCAAGGCCCTGTAAAATGTTCTGATCAAATTCTGCCGCTGTGATGTGTGGATGTGTGATGTGCAAGCTGAACAGTGCACTAAAGGCACCCAGGAAGGTGCAGCTGTAGGCAGTGATGTGCCTGTGCCACTGCAGGGGTTGGTGTGGGTGGTGAGGAAGGTAACAGGAGTCCAGGGAGAATAAGGAGGCTGTACTGCAGAGCTCCAAGAGGAAAAAACTTCATTGGCTGTAGCTGTTGTTGTAGTGTGAAGTATACAACTAAAGGAATTGTGTGACAACTGAAAATTTCCATTCTAAACCCCCCAAGAATAGATTGATGTTTCTGCAGATTTCCATTATTTGACATTTTCTGTTCTTTGATGTTTTGACTAGGAATTGATGACAGCTCGCCATGGCGATTTACATTTCCATCTTGGGCTGTTTTTTGTCTGTCTTGTGAAAGGAAACACAATTCATGTCTCTTACTAATCCATTATTCCAGCCAAGAGGCACAATATAAAAAATATTTGGGAAAGGTGAGCACATTAGAGTTTTGGGAAAGAGGGGATTTTAGGATGATGGTAAGAAAGCATAAGAGGATGCCTGTATTAAAATGTGGAGGCATATCCACATTAAATCATGGCAAATACGTAAGGAAATCTCCCTTCTCCCTGCATAACTCCCACTATAAAAATCTGAGTGTAAAATCTCTTTGGAAATGCAACACAAGCCCTTAACATCTTGAAACAATTGGTTTGTATTTATAGAGAAAGTCTTAACAGAATGCAGGGAAGCAGAAAGCCAGAGAATCACTCATATAGATTAGACTCAGCAAATAGTTTTAGCTGAGGAAAGATGGAAGCATTTTGAACACATGAAAATACTTAAACAGATTCAGTATTAAATGCTTGATATTAAAATGCCATGCTAGCTCTTAAAAAGGCTATCTTTGCAAAAGAGAAAACAGAGATAATCCAGTAACATAACAAAACATGCTATTTTGTATGGACAGTTTTTTAAACTAAATCAAAATGAAAATTTTCATGTGTTTTCTGACAAATTTTTGGAACTCTTGTTCAATTTTCTCTGTTTTCATATAACTTATTAAGTTTGGTGTTGCCGCAAAATACTTTTCTCTTTTAAACAACATCACAGCTGATCACTGGGATGTTCATATAGGACTAACTATGCCTTGCTAGTAAAAGCTTTTATATGTTGACTATCTTCTTAATTAATTTCACAGATTGCTTGTAAGGCACCAAGGATATTTTCCATTAGACAGTGTGTCACATAGAAGAAAACTTCATTTCCTAAACTCATTACTAGGCTCCTGATGCAGGAATTATCTAACAGAAGCCTTTGCAATCAGGGTCTCTGCACAAGTATTTTTCTTCCTGTGACTACAGAAAAGTAAAATTAGATGAACAGCCTGGGACATACTGCCAGGACACAATTTGGTTCAGTCTCATCAGGATATACATGGACAGGAATGGATTATTTACATTGCACTTATATTTCTTATCCCATGCTCAGAGATTATCACAGTCAGTGCCTATAACTCCTAAAACTAAAATGGGAACATGAGTATGTGTCAGGGTTTCTTGAATACCTAGAATTTGTATTTTCTAAACAGTGCATATGAGCCTCTCTCAACACCTGACAGACATTGTAACTCTGCAGTGAAGCCCTGGAGCACTGTCAGCAAACTATTACCAATATCCAAAAGCACTGATCCCTTTAATTGTGTTACTCTTGAGCTTCTAGCCTCTTGTGAATTGAGCTGTTTTAAGTGTATGCCTCTAAAAAAGGGAAGATATGTTTCTGCTGCCCTTAAGAGCTAAATTTTGATCTTGAAACCTATAAAAATTGAAGATCTCAGAAAGCAATTTTAAGTAAAATAATAACATGTTCCATAGTAAGTGCTGCATAGAGATACTGTTGAAAACTCCTAAAATCACCTCTGAAAGATATTAGATAGGTTTGAAGAAACTTATGCTTTTGCCTGCATCCTCTTTGATTTTTATCAAATAGCTCTGTATTGATTTTAGTATGGTGAAAGCAAAATATGTGTGTGTGGATGTGGACAAAGAGTTTGGGTCAGGAACCATCTCTTCATTTCTGCCTTCGTGACAGAGTTTTTTACAGTAATATCCACATGAGAGCATAACAGAGGACTTCTCCTTTTATCCCAGACTAGGCACTCTCACCCACTCATATATTCCTTAGAGCTGCACGTGCCAAGTCCTGGAAATTCTCAGCTAGTGTTAGATGGGATCTGACCTAAACCTCCTTTGCTACAATTTAATGCAGTTATTTCTTGCCTGATTTTGAAGGAAAATGGCGTGCAGTTCATCCTCTTCCTATTCATAACTATTTGTTACTTTTCAAAAAAATGTTACTGTGTTCTCTGCTTAGCATCTTCTTTTGTGTTTTGGATTCCACCTGTATCTTGAACAATCATTTTCCCCTAGGTCAAATTTCCTTACCCCCTGCTGAATAGCTACACAAAATAAAGGACTCAGGAATCTGAGTCCTGTGTGCTCTTGATTTTTTTTTTTTTTTTTTTTTTAGGATCTTCATGCACCTTACCCTAATCTGGCTTCTGTTGCTGACTTCTCTTCTTGATTCTAACAGTGGTTTTTTGTGTGTTCATCTTTTCTGCATTTAACTCTATCTTCTGTGCTTCCCCCCCTCCCATTTTCCTTTGCTCTTCATTATACATTAAAAATGTTCCTATGTTAGACAAGTACATAACTTTAGGCACTTGGTGACATTTCCAACATTAGACTTTCTATTTTCTTGTCAGTGTTGCTGTCACTGCACTTGCCACCAACCATGTACAGTGGTGGTGATTGCTCAATTGTTACCCTGAACTCTTTCCTTATTAGTATTTTGATATTTTCCTGCTAACCTTTCGTGCTTTAAAGGGGAGATGGCATCGTGTCAGATGAGCTCTTCGCTTAAAATCTGCCAGAAAAACAAAATATTTTAAAGCTCTCAATTTTCTCCCATTTTGTGCTTAAATACCATCTAGACAAAGTAAGAGTTCCCACATTCTCATTCCCTTGGTGGTTTGGGAGATTTCTGTGTTGGTGAGAGGGAACCTGGTAAGAGAAATGTGGCATTGGCTGATTAGGAGATAAGCAAACAAGATGCAGATGGGATTCTGGAGGAGGAAACAAATCTATCACTGAGAGAAGTTTGTCAGTTCTGTTCCTGGATGTGTGTGTAAGACCCAGAAAGTGGGAGGGGCACTTGCTTTGAAATACTGCTCCACAGAAATGAGTTAATTTTTATAACTTTCCTTTTTTGAAGAGCAATATGGCAGTCGTGGACGGTAGGGCAATACGATTATTTTGGAAAAGAAATTCACCATCTGTGTTACTGTGATAGTAACAATTCAGTTCAAAGATCTCAGTCCCCAGTTCCAAGAATTAGGAGAGGTATGTGCCATACAATTGTAATCTCATTTCTTCCCTTACCTATTCACCACTCTGCTCTGACATTGGAAAGAGGTTGTGTCTGACTGTGTACGTGTGTTTGTACAGCACAAGTGACTACAGTGACTCTGCAAAGTCCCATCAAATGATGCAAAGTGCATTTCTACGCTACATTTCTTGGACATGCTGGATGCTATATTTTAAATATTTGACAGGAACAACAGCCTGCAGTGTATGTGCAATTGTAATACCTAAAAGGTGATTTGTTGAGATAGTACTCTGCAGTTTGCATAATTTTTCTCATTGTCTAGTGATGTAACACTAATGGAAGTTCCCCCCAACTTTAAAATATCTTTTATAATATTCGCTGGGCCCAAAATGCTGTGTTTTTAAAAAAATTCCTTTCAACAAAATAATTATTATCTATAGAGCCATTGATGTATGGGCCATGTTGGTTTATTAAAAAAAATGACTTAGAGGAATTATAATTTTCCTGTCAGGAAACATTTGTAATAAAAGATAATGTTTATAATAGCACATCTATAAAAAGTTGAAAAACTGAGATTATCAAGTGAAATGAGATCTTAATTTTATTTCCATGTTGCATTTTTACACTTACCCATAGAAGAGAATGAAACAGATTGCTGTAAGTATACTAGTTCCAGAGGTACAATAAATGAGAATTTCAATTCTACTCCAAAGTTTTACACTGAATAAAAGGATCTGAATAGTACCACAGAGCTAAAAATCTCTTTTGTAACTTCTGTTTCACTTTTGGACTGTGAATTCTCTACTGCAGCTCTGAGAGGCACAGCCCTTATGGAAAATGAGCAAATTAATTTTTTTTTTAAATCTAGAAATGTCTATCTGTCACTAGATTAAAAAGGCATTTGCACTTTCCTAAGCAGAATGATCTGCCTTTTTTTCAGCTGGGGACTTCTTAAAGAAAAGTAGTATTTTTTTTATTGCTAGAGAAGGACAGTATTGTCAGTTAAGCAAAGAATCTTCATTACAGATGTTTCCATGGTATAAATTAATTTTGAGAGGGGGATTCTTTGCCAGTGTATGAGTTACTTGTGACCTTCATTTCACAGCAGCATAGGGATCTCAAAATTCAAAATTTTTCAGCAAACAATTTCAGGGTTAGTGACATATGCAATCAGATCAAACCTTATGTTATCTCATGTGATAGCGATGTTCTCTTTTGAGAAAAAGAAGACTTTTTTGTTTTCTCCAACTCCTCTCATTAAATCTGCATGTAAGAGCTCCAGACTAGGAGAGAAAATCATCTCTGCGCTCTATCCCATTTATCTGAACCATTAAATACTGAGCTCCATCTGGTGCTGTTTTGCTCTCCTGTGTCACGCAGGAGGTGTTTCCATCCAGCCCCTCGTGTCCATAGGCTCGCTGGGAGCAGCAATAATTGAGCAATAGTGGAGCTCATGTTTAGGCATCTGCCCTGACAATATCGTGTGCCATGTTATGGGCACTGCTCTATCACAATGAATTAGAATAATCCAGAGCAAATTCATAATTAGCCCTTGTCATACCTTGACCTTGTTTCATTTAAAGCACATCTAACAAATTAAAGGATTTGTACAGAGATGCATAAAGGGTCAACTATTTTCCTTTCTTAGTTTAGAGACGTTATGTATTTCAATTTCATCTTGTCTCCAGTTAGATTCTAATTACTCTATCTCTGCTTGCAAGAAGGTCGGTTTTTTCTTCTGTTTCTGATTTGTGGGTTTTGAACATTATGGTATAGTTTCATTCAGAGGTTAAATTATTTTGAGCTTAGCTGAGCAGACAGGTGAAAAATCCTGTAGACCATCAATTACTAGAAGTTTCTGCTCTGCATCAAACCATGAGATTTCTTTTTATGATAAACATGAAACTGTGGCTTGCTGGAAACAACACATTAAGATGGATTTGCCTTTATCTCTTGTGGTTTTGTGTTTAATTTTTTGTGGGAAATCCTACACTGTCTTAGCATGGTTTGGCATTTAAAAGAAGGTCAAGCTATCTAATTATTTTAATCTGAATTGTGAACAGAATAGTGATAATCAAGCCTATTCTCACCATCATATTTTGATTGTAGTAATGGTGTTGTATCTGGAGAGATGGCTGCTCTACCATATGCTTTCGCGTATTTACAAGACAACTTTCCTGGTAAAATTTTGTTTACATCCTTTTGGTGTACCTTAGTAAGACTACAGAATGCAGCTATAATAAGCCTGCCTGCATTTTATGTGTCTTTGATTTTTAAGTTCGTGAAACTAACTGTTGGACAAAAAATAAATTGCCTTTTTCTTTGACAAAGCAATGTTTTTCCAGTAAGCCTCTAGACGCAAACATGAATATTTAATAGATAATTCATTACATATAAGTATTTTCTACTTCCAAAAAAGATTAATGAGAAATAAATCATAATATATTTCCAATAATAATATTGGAAAAGTGTTGGATTTGTATTTTACACTCGGGACATATCACAAAGGAAGATGCCTTATAAAATGCAGTTCAGTTGTGTGATGTATTTTTAATGGCCTGTGATGTCAAAAAAAAATATTGTACATAAGAAGCCTTTCTTTGGCCCATAGCACTGTCAAAAATATTTGATGATCTCAAGTATTATTGTATAAAGTATTAACTTCTTTAATCTAAAATTGCAGCCCATAACCGATGTTTCGTGTAAAGAGACAATGTCAAATACTGTTATTATAAGTAAAAATGCATCATTCTCCCCAGAGGTTTTAGCTATCTGCTTTTTTTAATCTGCGGATAATGATTTCACAAGTTAATAGTAGTTTTCCAGTCCAGAAGAATTAAAAGATATTTGTCAGATAAAATCCATATTAGATATTTTGCCACAGAGATCTTACCCAGATGGGCCAAACTTTTATTTATTCAGTATTTGCTGATGGAATTATCAAGAAATGTTTTATCATTACCTCACAGTCAGATCAGCCTTTTCCATTAAGATGGTCATGCTGCAGGTATTTCTAATTCTTTTCTCTAGGAAGTGCAGTCCAAGTCAGAGGATATCGTTTCCATGGTTGATTTACTCCATCTGAGTTACCTTACTGTAAGATCCATTCCATGGATTTAGGTGACATTAGTTGGAATTAAAGACATCCTTCTCATGTTTTTTCTTATCTTAAAGGAATTTGTATCTCTCTGCTGCAGATTGTGAGCTCATCATTGCACAGTAAATTTGAGCAGTGAGATGGCATTTGCATTTTACTTCTACTCCAGTAACCTACCATGTTCTTGAAGCTGTCCTCCCACTCACATATTTTGGTCTACATAGAGGGACATCTGCAAGCATTCCCCCTTGTTCTGTTCCAGAACTGAGATGCTGTCGAATGCTGCCAGAAATTAGGCACTGTAATGATGACACCTGCTCTGAGCAGGGTTAGATGACACTTTGCTGAATGCTGGCAGTAAGCATCCACCCTCCTGCTTTGCTACCTCCACTGGAGCAGAACCTCTGGAAGCACTTTGCAAAGTAAAAAAAACAAAAAAACCAAAGCTTTACTTCATCACATTTTGTCATGAGATTTCACATAAAAATAATTTTAAATTGTAATCATATGCCTCTGTCTCCTTACATCAAGTTATTCTATATTTTACGTGTCAATGTCTCCAGTCAAAATTGCTTTTATCAATGGCTTCCTGTTTTTCAGTTAGAGCTTTCTTTTTATTTTCTTTTTATTTTCATTCTTACTTTTTTTGCCCTACAGTTTCTTGCAAGTCAAAGGCTTCTTAATATCCTAATTAAAATGTGAACAACATATTCCCCTATTTCACTAAACCCATGTTTGATTGAAAGTACATGTATGAAAGATATTGGCACTGTTACTCACTAGATTCCTCAGAAGATTGAATGTGTATGATAACATTTGTGAGTATGCAATATTTTCCCTGAAACTGGAAAGTTTCGGTTTGATATTGACAGTATCTAAATAATTGCCCGGTGGTAATGTATGCACTTGAAAAGTATTGGCAGAATGTATCTTCTGTTTTTCCAGTTCTGTGGAATTACCCATGTGAATTTACATTTACTTCAGTTTTGCAGAGTAAGAACAGTTCAGTCAACTAAAATTTGCTGGGTTTTGTTTTTCCACTTAATTCACTCCACATGGCAAATCAATCTGTGCTGTTAAGTAATTCTCAAAACAGTGGAACCTGTACTAGTTACTATTTACTACTCTGCACTTGGACATCATACAGAGCTAGATTACAGACAGAATTGTTACTAGAGGAAATATATTGATTTTGTCTCCTTTTCTGTTTTACCTGCATTATGGTCTTACCAGAAATTAGCTGTATTTGCCAAAAGGAAAAGAACTATTTCTATTCTGGCTTTTTAACTTGCCTTGTAGGATCTTCCTGAAGTAGGTAACATTAGTTCTGGTTGTTGAATCTGTTTTAAAGTCTTACTTATCTCGTTTTACGTTTATGAGGAAGGCTTTAAAAGGTGAGGAGAGACCCAGTCTTGAGTCACTTTGTCTTAAATGATGATAGGAAAACACCTTAATGGTAAATCCTGACTTTTTTATTTAACCTATTGTTTTGCATACATAAATGAAAGCCTGCCTAGCAGCCTCAAAGCAAGTAAACAACATCACCATTCAGTTTGAGACACTGTGATTTTATCCTTCTTCAAGGTTATATGCTGTGAATAGGTTTTCTCAACTTTCTTAACTTTTAGACTCAAGAATTGCTTGTATCAAGGTGAGTACCTACAGTTGCCTTTGTCTTAAAATGACTTGACAATATTATTGATAATGAACTAAAATGAATTCATTACCAGGAGGAGGAGAACGTTCAAGAGGGTATTTGACAGAAGATAGTAATCTATAACCTTGATCCTGGAAGGCAGCCTGCAAATACAGCAAAATATTGGGCTTTTCAGGGAACATTCAATGTCAGCATAGCTCTGCTTCTATTCAGACTAGCAATGATAAGTTCAGAATGAGCAGAGTCAGGTCAATAGTGAATATATATATTTAAATCCTGCTGTCAAAAGACATTGCAGGGATACATAGGAGTTTAGTAGCCAGGACTTAAAGAGCAATTAGCACCACTCTGTGCCCACTTTAGAAGAAGAATGACAACCTGACCTTTACAAGCTTTCCTTGACCTAGCTGATGACTGTAACTCACCAAATTCTACCAAATTCTGCCATACAAACCTGTTTTGAAGATCAGGTCAATTAAAATAAATACACCTTGCTACTCCTCAATGAGAATAACCATTAAATACAGTTCTTGTAAAAAATAAGGGTTTTTTAAAAGGGAAAACAAGTCTAGAAAGTGGCAGCTTTAAACCAACTTTTCTCTAGGGAGGAGGGCAGTTCTTCCATAGAAAATAGTCTTTTCTCCAGCCAGTCTCAGTCAGTGGGTTGCCCAAAGGCTGTGAAGCCTCTGCCTGTGGATATATTCGGTACTTAATGGGACAAGTCCCTGTCTGGGCAGGCTGATTTAAGCTGACCCTGATTTAGCCAGGGGCTTAGCCCACATGAACCCCAAACGTCCCTTCCACCCTAGATGAGTCTACAGATGCCTGATTCTGGTAAGTCTCTTGTCACCCTTGTCACCCTGGGTTTACACTGTTCTGAAGACCACCAAGAATGTTGTTGGTGACCAGAAGAAATTCTGGGTTTTTTTATGGGTATTCCTTGTCAATAAATCAGTTCAATACAACCAATTTGTTTGAACATTGGTGGCTTGACAATTATTGCATGGTGATAACTATGGCCACTGGTGCTACAGGTCAATTCCAAACATTTAGTCCATTTCTGTGTTTGCTAAGTGTTTTATCTCATTGGTCTGCCCCCTTACTTCCTCTCTTTTTCTTTCATCATCATCTGGACATCATTTTATAGCTGATTGCTCATGTCAATAGTTGTCTTATTTAAGTTTCCAAGGGGAGTAATGTTACATTGATTTTTGTTTGCATGTTCCCATAATGTGAAATTGAGTTTATTCTCCAAATCATTTAATGAGTCAACCCTTGAAAGTCAATTACAACAGAATAATGTTCCTCTACTCTCAGTTTAAACATTTATAAGATGAAGGATGGTGAGTCTAAATACTAATCTAACCAAGATAGTTTAGGAAATTCCATTCACTAAAGTATTTGTGTAATGAAGATGGTCGTCATGCTGTCTTTTTTCCAGATATTTTGATTAGCTATTTACTCCTTAGATTAAATGAATGTGACATTTCATTCAATTCGTCCTCCATCTGTATTTGTTATTCTCTTTCCAGCCTTGTTTTTCCCAGCCTTGCTTTTCTCAGCCTTGCTTAGTGTTTTCCTCAACATGAAAAAACCCAAGAGAAATGGATTTTCATATTAATGATCTAGCATTACTGCTTTTTGTTTTTCTGAATATAACTGAACTCACCAAATGTATTTTGATTAGTTCATTAGATCTTTTGTTGGCAAAGCTGATACTCGTTTTGAAAACATTTTGATGTGCGAACACTGAGTAAAAAAATATTGAGTAAAACATTGTTCTTTAAACATCTGTATTGTGATAACTATTTGGAAGTTTTTCATGTTTCTGCATGAAAACATGTAACACATAAGATACCAAATTTAGACAGTGTTTGCTTGTGAAACAGCACCTTCAACAAGTCACGTTTGTCTCTCACATCTTACATAGCTTAAACTACAGCATGCTGAAAAAAACCTACAAGCTTCCTTTTTAACAAAAGGAAGTTAAGAGTTATAAACCACTAAGTTTATGAGTGGTTTCTAATAAATTTTGTTCATTTCCATTGTATTGGTGCGTCAGTACTGTAGTTTCTTTCTGTATATTGGGCTTACTTGATGGCTCTTTTGAGTTTTGGTGGATTTTGTTTTGTTTTTTGATCTGAGTTGTTTATGACAAAATTGCCACTCCACTGCTGATTTAACCTCACCTTTGAGAAAGCAGTTTGCAGGAGATTTTTAGAGTAGCAGAATTTAGTTTTGGTTTTTTGGTACCTACTTGCTAAAGTCTCATGGGAAAATAACAGCTAATTTGTGAAATGTACCTATAAACAAAAACATCATTAAAGGCTGATTTAGAATCCATAAAAGTCAGTGGAAAGAGTGCAAGTGAATTCATTGTTTCTGAAGCAAGTCTCTTGGGGGCATTTTGTTGCTCTTGTATCATTTTGTATTGAAATATTTTTCAGAAATCAATCAGCAAGGAAGAAAGATTTTTTTTCTGCAGTTTTTAGCACCAGAAAGTCACTCATTCCTTTATGTGCTAAATGCAGCCCAGTAATATTTTGAGTACAAGTATTTCTCTGTGTCCTTTATGGTCCAATCTTATATTTGTTTAAAATATGTTAACTCTATAGTGATTGGGTTGGGGGTTCTGGGGGGCTTGTATGTTTATTTGTGTGTTTGTTTGTTTCCTTTGGGGTTTTTTTGTTTGGTTTTGGTTTTGTTTTTTTGTTGTGCTAAAGACAATCGTATGTATGTATCTTGCCTGTTGGAGTTTTCATTCCTATCATGTCACAAACTAGTAATAATTTTCAACTGCTCTAAGGACACGGACATGCTATAGCAAACTCAATAATCTCAGTTTCTATCACGATAGTGTAGGGAGAACCAAGAATTTCTGTGAGCAACATTCAATGTCTAAAAAACTAGGAAATCATCCCCAAAGCTCACTAGCAATTTTCTTGCCTGGTTTTCTGTCGTCATACTTTCCTCCTCTTATACTAAGTACACCTTTACCCATTTCTTGGAATGCCATCCATTTGGTTGTCTAAAAGTTGTATTGTATGTAACTTTGTGAAAATTTCATTAGTATTCATTAGAATTTGAACATTTCATCTTCCAGCATTATCATGTGGCTCTCTGTGTTCTCACATGAGCTCCAGCCAAAACTGCTGTAGCTTTCTTATAGAGGACTCTGTCTCCTCCTGAGTGCAAAGAGAGCTAAATTTCCCCTCTTCCCTTCTTTGCTGCATATCCTCTGGTCTTTGCCAGACAGCTTTCTGCTGATGTGCCTGCCCCACACAAATTTCTCTCCGTGCTCTGTACACTCAAGTAACCCATAGACGCATCTCTCTGCCCTCCATGCCATCTTTTGCATGTACAGAAAACACACATGCAGGCCAGAAGGGACTCACAGAATGGCTTTCGGGAGAGCAGAAAAAAAATAGTTGAAAAAATAGTGGTGGAACTACACATTTGAGGAAGGATCAGGAATTGGGCAGAGTGACACATCACATTGACCACTGACTATGAATTGCTTTCTTTTTTACTAGAAAAAGTAAGCCCTGGTGGCTGTTCTGTTTTTCTTTTGCAGTCATCCCTAACAAACAGTGACATCATCTTTGTGAAACTGCATGCCCCTTGGGAGGTCCTGGGCAAATACGCTGAGCTAATGAATGTAAGAATGCCTTTCAGGTAGGTGCAGCTGTATTTTGTCTCAACCTCCAAAGCCACGCTATACTGTACAGTTAACATGATAATAACTCCAAAATGCCTCTAGAAAAGCTCTTCTGTAAGATCCCACACACTTTCAGAAAATATAAACGGAGTGCCTTAGATACCACATTCATTGCTGTTTCTTGTTAAAGCCTACGGTTTCAGTACAATGCTGGTTTGAGATGAAGATGGGCTGTGGCAGTGCAGCATTTTTCATGGGGTGTTCTGTCCTTAGGCCCTTTAACCCCTTCAATGCTGGAGCCCCCTGCATACTTGTGCGCTGCTGTTTTTTAAATGGACATTTCATTGAAATCAATGGGAGGTCGAGAAGATCCAGGTACGTAAGGCAGCACAGAAAGTGCATGTCTGTTGGACGTATCTGGTATGCACCTGTCAATTGCTTGTGTAGTGTGTAATTAGTATCTCATGAATAAGTATCCCACCTAAAAGGAAAACTATTTAAACTATAAATGCTTTTTTCTCTGGAGAAAATAGAAAACTTACATTAAATGCTACTGATAACCAGATTGATTTCACACTGAGATTCAGGTTGTTTTTTACAGTTAATTAAATATTATTTGCATGTTGGGCTATGAAATTTTCTATGTAAAATATTGCTTTCACTCTGCTGGTTATCAGAACTTTTAAAGTAGCGTAAAGACTTCCATTGGAACTGACCACAACCCATGAACTGAGAGGCCTTGATTTTTCTTTCGATTAGCAGGGTTTGTAACGTAAAGCTCCATTGATTTTAATGGAATTACTCCTGAACAAGAAAAGGATCAGACCCAGAATATGCAACTAGTGAGCTGGTGCCTTTGTAGGATTCTTTCTGGTTTTTTCTTACCTAAGGGTGAAAAATGCTTCTGATATGAGACACCCTGTAGTAGTGGAGAACTCATAAGGAAAAATGGATATGTATAAATGACAAAATTGCAGGCTTATTTTGTATTTATTTTGTTTTCATTTCACAGCAAATCTTCAACTGTTCTTCCTTATGCTTTTAGCACTACAGAGAAAATTTTTAAAGCAATCACAAGTTACTGCAGGATAGTAATATTCTTTTTTAAAAGTGTTCTAGCCGTGGAAATAATGGATTAGTCCAAAAGCATGCCTCCTTTGACTTCTGTGGCATTCCTTGAGATGGACCTGCTCCAGCTATAGATTTTCAGAATTCTCAAGTCTCGTGATTCAGAAATACACCAGGAACTTTGAATTTAGTCATTGAGCAGCTTGTTCTTTCCTGATCACTCAGCAGATAGCAAAGTAGCTGTCATTCAGATTATATAGAAAGCTTTGAAAATACTAAGGGTTGCTTGACCTGCTTCAGGATTGTGGCTTAGAGAGAGAATTATTACTGCATTGTTAAGAGGAAATCATGACAATTCACTAATGGCTGCTGGGCAGGCCCTTCAATTTTATTTTAAAAACAACAGTACAATTTACCATTTAAAAAAAAAATTTGTAAAATGTCCACAAGTCTAGACGGTGTGTTTCCAGATGCCTTTGTCCAAACCCTTGTTTTAAGAGCTGATTGCTTCTTGCTCCTGATATTTCAGGCTGGAATTGTGCAAGGTCCATGCATCACTGCATGAAATCCTTGCTGTTTCAAAGCAGGAGTTGCAAAATGGTGGATACCTCTGAATATTGGAAGCAAAATCAAGAAGTGGATGGCATCTTCAGAAGCACTTAGCTTTGACCTTTCTCTGCTCCTACTGAGTAGAGCAAGACAAATAACACTCTTCAAACAGGGCTGGCCAACATTAAATAATTTTGAAAATTTTACTTCAGGAGCACAATATGGACCCTGATAACAAAGATATCAAAAAGTTCTGAAAATTAACCTGGAATACTAACCAATTTTTTTCCTATCATTAGTAAAGCATTAGTGGTGTCTTATTTTAGAGAGCTTGCTTCCATGGCACTGACACCATGCCTACATTGCATCTAGTGTGCACCAATATTCAGAACACGTGTGGTGTAAGCCACACAGTTACAGTTCCACATTACACCGTGGAACCTCTCCGGATACACAGAAACCACCTTGGTTTAGCAATAACCTCCAGTGGATGACAAAGTCAGCCTCTGGAGGAGGAAATCAGAGTTTGGGCAGGCACCCAAATCTTGCAGTAAGGAGTATGAGTCCCAAATCCACACTCAAGAACCCTCAGATTTTCTTAACTCTCATGAAGATGTGATCTCTGTGCCGCAGGCAATGTGTCAGATCCTGATAGCTCTGGTATGATAGGCATCTGTGAGAAGAACAAGAGCTGCCGGAAGGGGAGTGGAACAGGAGGTGGACTCCGTGTCCTGGATCTCCACATGATGGTTAGGGGCTGCTCTGCACTGCAGGGCTGGTCAGGCAGCAGGCTGAGAGTGGGTTCAGCATGTGTCTGCTCGTGTCCCCTGTGTGCTCACTCGCTCATCATTTGCTCTCACACTCGGCTCATTGCTCTGACAGCACACACCAGCCTGTCTGAGGGGCAGGGGCAGTGGCTGCACACCTGGCGGGTGCTGAGCACATGTGCATTTGCTTTTGTAGCCCATATTCTCTTCCAAGGGATGTTATCCCAGCAGCAATCACCGCCCCCGCTTGGTACTGCATGTATTACAGCACATTGCAGCAAGAATTACAGCTTCCCTGGCTTCTCAAAGTGATTCCCTCTCGTGTTTCACCAAATGCAGCTTTAATAATCCACTAGTAGGTGTCAGATAATTTATCCATATTTGTGTCAGTCCTGTAGAATTCCTGCAACAGTTTATGGACTCCTCTGAAATAGAAACACCTTTGGATCCCCATCTTTCACATATGACAAATAGCAGAAAAGGAGGAGACAATGGGAAAATGATGACCTTCTGGCAATTCAAATGCCACCAGTGTCTGTGTGGCTTCCTGTGACAGTTCTGTTAATCTCTCTTTTAGTCTCTTCCTCCACCTCTTACAGGCTTCTGTCTTCAATCTCCTTTCCTTCCTTGCTAGTTCATACTGTAACTGACGATGGGTTTTCTTCTCGACTGGCTTCATTTTTGCTGTTCTTCCAGGAGAAAAATCTATTACCTGCATCGCCGATACAAGTTCATGAATAGGTGAGTACAATTCTTACGCCAGTCCAGTTCGTGCTCATTTGGACTCAATAACAAAAATAAGGGTTAAAGTCAAGCTGGAAGGAAAAGTTTATCAGTAGTGTTTGTAGAAAGGATGAAGGCAGTGATTATGCACATCTGCAAAAAAAAAAAAGAAAACAAACAGAAATTGCATTTTAAGGCATCTGCAATGCGAAAAAAAGCAATTAATTTTACCAGTTTTGTCTTTTTTAGGCATACGAAAATATTTTTCAATTGATGGAGTCCTTAAAGAAATAGAAGTATGTTAGTGCAAATGCTGTATCTCTTTTTCATGTAGCTCATTAGGGAGTTTCTTGGGGTTAGAGTACCACAGTTACAGCGCTTTTTTAATTTCCATGCACCTTGCTTACTCCTAATAATGACAGCATTATTTATTTATTGCTTCCTCTGTGGGGATGCTTACTACTTGGTTGATAGAGGGCAATGAACCGAGCTTGAGAGACGTGTATTTTCCAAGAATCTTTGAAGTTCTTTCACTCAATTATTAAATATCTTTAAGGTTATGCTTGATGTCCAGTTTATGTCTGACTTGATGCATTGAAACTCTTTCCCTGCAGCAGTTTGCATTTTCTTTTTGATACCTTGAAAAATTAAATGAAAATATCTCCAAAATGCCTAAAAATTATTTAGGCTTGGCAAAAATCAGATCATTCATATATCTACATTTATCTATCTCCACTGTATGTGGCATTTAATGCCACCGTACTGTTGATGCAGTTTTCAAAGGTGTCTAGCACCTGATCTACTGATTTACTGAGGTCAGTGGAAATATTCCCAAGAACCTCAAAGAGTTAAGAATTAAATCTGAAAAAATTGCATTTTGGTGTTAACAGCCATACCATTTTGCACATAGCTTCATTGCTTTACATCCATGGGATGATGACTCTGCTATACAGCATATTAGAAGGCATTTTGTATATTAAATTATGTCACAGTGTGCTGGTGACTTGACAGTACCAGCATTGATATCAGGTTGTAGTATTTGCCTTTTCATTTTAGTAAGCACCAAATGAGCACTTTGTGGAGTTCAGACATTTTATCCTTTTTTGCAAAGGGTAATAGATGAACACAAATCCAGAACTTGTTGATGCTGCACCTCTTTCTATTCCCACTTTACAATAGATACTATAGCAGCTCTTAGCTTTGAAATTGGTCTTGACTTTAAAGAAGACATGGCTGCATTGACTAAAGCAATAAATAGGAAGGAGTAGGTGAAGATTCTAACATTTATATGCATTATATGAAGTTCTGCTTCACATTCATTTTCTTATGAGTCAGGATGCAATTTGAAGTCAGTACGGGAAGAGGTATGATCTTTTTCTGGTATTTAGTTCCTGAGTGATGAGAACACTTGGCTAAATTCAATTTTTATGTTCAGATCTATAAATAGCTACTTGAGGCAGAAAAGCTATAACTGAATAGCCCCAATGGCAAAAAAGGAAAACATATTCAACTTTATTTTCACTTAGGTGAAACTTAGATATATGGCTTCAATAAAGATATCTATTTCCTCTACTCCTACTTCAGTGTAGGTTACAAGTACTTGAAGCCTTTGTCTATTTTTTTGAGTTAATACAAACATTATATTGTCATTTGGGCAAAATTTATTTTAGAGAGGAATTTACTCACAAGGCAAAGCCCAGAGCAGGTCTCTTGCAACTTGCCAACCTGACCTGAATTTTCTGTCTGGAAAATTCTAGTGATCTCAAAACTTCAAATTTCAGAACTCTCCTACTTTAAAGGAAAGGAGGAGTGTCAGATACCTATATAGCACCTGCATTGTGGTTAAAAACCAAACTAATATTGTAGCTGCTAGCACCACAATGTACGTCAAGTTCTATGAAAGAAAGTTCACTGACCCACTGATAAGAATCAGTCTCAGTTAAAAACTTTTTTTAATTTTCCTAATTTTTTCTTTCCTTTGGAAAACGTTTCTATCCCTACCCCACTTGATGGTGAGAAAACAGTTTCTTTTAAATTTTTTGAGAAAACCTTTTTGTGAGTTAAACACAAAATGTATCTTTAGAAAGAGGGTGCTGAGTAAAGACTAGACTTGGAGGGCAGGGGCAGGACTGAAGTGGGAGAGACTCTGTCTTTGAGACACTGTGTGAAGCAGCTGCCTCTTCATCGTTCCATGCACCCCATTGTTCCTGTTCCTGCTTTCCAAACATTCCCCCATTCAGCCGAGTGTGTACGCTTCTCCATAAGGGAAAATGAGGCGTGGATTAGCCTCGAAGAAGTGATGATAAAAAATAGTGGATTTTTAAGACTGTGTGTCTTTGTTTGTTAGCACCACCACCACTCTTTCAGCTTTTTGCTTTTGCGAGATGCTCCTGCAGAGTACAAAACCTGCACTGCTGACTGATGGCAATGCTGGAATGAGCTGGAGGGAATTTAAAAATTTGGTCATTTTTCTTTTCCAAGGAGATAACTGGGGGGGTTTGTTTTCCCTGCAGAAGGCTGTACTGCATGTTCTGCGCTTTGCAGTAAGGTTTTGCAACCTTCTCAGACTAACTGAGCATGCCAAGTAATCTGAGTGTTGGGAATGGCAAAGCACTCAGATTCTGGGTACCTTCTGTGAGAAGCCAGCATGAATAATGCATTGCTGTTAAGTGGGAAAGGCTCTCAGTGCCTTTGCGCTGTGCTTGTGGCGTGTGATAAACCTGCAGTATCTCCAACGTGCACATTGACTTGCGGCATGAACGGGAAAGGATTGCAGGTCGGCACGGGTGTTAATAGCTCAGGGAATTCAAACGAGTTTAATTAACGAGAATGGAACAGGGTATTTAGAAAACCCCTCTCCCTGATTCCTCCTCCCTTTTCCATACCCAGACACACTAAGCCTGTTGAATATACAGCAACACAGGGTTTACAGAATTTACAGAGAAAAAACCAGAGGCCAAAAGGCAAGGATTTCCCCCAAAGAGAACTTGCTTTCCCTTGGCATTTTCTATCAGTGGCTGCCCAGAGTAGCTCAAGGCTCTCAGGCTGGAGGATGCTGCAGCTGGAGAGTTCCAATCCATCAGACCCTTTAGAGCCCTGGGATGTGACATCTCCCCTGCCCCCAGCACAGGCATTTGCAGACTGCCTCCTCCTGTGCTCCAAACTGCTGGGTCAGTGCAAACCCTGCCCGTAGAGGGTTTATGATCAATTAAGTGTAAATCTTATATTATGTTTACGTACATATTCCAGTTTTTCCTGACAATTCTGGTGATAAATTTGCGCACACACGCATCATGCAACACCCCTCACGCCATCATGCTACTCCAGATTGAAAATGCACAAATGGGACCAAAACAGGTACAGCTGATTTAGTTACAATTTTGAAATGTGCACCTGTTTAAAAATGAGCATTAGCTTCCTTATCCAAGATAAAACCACCTGGTGGGAGAAGGCTGAATATTCCAGGAAATACGGCGTGTATTTTAAATGAAAGTATGTAACATTTTCGCGTCACTTCCTCACACATTCCTGCCTGGATATGGGTTTTCCTCCCTCAAACTGACTGTGCAGAGGTATGAGTATTTGCTGGTCATCGAGTTCTTATCTTGGCTCTGTCAAAAAAATAAAAAAAACCCAAAACAACACAACAAAAACAATACAAAACAATCAAACAAACAAAACAAAGCAAAAACCTCAACCATATTTGCAGTCCTTGACCTTTAGGGTCAAAGGAAGTTGATTCTTGCCCTTTAGCTCCACTTCTGGAAACATTCATTCAGTGACTGAAGAATGTGCACACTCCATAATTTTTAGTCCATGATTTTTGCAGCCAGGGATCAATGATTAGGACTTGGACTTTTTAAGAAGTTCTGAGAGAGTAGGGTTCTCTGTGCTAAACATAGCTTTCTTAGGTGTTTTTCATTATAACATTCTAGTATGGATTTGAATTTGGTTTAGATTGTCTCCTCCAATGAGCTCTGATTCTTCCCTTCATTTCACTGAGTATCTTCGCATGAGTGCATATGTAGTTAAATCTGCTCTTCCTTCAGCTCAACTGCTGTTTGCTTTCACCTTCCAAATGTAAGAATCTGCATAGCAGTCACCTGTTAGCCTGTGCTCCCAGGGTTCTGATTTCATGGAGGTTGTAGTATTGCGAGAATCTACAATTGAATGAAAAAGTAGCCTATTTTTGAATAGCAAGGTAAGGATCCATGCAGAGAGCACTAAGTGGGATGTAACTTGCTGGGGTTTAGCTGCTGACGATCTCTGTCACAATCTCCATGTTTAGATGGCCAAAATCTAATGTCAGTTAAGCCTGAAATTTAAACCAGCTGAAAATCTGGGAAATAAAGGTTTAGAGATATACCAAATGGTCACTGGGCTTAATAAGATTTATAGCAGCATGTACCATCAGCATTTTTTTTTCTGTTGAGATAAAATAAGATGCTCCACTGCTGAAAGTTGATTATTAATAATCAAGTTCAGCGTGTATAATTTGGTCTTCCTCAAAAAAAGTCAAAAGACATTACACCTTTTCTAGCTGTAAATATGAAGCAGCCTGGTTTGACAACATGTGCTTCATAATGCAGTGAAAAGAAACATTATCTCAAATGCTCATACTTATCATGTGCTGCAGGATCGAGAAACAGATAAGCAGGTTCCGAGGATGGTTACCTAAAAAACCAATGAAACTGGACAAGGAAACACTGCCAGATCTGGAGGAGAATGACTGCTATACTGCTCCATTCAGCCAACAAAGGATCCATCAGTGAGTATTCTATCATATCACAATTGCAAGATGAAAACTTTTCCTTCTGGATTCACCTTGGAAAAAATAGATTTCTTAGTTCATGTCTTAAGGGCTAGTGACTTCATATTAGTCCTTTTTCACAAAAAGGGACAGATAGCAAGTCTACATTTCTATTAATTAAATGTCCAGCTCAAAACTAAAGGAAATCAATGAGAAAGTTCCTTTTAATTCACTGGAATTTCAATTACGTCCTTAAAGAAGTCAAATGGCTATTTTCTCTAAGGTCAGAATTGCAGTTGTTCTTTTTCACTTAAAGATGCAATTAAAACTTCTTTTCTCAGCACTTCTATGTCTTTAGCATAATCAAAATCAGTCCTTCGTCACTGATGGTTGAAATACTGATACTCACATTTCATTCCTAGTTACGACTGTAGAACAAACAGAACCCTAAAGAAAACAGACAACATCAATTTGATTGCATTTTTCTGTCACTTTTATGGAAGCAAAGTTGCTTGCAAAATGGCAGAGTTTAGACCTACCAGTGACAGTTTTCCAAGCATACCAATGGTATCAGTGTTGCAGAAATGCCAGAGAAATCATTTGACTACAAGAAGAGTTTATTCACTTGCAAAATGCAGAACAGAAAAAGCCCCGCATAACTTTTAGAGCTCATACGGAATTTAAGGGGTGTCAAATTTTGGATGTCTTATGGGTAGTTAAACTCTGTGATATGGGAAACAATCATTGACTGAGAGCAAAACCACAAAGAATAGGCAGCACTGATGAGGATACTAAATAAAGACACAGAATAAATTACAGGTCGCTCAGAATTCTGAAACATGTGGTTTTATTCAGGGAGAAACCAAGTTGATAAAGCTCTGAAGCGCCTCATTTTGAATGAATAATTTTTCAGGGATTTGATTTAGTAGCTGCAATAAGAATGAATAAAATAAACCTCTGCCACCAATGGCATCTTTCCAACTACAGCAGAAAAGCAAGACCAGGTGCAAAGCACCAGGGAAATTTCAGTAGAAGTCCATTTCATACAGAGATGTTATTGTGCCCTACAAGAGGAAGAGTAGGTGCAAATTAGTTTAAGAATAGACCAGTGATAATAAAAAGTTAATAAATTGGGATGTCAGTATTAATGTTTTTATTACCAGTAATATTAGCTGCTAACTTCCCTTAAAATTACTCCACATAGGGAAGGGGTTGGTGGCTTGTTTTCAAAGGTTTTTTGAGGCTGAAAGGAGTATTGACATGTATGAAGCAGAATATTTTTTTTCACTTCTTCTGCCTTACTCATGCTCGTGTCGGTAAATGGCAGGAGTGGTTTATTAAGTAGTGTTAGTTTCATTAACACTCCTGCTATTGTTTGGCACTTCTTTTACATCAATGCAGACTTGGAAACTTTACTCCCTGGCAGGCCTGACATTTTCTGTTCAGCTTTCTGTGTGTAGTCTTCCTTTCCTGTTGTGTGGGGGCTTTTAAGGTGTTGGCTGAGCTGGTGTCCTTGTCCCAAAAGAAGGCCAACTCTGACAGAAATTGTGTTCTTATCATGCTTCAGCCTCTTGGCTGTGTTTGCCTTGTTTTGTTCCACTAGAATTTTGAAATACAATGACTTGTTCAGTATTTGTCTAGTGAGTCGTGTGCAGGTGTTTCAATTTTTAACCCAGAGACCCACAATATTGTTTTAGGAATGCAAAGATAAATAATTATTGAAATTCTTGAGATTCTGAAAAGAAGAATTGCCTTCTACAGTAATGTGATAATTTAGCTTGCATTTTGTCAGTGGTAAGAAAAGTCCATACATTTTCATATTTGGAACAGTTAAGGTTTTGCTAGAGTGCTTTTACCATACCATATTGCCAATACAGCGTAATTATAATGAAGGCTCTTAATTGTCACAGGTGGTTAGAAAATGTTTGTAATTCATTGAGTCCTTGAAGTCCTCAGGGAATGCAGAATAAATGCAAGGCTTTTAGTCCTTTTGCACTGCATTAAGGTGGTGGCTGAGAAATGTCACTGATGTCTGCTTTTTGTCAGAACTCATGTACAGATTTTGAGTTTTAAGTTTATAGTAAGAACCATAAAATTCTCCTGAAAAACTGGAATCCTAAGTGAGAGGAAGAGATGAGTGGGAAGTACATTCAACTGCTCTTTAGGAAATACCCACAGGAGCCGAAAATATATAATCAATCTTTTAATTACACTAACAAGGATTTTTCTGGCAATTGTACAAGTATTTCTGGAGAGCAAAATATGTCCTTTTGGCAGTTGAAAATAATTAGGATTTCTGTTTTGTCATAAATCACTGTTTATCCAAGACATGCTGAGCAATTTCTTAATGACCATGAAGTAAATCACTCATAATTACAACAATCTGGGAAGCATAAAACTCCATATCCTAAGTTTTCAGATGGTATTGCCATGGCCTCACAGTAGATTTTGCCACATACCATACCTGGAGGCTGCCAAATTCTTCCTTTTTTCCTGGTTTTATGTGCTTTTCATTTTGTAAAATATTATTCCTTAAATATTCATATGAACTTGGCTATGTTTGATTTTGCCCAAATATTACAATAATGGAATTTGAGTCTAGAATTCCATATTTCTTCCCTTCTTCATAGCTTCACCTCATCAAAGAGCAGGCAGTTTATCCTTTGTGATCTAGCCACAGTTTCCACATAGTGGGCTCCAGTTTGATATACAGATTTTATAACATGATCTGAGTACAGTCTTTGGTTGTGATAGCTTCTTTTAAGAGCATGGAAAGACATATAATTGACAATACTTACAATTCTGTGTCTGGAGAGGAAAACAGTTAAGAATAAAACGTGACCAGACCTTATTTCCATGGGAATTAATATTTTTAAAAATATTGATGTATAATGAGCGCGTGCAATTTAAGTAGCTCAAATCAATGGTCTTTTTCTTTCTTGCATTTTTCTTTCCCATTCAGATGGGAAAAGCCCAGATGTGGAGAAAGCTTAGGTTTCAAAAAAAAATTAAGTTATTAAGTTCATTTTAAGAGGCACAGCTAGCCATCTGTCCTTCTTCCAAAACAGGACAAAAGAAGAAAATGCAAGAATGACATTTCTGAGATGTGCCTATAATTTTTGCTCTGTGCCATCAGGCTTTCTTTTGAAGGAATTATGGCATACTTCACATGGTGTATCACAAAATCGTCAGTACAAGAGAAGACCAAAATTCATCTTATTTCTTAAGTAATAGCAAAACTCTTTTTGGAGGAAAGAAGTTCTGCCAAGCATAATTTTTTTTTTAATTGCGTGGAATACAAAATGATAATTTTCAAGATAGACTTCTGAATAGTGTCTCATTTCTCCAGCCACAGCTTGGAAAAGGCCGTGTTTATACCAAAGCATTTCTTCTGCAGATTGTCATTTACAAGAATGCACAATATGTGAAAAATGTCTACCATCAGACATACTTAATTGTTCTTCTGTTACATCTTAGTTATTTTATGTAGTCAGCTGCTAGTCACTTGGGAATAGTAACAGAAGCAATTAGCTGCAATTTCTTAGATAACTGTACACTAGCTAGGAAAATATGTTAATTGCTGTTTAGAGATTTTGAACTCTATATCAGGAGCTATTTTCCCCTTTGCTTTTGCTTTCAAAGGCGATAAACTCCCTGATTAAATATTAATGTAATATATAATTGAATAACCACTTAAATAAATATTTATTACGCAGTGAAAATAAGATTAAAAATGTACTCAATTTGGAGGAATAGGATAATAACTTGATTAATTAAGCAAAAATGGCCCTGCATGCCAGAGGTTAATGGAGTGATTCTCATTTGTACAATGTCCCCTTGTGGTACATGAGTCTTGCATTTTTTCCAGATTTCCCATACACGTGTCTCTCAGGGTGGAGCTGCTTTTCAAGCCTTTTCTGATGTTCAGATTTATCTTGACAAACCCCATGTCTACCAAGACAATCTGTGCCCATGTTCCCTTGAGCCACCTCACCCCAAAATCATGGATAGATCAGGAAGCTGCTGCAACTGGAGACATGGCACGGGGCTGCATGGACCCCAACTTGTTTTGAGCCAGGGTGATCATCCTGGTGTTTAAGTACATCTGCAGTATAATAACCATAAATTTGTAAGTGGCTTTTCATGAATGGGGAATCACAGTTTTGTAAATCCTGCTCTTGAGCAAATCTTTGTGCTACCAAACTCGGACATGCCCTGCAATGGTTTGTTGTTTTGTTTTTTTAAATTCTCTCTGATTTTGGAAGTTTTAATTGCCTGACAAATACGTAAGGCTCCTTCTATCTCAGGTGGATATTTCAGAGTGAACCAATTTAAATTAAGAAGTGATATGAGGGGACGACTGATCTGGGGAGAAGGGCTGAGGAAGGTGGAGGAGAGATCCAGCACTTGAGCCTGTGATGTGCCAAACTGGAAACAAAGACAGCCACTACCACATTCTTCATCAAAAAGGGACCCTGTTTTAGGCATATGATATGAAAAACCTGTTAACCATTAATAAAAATGCCCTTTTAGATAAACAAGACAGCTGCAGCCATAAAAGACAAGCAAAATAAAAATTAGCAAGTGCTAGTGATATACCCATTTTCAAGCAAATAAAGCAGAGAAATGGATGGTGTTCTCACTGGAGCACTGCAGGCTCACCTTGTTGCTGCCAATTATTTGCTTTCTATAAAAACCTGCTATTGCCTCAGCCAACAACAGGTCACACTTTCAGTGATATACTGGAGAGTATAGGAGGTTGGGCATTTTTCCTGTGCTAAAGGATACACTATTCACACAGAGATTACTGCTTTGAACAACATCTGTGCTCTTGGTTTGCACTCCTTCCAGCAGAAGGTACTTTTAGATATGGTGAGTGTCAGACATCAAATATTTCAGTGTCTGTGGATCTCACGGTGCAAAGATGGATCTGTGCATGCATCCATCCTCCCTTTGTAGCTTTGCGACCGGACCACGGGTGTGTAGCTTTCAGCTTGTTTTTCTTACCGATAAAGCAGAAAGTAGCCTTCTCCTGCCTTTTGCTTTCCCCAAAATAAAATAAAGCAAGAAAAGTAAACCGGCTTTTTTTTCAAATGTGTTTTCAAAGATTCAAGAGCTAAATTTACCCTTTATGGGTTTGTACAACCTGCAAAATTACCAAAGAGAATGTATGAGCAGGAATTAATTGGTTTTTTTTTCTTGGTTGAATTTGCACTAATTTGAGGCCTTTCTTTAGACAAGTTAACTTTGCTGTGCTTTGCTATTCATGGAGAGAGAGTTTGAAATTTCCAGTTCAGAGTCTAGTTAAGAAGGCTACAAATACAGTTTCAAAGCAATTAACCTTCACTGACTCTTCATGTCTCTTACAGCATGAGTGTAAGAGCAATATTTCCAGAAAGACATTTTTAAAAGGGACTTTAATTAAGGATCAACTCTGGAACCTTTCCTTCCAAAAGTACTCTCATTATCTTCATCGGGATTTACCTTTTGAGTAAGGACAGTTCACACAAATAAGATTTACAGGATCAAGTTAATGATTGTACTGTTTTGGAACAAATCACTGGCTTTATCTACCTACACATTAATTTCACAGGTAAAAAAAATTAAAATGTATTAATCCCCACTTATTTTCTGTCTTACAAATGAGGCAACAAAGTGATCAAAATCTTCAGTGAAATGTCTCATAAATAAAGCCTAAAGCCTTACTGAGCCTGAAAACAAGCTGTATTGCTCTTATGAATATTCAGATCCTTGTGTATATTGAAAATCTAACAAGGGCAGCAGAAACAGAACAGCTGAAGAAATTCTTCCACCTAAAAGCAACAAGGGTTAAAAAACTCACTAGAAAGCCTCTGCTTTATATAGTTTGTAGCTCAGTAATGTCTGATAAATGTTTATGTGTACCTAGTTTGAAAATGTCTTCAGCTCTGGCCCCTGTGAACTGAAATTTGAAGTGTGAGATTCTTCACAGACTGAGAAAATCTTTCTCTGAATTCTTCATTGGGTGCTGTAGAACATGGAATGACTTTGATGGTTATTCTGTGAATATGGATTTACCACCCACATTCAGAAATAAGAGAAACTGAAGCACAAAAATCTGGGGGGAAGAAATGTCCCTAAAGCATGGGAGGAGGGGGTGGTGGTTGAAAGGGTAAGTCCCACACTGAGCTGCCTGATTCTCCCCTGACAAGAGCAACTCCTGTGATTTTTGAGATCAATTGAAACCTCCCTGGCATTGTCCTAATTTATCTCAATGTCTAACTGGGATGTTGTAACATAGAGATACAACTGCTTGAGATATTCTCAACGTTTCATTGCCTTCCTCTCATGTCTGCCTCTTTTTGTTTCCTGTGCCAGAAGTCCCTGCCCCCTTGCTTATGGTGATGCTGTTCTTTCCAGGTCTACTCTACAGACAATTTCATAGAGAAAACCCTCAGTATTCCAGTTAAGCAAATGAAAAAACCCTATGGTTTTTATGTTCAAAAATAAGTGAGGATAATTTTTTTAAACTTTGCTGCATGCAATTCTATCCCAGAATAATGATATTGTTAGGGATGGTCCAGGACATCCAGAGGATTCTTTTTGGCACTCCTTTTTCACCTTTGCTGAACTCTAGCATCTCTTCTTCATGCCTGTCTTCATTAATAACTTCGGGAAACACCAAAAGGCATATTTTTGGCCCACTCTGATCATGCTGAGCTATTCCTCACCTCTCCCCCTCCTGCCCTCAGATGCCTTTTATTGGCACAAGACTGGGCAGGGCAGAACCTCTGCAGCTCATATTCTCACATGTATTTTAAGATTGCTTCAGCTAGTTCTGGTGCAGGCAGAGTTCTCCTCAGTTTGTTATACTGAGGTGCTCACATCTGTTTCACAGACACATCTCGGCCATGCAAGATCAAAAGCTGTAATAACACAATATCAAAGTTTGCAAATGAATGCAAATTACTAAAGTGTTTGTTTTAACAAGTAATTCTTTCTTTGTTTTTAGAGTTTGCATAGTCTTGGATTTTTGCCCCTTTGCATTCATGACTCATGAAAATAAAAATGCCTAAATGCAAATAAAACTGTTAAACAAGTTCTCCAGAAAAGGTGTTGAAATGGCTACCTCTAGTTGCAGTATGAGATAGTTGTGATAACAGATGGGCAAAATAACCTTGTATTACAAGGAAAACAGATTAAGGTGTTATCTGCTTCCATGTTGCAGGTTTCCCAGATAAGGTGATTCAATTCTCGGTTGAATCCTACAAGAACTCAGAGCTAAGTCGGAATGAAAATTGCTGTGCTCTTTTGATATATGTGAAGTTATCTTCACAGTTCTTTAACATTCAGTGCTGTCTGGGAGGTGAGATCTCGGCAAGTCAGTCAGTAAAAGAAAATGAAATAAAGCGCAAAAATCTCTAATAGTTTATTTCTGTTTTACTGCTGCCTTTTTCTTTTTTTCTGCTGTTATTGAAACAGCCTAATACAGAGTTCCAGCTTCAGCTGGAAACAGTGGTGTTCTGCTTCCTTCAGAGTTTGGGTTGGGGTTTTTTTAATGTAATTTCCATCAACATGAAGACTTAGAAGATGACAGTATTTCCTTTTTCCCAAAATGCTTTTAATACTTATTATTTTACATACTCATTACTTTCAACTAAACTTTATACAGGTGTAGATGTAAAGATACATCTTTAGATCTACACATCTTTCTGTATCTGAAAGATAAACTCAGTCTTACACACTTTTTGAGTAACAGGAGCTTGAAATGGAATAGTGGCCCAAAACTGTTCCTATACAGAAAAGGCAGCGGCCAGTGGACACCAATTGTAATTGCTGTTTGGTATCCCCCACTCGTAAATCAGCATGCACATGGTGGGCAGCCAATATGCATAAATCAAAGTATTTTCAGTAGGTATTGTAGGGCATGCATAGGACTTTGGGAATAGTAGGGATATGGGAGATTTCATTAATTCTGGTGCTCTTGGAGCAACTTGTCTTACATACCTTTACTTTAGGATTTTTTTACTGTCTACCTTTGAAGCAGAACATAAGGAACTTACATATTGTATTGCATTGAAAATTCGGCTGAGAATTTTGATAATAAAGAGAGAGCAAATGAAATTCTCGAAGTCCAGAAGTTGGACTCATTGTTTTCCAAAATTACTGTGGTGGTGCAAAGCCATAGATTATTTCCCATGGGTAAAGATTCATTCTGAAAAAGGAAATTTTCACTTGAGATGAGGAAAACAATATTGTCTCCTACCCACAGGGTTTGTTGGGGTTTTTTTTAATTTTTCTGGACTCAAAACAGTTCTGTCTAACCTATTGAACATTGAACCTGCATTCATGCTTAACTGGATAAGTGGCTCCTGAAAGCTGATTTTCTACTCTGTTTTAGCTTCCAGGACCAAATATAGGAGTATATGATACTTCCCATTTCTAACATAGTACTCAGTAATAGTTTTCAGTAAGAGTGGTTTACCAAGCAGATGTTTCCAACTGACTCTTAACAGTAAAGCATAACAAAAAGTCTGGAATAGAAACAGAATGTGAATTTCTACTGCTGCACTTAAAAAGATTTGTTTTTGCAAATTTTTGTGCAAGAATATTGTAGTTTTCAGTGAATTATCTAAAAGTGATGCTTAACATAATGAATACTTAAATATTTTTCTCTTTCTCCAGACTTCTCCATGTAATTCTTTGTTAGAGAATGAATACTGTTACTGACAGCATCTCACCTGGCAAATCATCTCTTAATCAAGTGTCTTTAATCTTTCTTGCACTTGCTTACATACTGTAGATTTTTAGAGTGCTGCAGAAAGTAATGAGACTAAATATTTGCCTTAAATGTGCTTTTATATATTTCTGAGATGCCCTTGGTTTTTATTTTCATGTAGCTTCATAATACACAACAAAGATACTTTCTTCAATAATGCTACAAGAAGTAGAATCGTGCACCATATCTTACAAAGAGTGAAATACGAAGAAGGGAAAAACAAAATTGGTAAGTAGTGAACAATGTGCTTTTAAATGTGTGTTAAAAAAAGATGAGAGGAGAAGTCTGCCTGGGCTGAAAACTCTTTTGGTTCCTTTTTAATCACCTCAGTTTTGACTGTTTACATCTCACCCACTGCTGTTGAAGGGGCTTTGCCTGGAAGATGTGATCATTCCCCTGTAATGTCAGACAGCTTTCACAGGCATGTGTCACCACATGGGATTTATCACCTCTGCATGGAAGAGGCTGAATTAAACATGAAATATGAACAGATTACGAGCAGTGGAGAAGCAGAGAGACTCATACAGGAAAACTTACACTCTTTCATAAAAATGTGCTTGAAAGGATGATGAGATTTTTGCAGCTCTACATCTCAGCCTGCAGGGCTTCTCCCTGGATCCCTCTCCATCCCTATGGGAGGTGGAAGACTGTGTGTCTCTGTTGTTGCTGTAAGTCAAAAGCAGTTCACCATTGATGTCCTCAGTGCAAGGAATGCTGTGCATAACTGCGGCTTCACCTTCAATTAGTGAGTGAAGTGGACCTTTGGAGTGGCACATGCGCAGGTCCAGGAGAGCAGGCAGTGACACAGGAGGGATGGAAGATGAAACAGTGGCCACCTTCTGCCAAGTGATACTGAGCACATACAGCCTGAGCACCACATAGAGACAGAGGTAGAGACAATCTCCATAACACTCTGCAGTCTATTTCATTTCCCTGCTGTTTAAACCTCACCTGTCCTGAAGAGGAAGAGAAATATCCCAGAACTTCACTTTTCCTGTTTCTTTCTCAGCTGGTGGATGAGGGCAGCAATAACTCTAAGCAGAGCAGACATCTGGAGCATCTAGCACAAACATTTGCAGTCCTTGCCCACCACAAGGTCCGAATTTCCCTCACCTGTCCACTGGTGCTGTACCTGTAATGAACACAGCCTTGCACTGATCACTGGGCAGACCAAAGCCCAGCTCAGCTGTAAAAGTTTTACTTTTGTGCCAGAGACTCTGAAAGAAAGCACTTTCTGCCAAGTAGATACTGATGCTACCACTGAAAGTGTTATTCATGCTGAATTAGTTCTTCTCATTGCTGATTTCTCGCTGCTGTCTGTCCCCTGTGAATTAGGAAAGGAATCAAGACTCTCTGCCTCTTGGTCAATAGTGTTCAAACACTTTCAGGTTCTTAGTGTGGATATTTTGTTTTGCATTGCCTGGTACCAGTTCAATCCTATTTTGGTGATTTTCTCGGTAAAAAGCACCAACACCTCAGCAAACATTATTTTTCAAGGTTCTCATTAAAGAGGGACAAGGTCTGAATGAGTGGGGTGTATGTTTATTTTTTTGTGCCACACAGGAATGATTTTGGTTCAGGTTCCTGTTTATTTTCTAGTCTTGTACTGCTGCAGCTGTTTGTCCAGCGGTTTTCATAAGACATAAACTGAACGTATTTTGGAAAGTTGTTATCATATGGAAATTAAGAGTTTCAGTTCCTTTTGTGTCCTGCAGGTCAAAAATGTCATGATCTTCCCTGAAGTTTTTAGCTGCCAAGACACGCAGCCTTTCATCTAAACAGATTTGTTAGACCCATTTTATAAGGTCAAACTTTAAACCTGGTGTGAAGTCTCCAATTTCACCAAAGTTACACTAAAGATGGATTTGGCAAATGAATCTTTTTATCTCTAGCATAATTAATGACAGGTTCTGATTAATATTTGAACTTGTCTTTCTTTGTATTATATCTTATCAAAATCTAGAAAATATTAATTTTTCTACATGTATCTCGTACTGTTAAGGGGCTTCAATCTTCAGGTAGCCAGTTTATTATGAAAATCTCTTTTGCTCTTTACTTTGCATTTTTTCTGCTCCTATTGGTAAATAATTGAATACTTTTGATTCTTAGGTCTGAATCGATTGCTCAGTAATGGCTCCTATGAAGCTGCATTTCCTCTTCATGAGGTATTTGTCTCAGTTATTTTTTTTCCTTTTGAATGGACATTTCCCACAAAAGTGAATTCTTAATTGCATAACCATTTATCCTCAATCTTATTACTGTCTGCCTCTGACATCCTTTCATTTAGCAATGCTCTTTTCCTTGGGGAAAAATTAAGGGTATGTTCTTGCAAAAAGAGATGAGTAAAGAAAGTTGGTCTGGATCTATTCTGTAAAAACTTGTTAATATATCAGTATGTTTACAGAGAGGAAAAGCCATCATATTCTGGGGGTTTTTTTGAGATTCTAAGATTTTCTTTGTGTTTATAGCCTTTGACTTGAATATAATTAATTATAAATTTCTTAGGAAGAGTAACCTCAAATCTTAATGACATCAGCTGATTTTTTAAAATGTCATATTTAGCTTTTGGAGCACAGGTATGGAGCTTGCATAAATTGCATTATCCATACTGCTAGTAAGAGAGATTTCTTAAATATTCTTTTTTGCGGCTGTTATTCATTAATGTCCAGATTTGTATTTTAGGGAAGTTACAGAAGCAAGAATTCAATAAAAACCCATGGGGCAGAAAACCACAGACACCTGCTCTATGAGTGCTGGGCTTCGTGGGGCGTGTGGTATAAATACCAACCACTGGATCTTGTAAGGTAAGACTTACCTGCTCTTAATATTTTGAAAACAGGTTGTTTCAATTCTGACAAAACCATGAAAAGCTCAGTTAATTCATGTGCTTTTTTAAAACTGGTCCTGAAGGGTTAGGTTTAGGTTCATGGGAAACTATTTAGTTCATGGTGCCACTACTTCCAAAGAAATATTTATAGACGAGTTTGTAGAGGGACCTGAAAGTGATAGAAGTTTCCTTCTAGAGTTTCCTGACACTGTAACTTGTAATGAAGTGTTTGCAGAATATTTAAGAGAGGAAAAAAAGGAAGAGAGAAATCTGTGGAGGCTGGATATACTTGACTAGACATCTGCCCACAGGAGGAGGAGGAGTTCCTCCTCGGAGCATGGCTTTGGTGAAAGACAGGCTCTCACCAACTAGATCTTCTTTTTCCAAAAAAGCAACCACAGAATGAGCTCTTGATGAAGTTTCAGAGCAGAGCTTACAACTGCTGAGTGTGCTACTGTGTTCAGCAGCAGGGGAGTGTTGTGGATGTACTGAAATACAGTGGTGGAATTCTTCTCTGTACCACTGTCTTTTAACTCAGAGCAGCTGCATCACCAGTGTCCAGATCTTTATTAATCTTGGAAGCAGTCTGCAAAGAGGAAAACACTGAGAAAGCAGAGATGTGATTCGAAGTTCTTATAGTCCTTTAAAATAATGTTTTCAAATAGCCTTGCATGCACTAATAGAGGATTACATATTTCTTATGCATAAAGAGAGAGCCAGAGCCTTTACTGATCATGTTGGCAGAGCTATTATTGGACAGTAATGGGCTTTTTCTGCTTGAAGAGAGGAATATGGAGCTACAAGAGCCTATTAATAAAGACTTCAGATGTATCAGGAGCACTGAAGATACATTGGCCATCAGGAAGGGTCATCCACAACATGCGACTGGTCTAGCATATTAGTTTCCTCTTTCATAAATCCTGTAACTAATAGGAAACTTTGCTCTTATTTATTCTCCAGATTGTTTCTAGACGAAAGATTTGCAGAGGGTGGCCCTGGAGACAGACAGTGTTACTGATTAAGGCCATATAAAATCTATGCATTTCATAAACCAGAAAGAGTTTCATTTCCATGGATAAAAAATTCACCAAGAAATACAATTAAAAGTTTTATTGAGTCATGTAATTTTTTTAATGCTTTACAAAAAAAATTTATTGAATATCATAATTTAATCCCAAAAGCTTTCTATTTCTTTTTTAACACACTGGATAGAAATATGGAATTTTTGTCAAATTGCACAATAGATATTGCTGAGTTACGGACAAGCCAACAGTTATACTGAAGGGGTTTTTTACTTTCAATTTCCCGGTATGCAATAAGATATTAATGTCACAGTATAAACAACTTTTGTCTATAGAGTTTTTTAACCATTTGTCCCTAGTGGTCAAGGCTGGTTTTCTTCGTTGCTTCTTGTTTGTGAAAGTGCTGTTGAGGTGGTATCCAGTGTTTGGTTTAATTTGATGATGAGACATCTGAAAGGGTTTTTTAAGTATAACTGGTAACAGAATAAGCAATATTAGAGATATGATTATATCTTGATATATACCTTCATAGCAGCCTTCCTGGGTAGCTTGGGTTTAAAGATTTTTTAAGAAGCTTTATTTTTTAACAGACAGATTTTTCAAAATCTGTTTAAAAAAAAAAAAAAGAGCAATTGAAATAGACCTAATAGCTGAGGTTAGGAGTGACCTGTGGTTTTTGAGAGTAGGTAAAACCCAAAGAGGAGAGGGGCAGGGGGAGTTGTGAGATTCCCTGAGCCTTGACAGCAGCCTGAGTCACATCAAACCCAGCAGGGTCCAAAGCTGCAGCCCCAGCCCTGCCTTTTGCTGCCTGGAACACATCCACAGCTGGGATGAATTCACTGAAGGAGGGGTGACAGAAGAGAGAAGGGGATGCCTTTTTCTTCTCACTTCACAGATGCTGGATTACTCACATTTCCTCAGTGCCTGCTGAATTTTCAGAGGATTTGAAGATTCAGGGGGAGCTAAGGAAATGTGAGTAATCAGCATCTGTGAATGAATCTTCCCTGTCTCCTGCCACTCTCAGCAGTTCATGTTTATTGAGCTGGAGACTTTTCCTTGAAGAACTGACAACACCAGCAAGACCTACTGTTTATTTTGCTTAGAAGGATCTCAGCACACACACTTTAAAAAGAAGCCTTTTTCAGTGCCCATTCTACAGCAGAAAAAGCTTTTTTTCCCCCCGTATCAACAGTTATGTGAGGTTGTGCTTGAAGGGTGTAGTGTTGTCATCCATGCCACAAAAGGAGTGGCTGGATGTTGATTCTTTCACAGACATCTGGCCAGAACTTATGCTGCTAGTTGACATTATGCTTTAGAAAGGTTAAGAATTAAATTACATGTACAATTAGATGTAAATAGTGCAATTATGTCATTAATAGATATGGTGTTTCTACCTTAAAGTCAAGTTACTACAATGGTAAGTGAAAATGTTCATACTCCTGTGCTGTTTGATTTTTCCCTTAGCTGTTAAAATGAGGTTTCCATCTCCTGTGCTGCCAATCTGGGGACTCCCAGATTTCATTTAATCTCATCAGCTGGCTGTTATGGAGATACTAGTCACTAAAAATAAATGAGAAAAAGTCATTTGAGGGAAATTGCATGATTCTGCTTCCACTCTGCTTTGAAATGTGGCAGTATGAAGGTGCAGGCTTGGCATAATTTACAAAGCCACTCCTATTAATCAACAGATGTGGTACCATGATTTTAATTATACTTCTCTTGGAATTTAGTGTCCATAGGTACTTTACAAGAATAATTTATGACCCTTAGAATTGATTATAATTGGAAAGAAGCAGGACTTATTATATTTATATGCTCTGGGACAGTGTAAATCAACAGAAACAGCTGCAGTGATTCCTGGGGACTTTGGATCACCTCCTTCACACTTCCGTGCAGAGATAGTGCACAAATTGCTCCTGCTGCTGCTTGTGCATATAATTCACAGGACAAAAAGAGAGGGAGAAAACTATGGTTTTAAAGTTATTATAAAGCTATCAAAATGAACCTGGAAGCAAAAACTAATGCCTGAATAACTTGCATTTTGCTCCATGTTTCCATTAAATGTCTTGACTGCAAGCTGACCACTCCCTTTCAATCTTCTGTCAAGCCTTCCTCCCCACCCCATTGCTTCTGACATGAGAGCTTCATGTGTCCAAAACACCTGCTAGAAAGTTCTAATTTTGGTGATGTAGAAAGTTCTGTATAGGATTTCATTCTTACCTGCAGGGTTAATGAGCATAGATAGGTTCTTGTCTTGAGCCCAAATCTGTCTATATTCTAGATCCATGACTTCCTTCTAGGCATGCTGAAGGCAAAAGATTCTGTAATGAAGGCCATTAAACACAGGATAATCCAATATCACATTTCATAGGTCTGAAACTAGATTTTGTGGCTTAATACTCTCCAAAAATGGGCCTTATTAATAAATATTGATATTGAAATCTTAACCCAATTAAGTCATAGTTCTAACACTGAGCAGATATACAGTTCACCATTAAAGTAGCTGGTATTGAAGGGCTGGTATACAGGCTAGCTTACAATTGAGAACCTGAAATTACGTTTTTACTATAATTTTGATGGTACAGCATATATAAGGATAGGAGAGGTGGTTTATTCTATTAGGTGCTTGGCAGTTTTTTATGTCTCTACTTTTTGAGGTTAGTTGTGGAGAAAATTTTCTGTGGGAGAACCACTAAAGACTCAAACAACTTTTTTCTGTTCATATTAAAAATCTGAAAAATTGGATAATAATAAAAAATAATCAGCCAAGTTAACAAGAGCACAATAATGTTTTCAATGCTGGGGAATTTCAAAGAGGCCTTGAAATGAGCAGAACGATAACAGGTGAAATTTAGGTTTAAGTAATGCACAGTGATGCATTCTAGAAAAAAAAACTCTGGAATTCTTTGTGTACATTGCTGAGCTCTGGCTCAGACAGAACTGCCATCACTGAGGCGAACTATATGAAACTTCTGTTCTTCACATAGTGACAGAAAAAGAGAAGAAACAAAGAGCTTGTTCTTAAACAAATATTTGGGGTAAATTGAAGGGAGTGACAAAGGAATCTCTAAACCGTTTTCATCTCCTGAGGGTCATGATGGTCCAGACTAGCTGAATTATTTATTGGAATAAACATGGAACTGCTCTGAATATGGCACCAAGAAGGCCTCCAAAGACCTTCTCGCTGGCATAGTTTGTTTCATAGCACTTAACTGAGTGGTATCTGAGCAGAGATTAAAGGAGAAATATGCTAACTATGGGGCCAGAAGACATGATCTATTAACTTGATGCAAATTACAGTGGTACAGCCTGTGGCTGTGGAGTACCAGCTGTGTTATAAAGGGCAATAATGGAATATCGAGGCTGTTTTCTCCGTATTTAAACCAATAGTATCAAAGTAATGTCAACATCCTTAATTTATTTTTAAAAGCAGGCTCAGATGCCTTTTCCTTACTTTTCAGAGATGGGTTGCCCCCCATCATGGATAGCCTTCTTTATGGACACACTGAACGTTGCTTGGGTCTTCATCTGGGATGAAGGCATTTGATCTCTAGATCAAAAAAGTATACTATGATTGGCACTGTTAGATTGAAGGGCTCAACAGAATAGAAAGTGATTTTTGTCATTAATGCTTGTCAGCCAGAGAGTTAGAACAAGGAAGCCTTCATCCTTGAACACAGGGAATGAAGTGAAAAAATAAAGCTTGGTGGAGGTTAGGTTGACTTCACTACTTTGAATTACATACATAGAGAAAAATAGGTCATGAATATTTAGTGGAAGTAAGCTCAAAATGTGAATTTGCATTTTTGGAGGTGCAGGCACAGATTGACATCCTTGGTGTCAGGAAAATAATCAGCCAAAAGGTTTCATTAACACTCTTAACTCAGGTCTTAAAAAGCAGTTTGCAGTGTGTTTTTTTACATCAGACCTGGTGCCCTTGTCAGAAGGGAGCATGTTAGCATTAGCTACCATCTCTTTAGCCTGTGATTTTGAGTCTCTGCTGAATGACAGAAGAATAAAACCAAAATGACAATATTTGGCTTCTTATACAGAGCTGGTAAACGCAAATGAAAATAGTCACCTTACTCGCACTTTACTTTCCATTGCAGTAGAATCATGAAATTAGTTTTCCAGGAATTGAGCTAAGAAAATAAATAATCAAATGAAAACAAACTGTACCAGAGAATAAATTCTGATTAATTAATTTCTAAGAAACAATTTGAGCTCAAATAATTTTTGCTGTTATACCAATCTTGGGGATAAAACTGATTTCAATGCAATTATTTGGGCAGTACAGTCACACAGCTGAAAGGCAAAGCAGACCATCAATTTCCCAAATACAAAGAACTAGCTTTTTTTAAGTGGCTCAGTGTTTCCTTTACGAGGTCTTCACTTATCCACCTGTAAACTGTGGTTATTGAATTTTTAAATTCATGTTTCAAATTCATTCCTGAGGCAGTGTGGATTTAGAAGCCTAGTTGAAGGCTTTTTCTCCTCTTTAATCTACTCTTCAGATATGATAGAAACATTTTTTTTCTACTAATGAGCAAGATTAAGTAGATTATTCTAATCAGCAGGTAACTTTGCTGTGTTGTGTTTTCAAACAGACGGTACTTTGGTGAGAAAATTGGGCTGTACTTCGCCTGGTTGGGCTGGTACACAGGGATGCTCTTCCCAGCTGCCTTCATTGGATTGTTTGTCTTTTTGTATGGAGTCACCACTTTGAACCACTGCCAAGTCAGGTAACGTGGGAACTTTTATGAAGAAATTGCAGCTGTGGGTTATTATGAATAATTTAAGAGCTCTTCCCACGAGCTGTTAATTATTTCATTTTGAACTGTTGAATGAACAGTCGAGAAAAGACTGCTTAGTTCTCATAAGGTACCCAGTATCAAACTTCCCATGTTTTATGCTCCTGAATTGGGATGAAAGGAAATGTTACTTGCCCAATTCCAGTTGCTAATGGTGCTGGGAACTCAGAACAAAGTAGGAAAAAATAGAGCCCTTCATTACTCTTTAAAAGGCCAGCACAAGCGTGGGGAATTTTCACTCTCTCTAAGGCCTTCCCCAAAGATCCACCACAGAGAGGCATTCCTCAAAGGGAGAAATCCCTGGGCCTTCTGCTAAGTGCTGCATCTCTAAATTTTTGTGCACTTAAGTCACGAGAATAAGTCAAACTGAACTTAGTCTGCAGTTACACTCACCCTCCTCCTACCAAAGATCACTCTGACTCAAGGAGAAGCTGAAAATGATGAAGAAATGCTGCCAGGTTATCCCTGGAGAACTGTACTCTGCCATTATGATTGTAAATTCTGTAGTCTTAGTCAACAAATATCAATTATACACAGGCAGTTATGAACATCTTGGCTTTGGTTACAGACCAGCTTTGTTCAATAACTGAATATTAGCAAAACCCATCAATCCATTTTAAGACAGATTGTTGTGCAGATTGTTGTAGTAATCAAGCTATTAATTTTTGTCTTTTCTATTTTTCCAGTAAAGAAGTCTGCCAAGCTACAGATATCATAATGTGTCCTATATGTGACAAATACTGCCCCTTTATGAGGCTGTCGGACAGCTGCATTTATGCCAAGGTATGATTTAGGCTATGCAAATAGAAATGCTTTCCTGGTAAAAGCATGAATTTTGCCTTTTGCATTTGTCTTTACTGAGCTTAGGTAGACAAAATCTTGAAAGGACAGATCGAGTTCAGCCAACATTAACATTGTCTTTCATCAATACTTAGTTTAGGTTGAAAACATTTGAATGCAATTTGCACTCAGAGATTCAGCAGTCTCACAGGTTGTGTCCTAGAGGTTTGTGTTGTGCTGTCCTTGACATGAGACTTTGTCTTCTCATCCATCCTCTGTATGTGGCTCCATAAAATAAATGCTTGGGTCTGAAAAGATGCTCACACCTGGTGCTGGCAGGGCCAGAGCCAGGCTGGCAAATAGTCCTGTCAATTCACAAGTGGATTTCACATGGCAAGGGAGGGGATCCTCAGGATTGTCAGGCCAGCTACACTCATGATCACATTGATATTAGTAGGTGAAAATAGAAAATAAAGGCTTATTTTCACGAATTGACCACACTATTAATATATCTCTCAGGTAACCCACCTTTTTGACAATGGAGCTACAGTGTTTTTTGCTGTTTTCATGGCAGTGTGGGGTAAGTTTTCATTTTGATATTAAGCAATTGCACCACCTTTTTCTTGAAGAATATGATGCAGCATAGGCCTTTTTATTTTCCAGAACTCTTTTTTTTTCAGACACTTTGAAAATAATATAGGCTTGGGACTTTTCTTTTTCTGCAAAAGCAAAATGGAATTGGTTGAATCAGGTTTTTATTTGATACTAATTTTAATTGAAACAAAAACATGAATTCAATTATGTTGTCTGTGTAGATTATATATATAATTCTGTGGGGATTTCTAACCATTTTAAAATCCTTTGGTACTAAGGCCTTCTGTCTATTACTCCTCAGGGCTTCTCTTAGCTTAGGGCAGCTCAGTTTAGTGACACTGTAATTAATGTTGTAATGTATTGTTTCCCCACCTTGCAGAAAGGCAGTAAAACTTAAATACATGTAAGCTGGTTACAGTTAAAGCAAAAGTCAGATGGAATAAACAAAAGATTTCATTGAATGGCAAATTGATCGGAGTGTGGTCTAACTGTTGCCATGGAGGCTGAATTTTGCCCATAGAAATGTTCTATTTTCAGCTTGACTATTTTTCCTACTATGTCATGTAGGCAGAATTGAAGGCAAGAGGAATCAGTAATTTCTGGCAGCACAAACATTACTTCAAACAATCCCTAAACATGCCCAGGCTCTTAGCTGCTACCGAGCCATTCTGAGAGAAGGTTAACAACTGCAGAAAATGGCTCAATGAGGTGACTCAGAAACAGCAGCCATCTCACAGCTCCAGGTCCCTGAGCTAACCAGATTTAGTCATTGTTTTCCTTTTCTTACTCACACATCTCCAACTGCTTTGGGGAAAGGTGTCCAAGTAATTCTTATAATCTCCATTTTATACTGCAAATTTCTTTGCTGAACCATGAGAAATAACCAGGAGGCAGCATGACAGCCACCAGGACAACATAGATTAGCCTACCAGTTTATCTCAGTTCCTGCCTCCAAAACCCCAGTTTTGTCTCGGTTAAAGGTTTAAATTAGGTCATGAACCAATCAAACCTATTTATGCCATTTCATGCAATACTGACAATATTTTAATATCACACATCACATTCAGAAAAAATCCACAGATCATACAGATTTTATGTGTCTGTTTGATATTTCATCTTTTTTAGATGTTTTAGAGCTACACAGAGCTAAGATTCACCAAGATTCCTAAGCCTTAAAGATTTCTTTTAGATGTTTATTCAGCTTTTCCAAGCTCTTGCTCCATGTGTTCGCTGAAGTTGAGGATTTCCAAGACAGTGCACAGGCAGGGATATCTCTAGGAAAACTGATGGTTTAACACCACTGAACGTTTATGTCAGTGCTCCTCACTGCTGGTGAGCATGTCATTGGAGTGCGGATTTTTGCACCAAAAAAATCTAGCTTTTTTTCCTCCTTAACAATAACAGTGCTCTCAGAAAACAATCCTATGGCTCCACCCAAGCTGTACTTTCTTGAAGAAGACTTCGCAAAGACAGCAGTGAGATTGTGGAGGTATTTTCCATGCAGATAGGGCTAAAGCAGCATTCAAATAAGGGAAGTCATGCTTTCCAGGGATTTTCTGGTGCTGTATTTATGAGTTGGCTTACTGCCTGTATTAAATGGGTTTTTAGTCTGCAGTAGGCCTGTTGGCAGCTGCAGGCATTGCCATCATCGCAGTAAATCATAGAGGAAGAGAAGAAACAATGATAGCAGTTTGATTGTGGAAATGTTTTTTATGTCAGCATGGAACAACTGGCAAGCACATGAAGTGTTGGCTGTGAAAATTTCAGCCTTCCAGATGATCCAGTTGGACAGCCACTGAGATACAAAATAATTATGGCAGTGCTTTCATTAAAAGAGAATGAATCCAAAAATAAAAAAGGCAGATAGAACTATGTTACCTCTTTAGCCAGAGTTTACACACTGTCTTATTATTATCTAAAGTATTTTCTTCACTGTCTTTAGATCCATGAGTAAGCTCCCATCCTGAGAGAGAAGCCTCAGCCATTTGTTTGGGGAGTTCAAAACCAAGTGTGGTTACATTGGTCTTTCCATGAAGAGGTGATCTCCATGGTGCTTTCCTCCTTTAACTCTAAAGGCATCTTTAATTGATGAATTAAGTGGTTTGCTCACATTTTAAGTATAAATAAAATGCATCTCCAAATGATGAGCCAACTGCTGTGGCCAGGCCAGGGAGATGAATTGCCATGACAAAGGCTGCTTGATGTGGGGAGAAGCTATGAGCCTGACTGGAGGACTCTGAAGCACGGGACCCATCTTTTATAATGCTTCATTGCGGCATAAGTGAGACCCATCAAATTAAGATTGCAACTGTCAAGTGCACCAGGAAATATTAGAATAGAAATACACTTTTCCTCAAAAAATATGTTGACCCTTTACCTCGTTTATTTAATTTCTGCCTGGTGTAAGCACAGGAGTAAAAGTAATTGGTGCAATTAAAAAAAAGTATGATACTTACTGAAGTATAGCTGACAGCCATATGACTTAAGGCAACTTTCATTTTTAACTGATATATCAAAGGACAAAAGGTAGTCTCCCTTCAGTGCACTTAAGGAATTCATTAGTAGTTTGTATAAGTTTTTCTGTATTGAATCTTCTGTTGAAAGGAAATGCTCTTTCAAATAGATTGAAGCTATAAATCTCTGTGGTTTATAGGAAAAAGTAAGTCTCTATAATGACTAACTTTTAAAAAAAATTTTTACTGGTGAACAGATTGTCATTGATGCTCACTGAGATGTAATCATCTCAGTAGCTGGAAAATAATTTTCTTCTTTTAAGTATCTCTAGTCTTGATGACATTTTCCAGATGTTCAAAGCTCTCAAAAATAGGGATGCAAAATATATGCTTATTTTGTGTTTCTGTGCTGGGGGGAAACACCTACACTTTGTCCTTTATGTATGCCTTGAGAAATACTGGGCTTCATGATAAAGTACCTCCCATGTCTAGGAAAAATTCCTCTCTTTTTACTGCCTAAATTAGATTCTTACCAAGGACAGAAAATGAGAGAAAGATGTTAATTTAAAAAAAAAAAAAAGTTGACATTGAAAGTGAAAGGAAAAGTAATTCTCATTTTAAAAAATGAGGTAAATTTGATACTCAATTGACTCCCAGCATGTTTGAGTAAAGCCAGATGGAATTGTATATTTTGCTTTTCCAGTTGAGATATTGGGGAAACCTATTCCAAAGATGTTACTGTCTAGATGTTTCCTGAAGCTCCATAGCAAAATTCTGTAACTGTTCCATAGAAAAGTCCAGCAGTTTATGATTTCTAAAGCATTGCCGGAGACAGGGTAGGCTGGTGGCATTTTCTCTGTTTGTGCACAACTTTGGGGGACTAAGGGATGCAAGAAAAGTCCTTTTTGATAGTAACATGTTTCCTTTGATAAAGGAAGTAGCTTTAGAACATTTGCTGAAAGGCAAAATTGGGAGGGGAAAAAGAGGCCTGGCATGAAGACTTTAACACATTTTTTCAAGCAATAAGAAATGCCAACATAAAACAATTTTTCTGTATGTATCTATTAGTCTAATAAAATATATTACTTTACTACAGATCTTGCCTCTAGCATAAAATGTTCACATTGATCTGCTTTCTGAGGAGATAGAATTTTAGGATGTTCTTCAGCAATACTTCTGGTATATAGAATATATTGTGGGAGTGAGGATGGATATACTAAATGGTGCTCTGAAATACATCAGAGAGAGGATTTCTGAGAGAAGGTCAGGATAAAGCTATTTGCTACAAGAGGCCATTTGCATTATAAGATCACAACTTGTTACAAAAGCATCTGAGAAACTGATGTTAAGGCAGCTGTTTGTACAAGTGGATTTTGAGGACTCAGCTGCAAGGTTGAGCTCTGAAGGAGGACAAACACAGTATAGAAAAAGCTAGTAAAAGATCTGGGAACTAAGGCCAATGAGAAATACAAAATTTCAGGCAGGATTTTTTGAGAATACTCAGGATCTGGCTTAAGCACAGAAATGGGAAAATATGACTGTGTCCTATTGAATGTCAAAGTCAGAAAAGAATGCTGAAGTTTGTATAGGGTATAAGTAGTTAAAATTACAATCAGAAAAGAAGCAGAGAAATTTGAAACAGCGGTACTATTTAGAAGACCTCAGTAGCATAGCGAATCAATCAAAGATGGTTATTTATAGCACATTTTAAAATACCTACCAAGGGAAAACTACATACTAGCCTGAATAGAGGGAGAAAAGTGTAACAGTGAAAGCTAAAACAGCACTGTATAGAACATCATATTTGCTACTTAAGGATTAGAAAATTATTTTCTAAAGAAGCTTCAGGAACTGCACATACTTACTTTGCCAAGTGCTAAATGTGCTAAACATAATATGTATAAATTCCCTCGCTCCAGGTGTGTGAAAAACAAGAAAGAAAAGTATTGTTCAGCAAAGATGTATCTGAGAGGTTCATGCCTGGGACTCATACGCCTACCAGAGTTCTGCTACCAGCAGCTTTTTGGAATGGAAACAAAGGAGTAGCAATCAATCAGTCTTCTTTCTCCCAGGTCTCCAAAAAGTGCAGGACTACTTGTTTAGCCTGTACAAAATAATTTAGTATGAGCTGATAGAAGCAGCTCTACCAGAAAAAAAATCAAGAAATGACCCATGTGGTTGTTCAGCAGCAGTGGAGCCTCATTAGCACTTACTAGTTTTGCTGATCACAACCAATCATAGTGCAATTATTACAAACATTTATAGAAACATTAGGCTCATGACTCTCTAATAGACTAAAATCAAAGTGGCTGTTACATGGTGTAACATCATTCCAGCTTTCAGGAAAATAATTACATGATATATGAAAATGCCTTCAAACCAAATATCTGCTTCCTTACACCCGCTTTTGATACCTTACCTTGTCTGCTTGTAGCGTTCATTTCCTAAGCATACTTTATCTGCACTGGCTAGTACAATAAAACATAATTCTTACTGCCTAAAAATTAACTTCTGCCAAACTGGTGCCTGTACTTAGTATCATGTCACATTTTTATCAATATGCTGCAGTAGGGCAAACAGACTATTAAGGACGTGCTTTTTCGACTGGATGTGGAACATATTGCCAGACTATTGTGGCACCGTTACAGCTGATACTCTGCTAGCCAGCTCACAAACAAAGAGGTTTATGCTCTCTGTGCTTATCAATCTGCTGCTTTTCAGTGGACAGTAAACAAAAGAGCCAAACTTCACAGCGGGAGAGGAAGCCTGTCCATTGATTTGTGTTAGCTTTAGGTAGCTTCTACATTCTTTACACAAAATAAGTTTTAAGAACCCTTGTAACTATAAATAGGCTCAGTATTAATTTTCAGATTATGAGCATATTATGGTATTGCTGTTTCTTTGATTGTTCTTTCCATTGCAAAATGGAAGCACAGTTGTCATGTCAAAGGGGGATTTCCTCAAATCCTTTACATTTGATTGGTCTGTCAGGGCTCCAGGAAGCCAAGACCTTTGTGTTTGTGACAAATGTCAGACCTTTGTGTCTGATCACTCTGACAATGTCCTGTTACGGTGACTCTCCACTGATCCCAGAAGTTACGATGGAGTCTTCTCTAAATTTTCCCCACTCTTAACATAATTTTATACTATTTGTTTACATTTAAGTTGGGTTTGAGTGACTCTAGTGATACATACCTTTGTTACCGATAGATGTAAAATTCTCCTCTCTCAAAGATACAGTCAGTAAAATATGGAGTGCTTGCCCAGGGAGGAGTGGTTGTACCTTGAAGGCGATTTTGGGATGCCTTTGGGTAACTTTGGGATGGAGGTGTATGTTAATATCACAGTTAGGTTTTAATGAACCAGGTTCACCCAAGGAGAATGATGTCACCACAGTTGCTGAGTCAGCAACAAGACATCTTCTCCTATCTCCCCTGGCTGACAGGTGCTGTGTGGTTTATCAGCTGCAAAGTACCATCAAGTTCCCCTCCCTGCAAAGATTACATCAGAACCTGACCTCTGTGTCTCCATTCTGCTCCACCCTCCATTCCATTCCCCTTAGCATGTGCTTGGGGTTGCAGGTTGGGTGCATGGGGAGTCATGGTGGAATAAGTTTCGGGCATGCCAACCACATTCCATCCAGGGAGCAGCAACTGTGTTTGACCCTATAACTCCCATACTGTTCTAACTTCTGTTAGAATGTCAGTATAACCTCCCAGCTTTCTCTAATTTTGCTCCCAGTCACCTTCCCATAGCAGTCATGTGCAGATTAACACATCTATCTGGAACTCTATCAATAAGGGCTGCACTTACACAATGTTTAATTATCGGATGTAAATGCCACACCACATGTACAAACTCATGTAAAAAAATGGGTTTGGATTTAAAAGGTGTAAATCAGAAGTTCCCATTTCCCCAGTAGTACTCTACAGATTTGCATATGCACTGGTCTGTTCTTCCTCTGCCTTCTGGTTTCTGTGTAATGTAAATAATCTCCAAAGAAAGAAAGTTACTTCTTTACCTACAATGACCCCAAGCAACCTTTAGCTTCATCAGAAATCTGCTTTATCAAGCAGTGATGAATCACAGGAACAATTTTATTCTTTGAGAGCCCTCCCTTGGTTGGTTAGAAATTAAACATTCTCATTTAGCACTAAATGAATTCTCTAAAGCCTCAATCACACTTGAAGAAAGCAAGCTAATCCTTAGAAAGCAATGCTTTTTTGAAAGCAGTTTTGATCATCAGCATGATTTGCTGTTCAAAGGAACCCTTTTATGCAAAGAAATGAAAATAATGTAACAGCTTCATTCAACAACTCTGTGACAGTCATTAACATTTTCTTGACTTAAAAACAATTTTGTATCTTTTTTCTACTTGCTGTAGCTACTGTTTTTCTGGAGTTTTGGAAAAGAAGGCGAGCAGTAATTGCTTATGACTGGGACTTGATAGACTGGGAAGAAGAAGAGGTTTGTATAAAAACACATATTCCTTAATCTTTAATACTAAATGAATTGATTGAAAAGATATGGTTTTATTTTGCATCTATTTTCAGTTCTTTCCTCAAATCATTATAAACTGTGAAATAAGCATTTTTCTCCTCAGATGTTTCCTCTAGAATGTGAAGAAACTTTCTCCAGGCCAAGCTGTTCTGTTTTTTTCACACTTTAAATCTAAAATTAATTTGAGAGTTTTCGGGGGGAAATGCACTGTGGGAGAAATGCATTTTTATTTTGGAAGCTGGAAATTCTTGCCAGCCCATGAATTTTGGCAAATTTTATCTATTCTTTTAGTTCGTCACTTAGAGTATTGATGGAGAGAAAGCCTTTTGAGGCTTGTGCCAGCTTCTGAACATTCAGGTGTTGGTTATCTTAGTGCTGTGGAGGGAGAGAGAGAGAGAGGACTTAATTCATTCTACGTTGGTAGAGGAAATCCCCTTGGGGAAGAAACTAAACTGCAGAAAATAGCCTTGACCTTTTCCTCTGGTGGTCACCGGAAAGAAACAACATGCTCTTGGGACAAAGAACTGAGGTCTAAATAGAACTAGGTTTTCTTGTGCAGGAGAAAAGCAAGATTCAGTGAGTGTTGCAGAAGAAGCGCTCCTCAAATGGGATTTAGACATTTAGGTGTCTACAAATCTGCTCTCCTTACTCTGTAGAAGCTCTTGGAGAGCTTGTCCTGAAGTGCTTGGAGGGATGGCAAGAGGCTGCTGTAGTGGTCTCAGTGCAGTTGAACTTCTACATTGCTGCTTTGGTGGAAGACTTTCTTTTTTACCAATCTTGCCAGCAGAGAAACAGACTTCTGAGTTACAGGATTTTTGTCTTTATGAGGCAAAGTAGTTCAATGAGGCCATGAAATGGCGCAATTGATCATTTGCTGGTAGGATTTTCTTTTAAATGCTTAATTACTAAGAAAATAACCAAAGGACGTAACATGAAATAAATTAGATAATTGAAATTGGTTTCTTTTTTATGACAGGAACATTGTTATCTGTGCACATATGCAGTCAGTTCTTGGTGATACCTCAGGACTATCATCTCATATATAGGAAATATTCTAATACTGATTTAACTCTCTTGAGATTAGCAGCTTGCTCTTGCCCACGCTGGCAAGTCACAGAGGGACTGAGATAGTCCTGCCTGAGCTTCAAATAGTGGTCAGGATTGACCTGAAGGGATCATGTCTTCTCATGGCTAATTGCAAAAAAGAGTCACTGCTGCTGCTACTGACAGCTAAGGTAAAAGGCAGCTTTACCAAATTGCAATTTCCAAGTGACAATTATAGCTCCCTCTGTGTCCCTGGAAAGAGAAGGAGCCTTTAAACTAACAAAGTACAAAAGTAAGTACAGTATGAGACCCTCTTTATGTTTTTCCCAGGAAGCCTGGTCTTGCAGATGTTTGTAGTTTGGGATGTTATATATCTTCATCTTTCACCATTTAACCTACCTGGATTTGGGATTATGCTGATTTATAAAGCCATCCACCTGAATCTTCTATGATCAGTTCATTTACAAATATTGAATTTCCTGGTAAGGTTGTGCTTAAGTGACACTTTGCACCTTTTTTTTTTCCTTTTGTTTTGCTTTGTTTTTCTTTGGGTTTTCTCGTTTTTTTCTTTTTTTTATTACCTTTTCATGTAATACTACTAAGTGATTTCTGGCTGCTATGGCAAGGCTTGGAGGAGCCTTTTACTTAGGTGTGGGCACAACAGCTTCGAGCCCCTTCAGGACCATTTCCCATTCTGTTTCCCTCTCCTCTTTATGCACACACCCAAATTCCACTTACAACCTTGATTCTACTACAGAAAGTGCACGTCCTCCTGCAGAGCCTGGAGGAAAGCATTCCTGTGATTCACTCCTGCTATCTAAGCTTTTCTGGAATTACCATGCCCATGCAACTGAGACTTTAGCTGGAATAAACACTGAGAAGACAGAAGAGAGTAGAGTCGCTAGATTTTTCCTCCACCAACAAAAAAACCTCCAAGAGCTTCTGGTAGTTGAAACCGCCCTCGTGGAAATATGATATGTTTATTTTCTGATGCCTATCAATTGACATTATTTTGGCATTACCTTCGTCTGCAAGCAGGATGACCTGCAAACCACGGGCTTGGCATGGACTCTTGCTTCTGGGGATGCTGTAATTGTAACAGTGATCAAGTCTCAAATCTTCAGTCTTCAAATCCGTTTTCTGTGTCTGGGCTATAGAGGAAAATATGCTTGGACTAGGAAGGATGGGACTATTTCAGTAATTTACCTGTTGAAGGATTAGAAAACTCTTGGAGGAAAAAGGAGTTATTTCACAAAGAAATTTAGAGCAGCTCTCCTAGAGCACCACTATCTGGTCTAAGGTAATACACATTAATCCATATTTGATACTCCAGATATCAATATGGTTGCTCTTATTAAAAGGTTGGAATTATCCACATGTGAGAAGTAGGAAGGGAGGAGAACAGTCTGTTTTACTTAGGTTGAAAAAGACTCATCCTGTGGAGTTTGACTGTGAAGTTGTATGTCAGAGAGAAGTCAATGAGAATTTTGTCTCCATAAGGCGAAAATTTTTCTCCTAAAAGTGCTACTTTCTAAGAAAATCACTGCTATTTAAATTTCCTCTCTGCTTTTCATTCAGTTATCACTAGACAAAATCAACTGATTGCTTTTATTAGTTATTTCAAAGAAATCAATTAAAGAGTTCTAATTACCATTTTAAATCTCAAGCTTTTTATAATGAAGATTGTTATTTTTATTAACATTATGTGTCTAACCTTTCTTGCTTTAATTTTCATTGTCAAATTGAAAAATAAGGTTTTTCTACAGAGGGAAATTTATTAATTCCTACCAACAATGCACTAGAAAAAAAAATTTATAAGGCTTCCTATCACTTCCTATCACCTTCCTGTTCCAAATGAAGAGACAAATAAATGAAACAATGAAGACGATGGAAAGGAGAATTGTATTTATTCAGATATGCAACCTTATGAATTCCTCACCACTTTAGATTCTCACCCAAGAAATGCATACAGCAACCCCTGCAGTGTTCAGGCCCTTCAGTCTGGGGGCATAAATTGGGTGTGTTCTGGCTCTTTCAACCCTACATATGTGGATTTCCTGTTCTTTTAAATCAGGTGCAAGGTGGCAGACATGGAGAGCAACTGGGTCTTGGGTGGGCAGAGTGCAAGAAACCAACTGCACACAGTCCTGGCAGACCCAGATGAAATACGGCTTTTGTTGCAATTTGTAGCATATTTTTTCTTTTTCTTCAGTGTCACCTTCTTTGTGTCATTAACCTCAGCCAAACACAGTACTGTTTAGTTGCCCGAGCACTGCTGAGTATCATTAAACAGGTACAAAGGTTCATGCCAGAGTTTCATTTTTTTTGGAGAATATCTGCAAAAATAGCATTTGCATTGTTTGAATCAGCTAGGGATTGTAGGACATGTGGATATGACAAGGTCTTCCCTACACTGCAGATTACAAAAGATAATTAAACCTTGGCTTTGGGAGAGGTGCAGAGAAGTAAAGTTTTCTTGTCTAGGACAAGCCAGCTTGCAGAGCCCTTGCACGACCTACAGGGTGTAATTTCCAAGCACCTTGCTTCAATGCTGCCGCACTCTGTCCTTTTCCGTGCTCCTGGGCACACAGGAATACTTACACTGTTCCTTTTGCCTAATTGTGGCCTGCTCAGCCTCCTTCAGCCCTGATGTGGCAGGAGCAGCCTGAGCAGGACAGAGTAAGAACAAGGTGTTACCGTGCCTCCACAGAAACATGCGTAGCCTTTGTGTACAGCTGCTTTGTGTAGGGCTGCTTCCCTCAAGCACATAATTACTTAGAGAGGCATTGCAGCTAGGCACACATACCTTTTAATTTGTTTTTATAGCATGTTACCAGGTTGCTGCGTGGATTTGGAAATCGTATTGAGAAAGCACCTTAAAAACTTGGAAGAAGGCAAATAAGATATGACTTATTTTTTTTTCCTTGCCTCTTCAGGGGAGTTTTATTAAAAGGATATAGGCTTTTAGAATATCTCACTTTTATTCACATTCTAAAGACCTGTGTGAGCAGTTAACATTCACCTATTTGAATGCAGGCATTTAAGGTCTGGGCACTTACAACTTTAGTCAGTCAGAGTTCAATTAAATTCAGAACCTTCTCTTCTGACAATGCTGTAAGCAGATGTAACCAAATCTCTCCCCAAGAAATTCCCTGGTTTCATTTCACAAGAGGGTTTTTAATGGCAGGATTTGGCATTTCTGCTGCTGAAAGTTGTTCCTGTCAATAATATTGTCCAAGTTAAGAAGTAATTGAGCAGTGTTAGATGGCATGGATCCTTCTTCAAATGCTGAGAAGCTTTTGCTGGTTATGGAAATGTAACCTAATGAACAGCAATTAGGTTTGGGAAAAGGAGGTTTGGTTGTTGGGAGGTTTTTTGCTTAGCTGTAAAATTCCAGCATTAATAGGATAATGCCAGACTGAAAAATTCTGTGGTATCAACCTTAAAATTACTTGTCTTGCAGCCATATAGTTTTGAAAGAGCATTATTTAGAGGAATAGCTAATTGGGGATTTTACTAAATACTTTCATTACTGACTTTTATGGGTACAGTGATTTATTCTAGTTCTCACGCAGGAGACCTGATTTCCCAGCTCAGCTTTTGTTGTAGCAGTGCCAGCTGCTGAATTCAAAGATGTAGTTCCCCAAAACAGTGAACTGATAAAAGATCTGAAGTTTCCTACAGAGTTTTTCCTGGCTGTGCTCTATGCGAACATTATCTGTCTGCTTTTTAGGAGGAAATACGTCCGCAGTTTGAAGCCAAATACTCCAAGAAAGAACGAATGAACCCCATATCCGGGAAGCCAGAGCCTTATCAAGCATTTGCAGATAAATGCAGCAGACTCATCGTTTCTGCATCTGGAATATTTTTTATGGTTTGAGAACTTTTATTTATTTACCAGTTGAAAAAGAACAAAATGTCATTATCTCTGCTAGTAGAGTAGGTAAACATTGGGTATGACCACTTGAAAGTAAAATAAGCTCTAGCATGTTTTCTGCAGGTTGAAAATCTACATAGCAAACCTTTTGAGTTTCTGTCAAGTCCTGCACTGGTTCACTCTTCACTAAGGCTTCCGGAGAGCCAAGTCCTTCCTTCAAGGCTACACCTGTAACACTCTTTGCAGTGACACATGCCAGAATAGTGACACTATTACATTTAGGCACTGACTTCAGCTGACTGAATTCACTCACTGGTAGCCTTCCCTGTGTAGATAGTGCAGAGTGATGGGGAAAGTTGCCACAGAAGGAGCAGTGGTTCTTTGTAAACTTCACACAGAACCTAAATAAGATGCCTAGAGTGCTTAACGATGTTAAAATGGCCTCGTTTTTCAGTGTATCAAGGAGATAAAGAAAGAGGGTTCATAATCCTAGTGCAGCTGGAATGGAAAAACCAAAGTTCCTTGACTAAAATGATACATTTATCCCCTTTTACAAAGTGCAAAACTAAAAGCAGCAGCAAAATGTCTCCTAACAGAGCGCTGCATGCATTTCGGCTGAAACGCCCTCATCCTCTAATTTCAGTGAAGCACTTATGGGCTGTTGTTCACATGACAACAGGCGTGGTAGCGCTGGTCTTGAAACCACGGCTGGAATCAACAGACTGTCACGGAATTTACTAGGGCTTTTCCACGAGACAAGAAAATGATAGATGTGGAGAGCCTCAGGAGCTGTGGAGCGCCAGGCAGGTGAGCTAACCCAACAACTGAGCAGAAAGAAACTGATGGCTTCAAAACTGTCCGGAGGAGTGTAGGTCAAGAAAGGCAAGAGAATTACTGAGATGAACTGGGCATTATTGAGAGGTGCTATGCTCTGGTGCATCAGGTGGATGGACACCCTGACTCAGCCCTAGAGGACACGAGCTCAGGACTGCAGTCTCTGCTCAGAATTCGTACTACAGCTCCCACATTTGGAGTATTTTCCTATTTTTTTTTTTCTTGAAGGAAGGTAGCATTTTACCCTACACAAACTCAGTCATTAATATTAGCCTAGTGACAGATCTTACTCAAAGTGCCAGAGAGAGTAGCCTTGCTCTAAATTGCTTGCACCACAAATTGTTGTCCTCATTACAGCCCTAGAAACAGAACAAAAATTATTTTCACAGAAGATATTTTTATTGTTGGCATAGCATGATCTTCCAGCAAGTTAGATAAACTCCACATTTTTGACCATTTAGATAAGAACTTCTTTTTTTTTTTTAAATTACAGCAATAAGCACAGGAGATACACACTTAACAAACTTCAAGTTAGAGCAGTTCTCAAAATTTCTCAGCATTGACTCTCCTAGGGCAGTTACTAACACAGCTTTAAGCAGGTAAGTGGTTTCCTGTTAGGGAAAAGGGAAGTGGTCCTTCCTCCCCTCAACACTATGCAGGGAATCCAGAGGCAATCCTTCGCATTCACACACACTTTTACTTCTCCATTGGGATTTTTTCAATCTCTTTTGTAATGAATGTGAAACTAGGAAACCAGCTTGATTAGCATTCAGTGCTTTCCAAGGAATTTTGTCCATTTAATTAACTTAGATATACTTCAGTTTTGATTGGTTTAAGTTGCCTATGTACAACCTTGAAACACACCTCTTTTGCAAATAATTTTCTGCCTTCTACTGAAGAAACTCCTTCTTTTTGTCTAATAAGGCTGATAGGTCCTGTGTCAAAGTGTCTTTGAGAGGAGTCACTCATGCTAATTCCCCACTATTTGTCCTTTAGGTGGCTTGCCAAACTGTGACACAAATTGGTCACGATGGAAAACAGTTGTCATTTAGAGTTCAACTATTGCATCAGGAACATGAAGTGACTGAGCAGCCTGGCTCGGCTGTGGCTTTCTCATTGTAATTGTCACATTTGCTGAAAGTTTCATCAGGGAAGAAATCACAAGGGTGATTGAACTTGTTACCTTCTCTAGATAGACACTTTCCAGAACTGTAGGAAGAAGCAGCTAGGCTAGCTCGGCAGGGTTGTTGTTGAGGCAGAGCTTACGAATGGAGACCTTTGTGTGAAGTCCATCAAAGCACAAAATCCATCCCAAGTATGATACCATCAAGCTGGGACATTGGTTTGACATGAGCCTTTGCACATCGTGTGCAGATAAGGGAAATTTCTAATTCCCAGAGCAGGAAACACTGTTTCCCACATTAATGCTAAGAAGAGGAACATTTTCAAGAAAATGTTTAAAACTAAAAATTATTTTAATGTTATTTCAAAGGTATTTCTTATTATGAGAAATAAAAAGAACTTAATGACAAGAAAAATCATCATGTTGGAACCTTTCTCTGGAATCAAAGGGAATGCATTTTTAAAGTCTTTCGTTTAACTTTCAGAGTTTCAGGGAGAAGGTAACTCCTGTTCCACTGGAAGTTTTCAGGTTCTTCTCTCTGATTTTTTTCTTCCTTTAGATCTGTGTGGTGATTGCTGCTGTTTTCGGCATTGTTATTTACCGTGTTGTGACTGTCAGCACTTTTGCTGCCTTTAAGTGGGCTTTAATCAGGAATAACTCTCAGGTTGCAACTACAGGGACTGCAGTGTGCATCAACTTTTGCATCATCATGCTACTGAATGTGGTGAGTAAAATTAACATATCTGAAGTTATACCTGAGCCACCAGAGCAGGAGATATCTCAGTCAGCAGAGAACCAAAGGTTTCACTTCCTTTTTCATCAGGAGTGAAGTGTCTTGCTAAACCAGACATGGAATTATTGTTTATGGACATCATTCACTATTTATATAAAGTGTGATTCCAAGCTCTTATGTAAAGCATGTTTGAATATCCTGAAAACATTTTAGGGAGACATGATCATACTCCTGCTTTATCCTCTGCCACTTCTTTTGCTGTTATACTTTCCTTCTTCCTTTGGCATAGGCAGGACCGGATTGGTGACTAAGAGAGTTCTGTCTAGAGCTGTTGCCTTTCCTATGTTTTTCCTTAGATGGGACTATAGACTGAGAAAGGACAGAGAGAAGAGGATGAAGCTGGTTTTTTGTCTGAATTTGTACTGAGGGGTCTCTTCTCCAGTTATTTTTATTTTATTGTATTTTGTCCCCAGCTTTTGGGGGTTTTCTTTACTCCACCTAGAGCAAACAATAACCGTAAAAGAAATAAAGAGAAAACTATATCTGTGCCTGTGCAACATCCATTTTCAAGCCTTCAGTATGTCGTTGTATATGCAGTGAAGCAGCAAAAAAGAAATGCTGCACAAACAAAATTATTTCATTCTCAAAGAGTTTTACAGCTCAGAGAGTTTTTTAAAATAATGGAAGATTGCTTGAAGGTGCCTTTTGAGAAACTTTGTTTTATTTCCTAAAATAATCAAATAAGTGGAGCATTGCAAAGATGGATTTCTTAAGCCTCATACTCATCACCATTCAACAAACACCACAGTCTTAGAGCTGAATACAGCTCATGGAAGAAAAAGATCCACAAAATATGAAACTGCAGGAGTTTTTCAAAGGAAGGATTTAGGAACATAATCCCTTGCTTCCCATGATGGATTAATGTAGTTTACTGAAGGGCAATGGTGAGATTTCTTTTGGGAGAAAAAGAATCCCCAGAAGCAATTCAGGTAGTTGAGTCCTACATGAACTGTGACTCAAAAAAAGAGTCAGAAGAGTAGGAAAGATACAGTAATAAAACCAGAATGGACCAAGATGTGTATAGCAGTAGAGAATTCACTGCTAGAAGCCTTGAAAACCAGCAGTGATTCTGATACAAGCTGACAGCCTCTCAAAGCATCAGGGGAAAGGTCCAGACCACAAGTAAATTCCAGAGCAGATGTACCTAATTCTGAGCATTAGGTATCTATTCTGACACATCCATCACGACTAAATGAAATGACCTTCAAGCATAATGTCTCCCAGATAATCATGCAGCCTGACCTGCAAACAATCACTAGCTTCACCTAGGTTCCTGTCAATTCCAGTAATATTGTCCATGGAAAATAGGAACAGAGAACAAAATATGACCCCAAACAGAGCCCCTTGGGGGTAGTAGTGACAAACTACAGTAGCAGATAATTAGATCCAAACACTGTTAACAGAATCTCTAACACAGTCTTACTGTTCCAAATGGAGTAGCAACAAATTGGAAGTTTTGATTCCCCTTTCTGCAGAGCAGTGTACATTTGTAGAAAAAACCAAAAAACAACACATTCCCTGCTGGGATCAGGATATAAATAACCCAGGCATTTAGCACAGTTACAGTTGCCCTTAAGAGATGCTTTTAAACCCAGAAGAAACTACATTTTTCATTACTTGAAACAAAACCATTTACTCCAAAGGCAGAAGAAAGTTATTCTAAGCATGAAGTGGTTGTTAACACGGATGAGAGATTTCAGGATGACTTCAGTTCTGAAGCAGGCGGTTTGATCTGTAAACAGTACATAACTCAATTTAAGCAAGAGATTTTAAGGGTAACTGCAAATAAAAAGAAACGTTGCTGATATGCATTGTAGGAGTAAGTAAATACTTGAGACTGAAATATGAGAAGTTTAATATCCCGGTAAACACCAGTGAGAGTTAAGGACATTTAGCAGTTTGTGGGAACAGGCTCCGAACTCATTTAAAGCAAATGGAAATAATTGTATTAATTTACTCTAATGCTGATTTTGTTGGTGGTGTACTTAATAGGTTCAAAACTCCTTTGCAAATACTGATTGTGAAAACCCTCCGAATTAGTTTTGTAATCTTTATGAAGTTTGGAGTCTCCTGGAGAGTTTGAGAGCATGGTATCTGAAAGTGCTTAGAAAATACCGCTTAGGACTTTGAAAAATGACACTGGCTCAGAGTAAGAAATGTGTCTGGTGGTGGGGATTACTAAAGATTTTCTCTGAAGTAATCCTGTCCCCCACTGTGTCTTTCCCTTCAGCACCAAAGTGCCATACAAAACCAAAAAACCCCAAATACCCAACATATCCAACATACCATAGCATGCTCTTCTAGGGTGATCTTTTTCTTGTGAGATAGATGTTCCATGAGTAACTAAAACAAAAATAGCAAATTTGTGCTATTGTTCTGCTTTGTGTTTTTGGAAAAGTCCTCTCACCCTATTTCACTGAGTATGTAAAATGGGGACAGTGACAGCATTTCTCCTCCGTATATTATGGATGAACATTAGATATAAAAACATTACTTTTTCTTGTTTGATTACATAACTACTGTATTATTATGTAGTTTTATTATTGTTATCAGAACATCACAGAAATCATCTGCATGTCAGATTTAACATGTTCTCTCCCTAGAAAGCAGTTCTATATTTTTCAGCCAGTCATGCAACTAAGAGATTGTTTCTCCTCTGTTACAGCTGTATGAAAAGGTTGCTCTTTTCCTGACAAATTTAGGTAAGTAATGTTAAATATAAAATTGAATAATATTGTACTGGTTTATTGGTCCGAACACCACGATAACATTGAAAATGTCTGTATAAATATGAAAATCCTAACTAATTTGCAGTCTATAGGAATTAATGGTTTTCTTAAGTTTATAATAAAAAAGTACATAAACTAAACTACTGTGCCATTCAATCAGTGGTGACACAAACCATCTAAGAATGTAAACAAACGGTTTATTATAAATAAATGTAAAATTGTTCCCTTGGAGGAAATGGCACAAGTTTTCAGACAGACTGAACCCTTGCAACCTCAAGGGTTTGTAAACACATGGAAAAGGGGAATCACTTCTGGAAAACAAATTTATGGCTTGAAACTAAGGTGCTGATTGGCTGTCAAACATTTGCCGATGAGAAGGACAGTAAGGAGGGAAAATAACTAGGTGAATCATCAACTCTAATACACCTAAACTATACAATGTTCTAAATTTCAGAAATCTTTTCAGCTCACTCACAAAAGCAGCCTTTATGCTAGAGTAAGGAAACCTGTTTTCTAAGGAGACCATCTACTGTCACTGGGGTAGCAACAGGCTGTCATTCATATATCCGTGGCTCAGGCAGAATCTGTGGAGATCCTGATATTTTTGGAAGATTGCAGTGGTTGGTGGCAATTGGCAAGGGCTCCTTAGTTTCAAGAAGCCTGAAATGAGACTCTGGCTGAAGGCCTACTAAGCAAACCATATTATGGCATGTATACAAGTAGTTCGAGGAGGTTATTTTGAGCTCCTGGAAACCTGTGTACACTGATGATGTTCAGTAAATGATTTTGGATCACATGGACAGATTTTGGTGTCTGCTCAGAGGAAACAGCTGATTTTAGCTACTCCCAGGGCTTTTCTACATCTCTGAAGTCATTGGTTATGTCTTCAAAACACATATGTGTACAATAGAATTTTATTCTTTGGTTTTTTATTAAACTGAGACTCCTCATTTGTATGCTCTAGTTTTAAAATATTTTTGCTATCCTGTATCCATGGAGAAGAAATCTGCTAGCTGCAACTGAGAAATATGACTTTCAAGTTTTTGAATTGTACAAGCTATGTCCTGACACCCTGGGGACAGTAAGATAGATTCTAGAGACTGTGAAGCTTGATTACTTTCTGTTGGGTTGTCATCAAGGTAGGTCTGCTTTTTGCAGAAGGCACTTGTATGAAAATTCATTGGATCAAGTTGTTTTGATCACATTCAGACTGTTTTGTGATCTTCACTCAGATGGCTTTAAGGAGCTGATTTGATCTGAATGATCTTTATCAGTGTAATAAGCTCAAAGTGGTACTGGCAGCAGAGCTACATTGAGGATGTCCCTCTTCAGCTTTAATATGACCTTTTTCAGAGCTCACATCCATGCCCCTCCAGAGCATCAGCATTGTCTCTGATGGGCACGTAAGTAAAGCTTCAGCTGCAGCAGCCTTGTTATAATCAAACTTGTCCTTCCTGCAGACTGGCACCTAATGAAAGAGCAGCTCTCAGTAAAGAGAATCTAGTTCATTGTTGTTTCTTGGTTTTCTGTGATGAGTTCCCTGGGACAAGGAAGGGGAGTCATGCAGTGACACTCCGCTGATACATGTGGGCAAATCCATGAAACACAATTAGAAGGAGGATTTTCTTCAGTGCAGTGTGATATCTCTAACAAAAAGGCACTTAAATAGCTGGTGGCAGAGTTGCAATGCCATGATGGTAGGGTACAGAAAAGGAAACAAGAAAAGAGCCTGAGCTTTTAAAGACCACTTAAATACAGAGGGATATTTAATATTCACATTACCTCAACCACTTTCTTACAGTCTCCTGGGAACATACATATACAGATAGCAGAATAGATTTCTAAGTCTCTGCAAGCTCACTTGCTGAGTGCTGCTTTTGGAGTCACTTTCTTCTGCCACATTCTATTTTCAAAACAGTAGGCTAATTTAAAAATACACTGCCAGCTCTGATAGGTGTGTGCAGCCTTTGTGCGAAGGGAAATTGATAATCTGAATAAACCTCTGAAACTCTGATAATTTTCTTCACAGAGCAGCCTCGCACCGAATCGGAGTGGGAGAACAGCTTCACTCTGAAAATGTTTCTTTTTCAGTTTGTCAATCTGAACAGCTCTACCTTTTATATAGCATTCTTCCTTGGAAGGTAGGATTGATGTCTGCACACTCACATGTGCAAAATGAAGTGAAGAGAAGAAACAAAATTGTTTGTAATGAAACAAAATAGACCATATTACCACACATCTCAAAATGCAAATTCCATACTAGCAAAGCAGAACAGATTGCAGTTTTATATTCCTTTCAAAAGCCCAGCAACAGATGCAGTTTTCATTTCCTATCACCACATGGTCTCAATACTAAATTAACAATTTCAGTATTGGAAACAGATGCATCTCACAATACCATACATGCAGGTCATTTCATTCTGTCTTTATGTGCATTATTTGTACAGATAAATAAAGGATAGGATAGGATAGGATAGGATAGGATAGGATAGGATAGGATAGGATAGGATAGGATAGGATAGGATAGGATAGGATGAGATGGGATGGGATAGGATAGTTCAGTTGGAAGGGACCTGCTTTGATTATATGATCTGGACTATTAAGAGTGAGTTATGAGCTATCATTTGGGGTTTTTTTCCACATATATATTAGTTATATATATATTATTTCTATTATATATTTATTGTATATTTTATATATATGTATGCATGTGTTAAATGCGTATATATATATATTATTTGTATATTTCTTTCTGTCAGCCTCCTAAAAACAAAAGACATTTTTAGTAGAGAAGGTTTGAATAAAAAAATCCATTAGTAAGGATTATTTGCACAGGGGAATAATTTTGGGGGGAAACATGAAAGAACAGTTAGAAAATTATGTTTTTCAATGAAAACTAAAATTTTCACTGATTTCACAGGAAGGCAGACGTCACAGAGCATTTTATAGCGTAAGGAAATGGACTGGTAGTGGAAAGCCATTTTCCAAACTGACATGAGCAGTTTCACTCAGATTTTCCCTGTGCTCTGCATATGAATATCCAACAGCAGAGTATTTGGTGTTGAAATAAAACTGAAAGTAAAAATATCCTTAGTCCTTCATGGGGATTATTCCAGGAATTCCCACAAAAAAATTTACAGCATAACATCTTTTATAGTTATAGCTACACCAGTCACATTAAGATAACACCAGATTAAAATAAGAGTGTGAGCTTTCTTTCACTGCTGTGAGCAGACTGCTTACACAACGTCGTTGATCTCTATTCCTGTGTTAAAGATTTACAGGACACCCTGGTGCCTACTTGAGGCTGATAAACCGGTGGAGGCTGGAAGAGGTGAGTGCTCGATCGCTGCACACTGATTTGTCTGCTGCCCACGGATGCTGTGAATGCAAGCAGAGGCAGACACATAACTCTGTCTAGGCATTTTTGAGTGTCTTATTGGGTTTTCAGTTGCTGTCTAACTCCACACTATTGACACTACCATCTGCTACAAAAGCATCTACATATTGATATATATTGATATATATATATATATATTCCCTCTTCAATGCTAGCAGTTTTAGTGTTTGCATCACATACGAATAGTGGTATCAGATGGTTTAAAGATTAGTCACGTATTTACGCCGGAAATATTTTATCCTTGGAATGAATTAAAGTCAGATACGAATCTGACAACTTTTTGCTTCTAAAAAAAATCCTTTCTTCTCAGCTTTTCCAGCCTTGCGGACCAGAGAGCTAAAATAATAAAAGTAATTAATTAAAAATCCAGACACATAAAATGTATATGAAATTTGACTAAATGAACTAAACAAACTTCCCAAATATGTTACTGGCATAATGTTCCATGTCTATAAAACCAAATTAATATGGAGAGTAATGAGAATTTGGCTTTGCAAGTTACTCGAGGACCAAACCCTTTCTGTTTCCTTTTTTTAAACAAATCAATTCAGAATTCAAAGCCCATTTGACAGTTATAGGAGGTGAACAGCAGCAGTTTCTGGACCAGTCACTTACTTTCCAGTGCTGCTATGTCCACACTCAAATCCCATGGTTTCTTTCCTGCTTCACAGATGAATAATTGAAACAACTTCGCAGATAAATGACAAGTGGTAAATGGAAAATGCCTGTCAAAATGAATTTTCAAACACTTCTGGATACATAAATATTTTGGTTAACAGAGGCCATTCAAATACTAGCAAAAAACCCAAAAAAATAATTTGAATAAAACCATCCTAATTTTTGTAGTGAATTCTGTTCACTTAAGGAATACTTGATAAATGGGCAGACAGAATTTCACTTAACACCCCTCCAAAATCTGACTGGGGCTGAGCTGACCTAAAAGCTTTCTGCTGTCAAAGGAAGACAGTTCTGCTCTTCCACTGAGTCCTCCCCCTGATGTTTGCCCCTTCCCCTTCCTCTGCATTGGCTCTCAGTTGTCCAGCTCTATGAGGAGTCTCTTCAGTTCCTTGTATCAGCAGTAAATTTCATTTTTCAGACTGAATTAGTTTTCTGATGATTTATTGGGTTTATTCATCTCACAGAGGGATCAGAGAACAGGTAAAGAACCTAATGTCTCTGCAGGAGCAGAGATGGGAGGAAAAGAGAGGGAAGTCCAACAATGAGGCGTTACAGGTTGAGATCTCATTTTATTGCAGGTTGTAACTAATTTTTCTCCCTAAAAGTTAAAAATAAATAATTCCAGTTCTATGACTTATCTCTCATACCCAAGATTTAAAAACACAGCTTGAACTGCACAGTTTGGATCTGCAAAGCCAATTGTACAAAGTGCTCTTTGAGGGCAGAAAGCTTTTGGTCCCTTTCTGTTTTTTCCAATAGCAGATAAAAAATTACCTCAATTTGTACTAGCTGAACATCTCTCCTAAAAGCAGCACCACAACTTAAGGGTCTGGAGCCACTGCTAAAGCAAGCAAGCAAGCACTCAGCAAGAAACACTAAGAATTGTTGCTCAGCAGTTAGAGATTGTCTGTCCTTCAAGAAGAGAATACATTTGCATGGTCTACTCAGCCATAGATGTTAAACAGTACTCAATTAACAGTTCTAGGTCTATCCTCTAGGCATAAACTGTTTGCCTGTGCAGCCAGTAAGAAATTTCTTTTCATTCTTTGACTTGATGCAGAGTCATCCTCCTCAAAAACTGTTGAAATCAATGGAGAAACTTGGGGGCCTTTGCCTCTGAGCTGCCCTCAGCTGCACAGCACATTAGAAGCATTAATGTGAAAAACTGCTTTGGTTTCAGCTGACTCTGACCTCTGCAGAGAATTAGGTTTTAGGCTTAAAAGGCTGACAGTATGATACGGCATCATTTGCTCCCTGGAGTTTACATTTCTTTAAAAAATAAGGAGAAGGCATTTAATTTCCTTTTAGCAAATATTCCAATATCCATTTATAGTCTTTAAGAAATGCTTTAAAACCCAGTGTAATTTCTGTTTAACATTTTGTTTCTTTCTTTCTTCCTGTAGTGCCACCCTAGTGGATGCCTTATTGATCTCTGTATGCAAATGGGTATTATAATGGTGTTAAAGCAGACATGGAATAATTTTATGGAATTGGGATATCCGTAAGTAAATATAATACCTATACTTCTGTAGGTCACAGAATACTAAGTTTTTGTTTTCCTTCTGGCGGTTAATAAAAGCAAGATGCAATAGTCATTACAATAGAAAATCCCCCCACCCTCCAGGATACAGAACTCCAGATATGTAGGTGGTGTTTGGGATTTTTTTCCACACTGGACATGGTTTGCAAAAGCAAAAGTCTAATATAAATATTAATAAATAACTAATGTGCGGGAAGAACTTGATCCTTTTAAATTGTATTCTGTGTTCTAAAACTCCCTAAAAATAACTGTGTGGCCACTGTATTGCTTACATGAAAAATAATATGTGTATCATTTCTTAGCTATGCCAGTAAGTTCTAAATTGAATTTCTTGCTGGGTGATAAAAGATGCCTGAAAGAGCAGGTACAAGCCGGAAAAAATGCACTGCTGGCATACAGACTCTGATAGAAAATGTACTGACTGGGACGTAGACAAGTTCCCTGGTGATCTTCAGGGTATTATGGAGCTGTGCCCTAGCTGAAAGGTTGGCAATTATTCATTTCATATTGGTTCATTCCTTATTGATTGGTATTTAATGAGCATGTTTAATATGATTAATATAGGTTTAATATGATTAGTGTAGAGACAGTGTGGCTGGTCATCAAGGGAAATTAGCAAGTGTGAAAATCTAAGAGAGAGCTGACGCTGTCAGAAAGTTTGCCCTTGCAAAGTTCAGAGGAATTTGCCATTTCTCCATCTTTCCTGGGCCTTGCCAGTATTTTGTAGCTGATAGGGCTGCAGGAATTAGTTGGGATGGGCAGAAGGGAACAGTAGCAGCAGTATTGATCCTTCTCTTTCCACTCCCTACCTCTTCTGTAGGAATCCTCTGTTGCTATTAATACAAATCTTGAAACCTAATGAAGAGCACAGAAGAGAAATAAAAGAAGGTGACTAATAGAGATAGGAGGAGATTGTTTAAGAACAAGTGATTTAATAGGAATAAACTGCTTCAGGTGAAGTGAATCTTCACTTTAGAGTCACAAGGAAAATCACAACAAAAAAACCATAGTCACAACATTGTGAAATGTGTCAGCTTATTCTGATGAGAGATGTGTTTGCTCTCTAGTCCCTTCAGTCCGTCTTCTAGTCCTGAAATGCTGCAAGCAGGTGGGTGGAAAACACCTTTTTGTGTGAAAAACACCTTTCTGCTGAGAGCATGATGGCAGCCAACACAATGCGGATGGCCAGAGGACTTGGAGGCAACCCTACAATCTGTAGCTGAATTCAGCTGAACTGCACTCAGCTGCACTCACACTTCTTCAAGGAAGAGGTGGCTGCAGACACCATTCAGGGTTGCCTTTTCTCTCCAGAAAAGGGAGGGAAAATATTTTTCTTTGCCCAGACTGTACGCTGCACGCTGTAGAGCAGAGCCATGCAGAGATGCCTGGTCACACACGGGAAAGGAGCAGCAGCATTAACACTCTTTATTTACTGAGCTCAGCTACCTCCACACTGCTTTGCGTTCTGTCATATAAGCAGACCCTGACATGATTTGCCATTCTGTGCAGAGAAAAAGAAGTAAATAAATAATGAAAAGATGTCAAAATCCTGTTACCATTTTAACAGCATCTAGGCCTGGATTACAGCTCATCAGCTGTATCTGTTTTCTTACCTATTATGCTGTGTCATCAGCCACATGGATTACTAACGCTCTATTTTCCTGTACATTGGGAAATGAATTTTGCAAGATATGTTGTGCCCACTTAACCTCATCCAATTTTGTGGTAAATAGCTATTAATATTCTTTACCCTGTTTTTTTAATTTAATTTAAAATGTAGGCTAATTCAAAACTGGTGGACCAGGAGAAAACTACGACAAGAGTATGGCACACAGGGAAAAACAAGCTTCCCACAGTGGGAAAAGGACTATAATCTGCAACCTATGAATGCTTATGGACTCTTTGATGAATACCTAGAAATGAGTATGGCTCTAACCTTTGTTCTCTCTCTTTCACTAGATTTTAATATTGTTGCTTTTCTGTTGATGTGGGCTGCTGTATTCTTTTAATTATCACTGTATGAAGCTAAGGAGGCTGCAAAAAGGTTTTTATTCTCACAGGTCAGGTGAGGAATGGGAGCACCATTGTAAGAACCAAACAAGTGTAGTTAAGTACACTGCTGATGGTTTGCTAACGTCCCATCTATGAAACACTTTCCATTCTGGATTTGTTTCTCCAAACCAGAGCCCAATTCTTTTTCTGCATACACTTCTGTAGAACTTTGCTGTTATGTTCTAAAGAAAGGTCTTTGTGCTTTCATTTGTAAGTGTGGTACAGACCTGCATGTCTGTTTAGATTTAAAACCCTCCCCCATTTACTACCTCACATTTACACAGTAACTTACTGCCAAAAGGCACTGCTCTACCCAGAGGAGAGAGGAGGATAACTGCTCAAAAAAATATTAAAAAACATGAACTTTGCCCTATGTGACTGAATTTCATATGTCATTATTGTTTTTTTCTCTTCTCCTTCACACAATTCTTTTCAAATTAATGGGAAATCTGACAATCTGAAAACCTGCCTTTAGAAACTTAAAATTTCAAATTGCTTCCCATCTGAACTATTAATCCTTAATCTTTGCAAGTATTGGGAGATCTTAGTTGATGCTGGAGTAAAAACATCCCCTTCTAAAACCACAGTTTGTCCCCCTCTGAACTTCACTCCAAATTGCAAAGTTGAGATGGTGCTGTCCACTCCAGAGTCAGATGTGCATTTGTTCTTTTCATCCTTCCTTCTGAATTTTTGACAAGGACTTGCTGCACAACTGAAACCAGACCATTATATAATATGACATAATAAGAAATGTTGGTATACTTTGTACATAATGTTTATTTGTATACACTGCTTGGTATCTTAGACCTTGGGATTAGATTCAAACAATTATATTGTGATATTTCCTTTTTTTCCCCAGTTCTTCAGTTTGGGTTCACAACCATTTTTGTGGCAGCTTTTCCACTGGCACCACTTCTGGCCTTACTAAACAATATTATTGAAATTCGGCTTGATGCTTACAAATTTGTTACTCAGTGGAGACGACCTTTAGCTTCAAGAGCCAAAGATATAGGTGAGCTCTTTGTATGGTGTTAGTTTTATATATGTATATATATATGTGTGTGTGTGTGTGTGTGTTATTTGTAAGGCAAAGCCTTGACCTCTTCAAGTAAGAGCAGATTAGGCATTTTCAGTCATCTTCCCAATTAATAATACAGCCCTTGATTGTTAAAAATACTTCAAGCATCTGACGCCAATCTATACAATTAATAGTCTGTATTGGAAACTGTCTTTTAATAATTTTCTGGGGGATTTGACAGCCAAGGTGTAACGTGATCAGTGTTCTCTGCAGGTGTTTTGCTGTGGCAGACACACTGTGTGAACACATGTTGAGTTTGAATATAACAACCAGACAGAGCAGATGAAACACCAAAGTCGAGTTCAAGTGGCCACCCTCCCGTAGGGACCTGTCTGTTCTGTTTTGACCTGGCCAAAGCCAAGCTCCCCTGTGACTCAGGGGCTGTGTCCCACCAGGTCAGACAGGGTGGGTGTGAATCCCAGCAGGCAATCTGCTCCCAGTGAGTCGCACCTGCATTGCTAAACTCAGGCTCCACACATCTGCGAGGTCACCCAGCCACACACTATTGCGAGGGCTCTCTGAACCTGCTTCGACTACAAATCTCTTCTGCCCTTGCAGCATGCCAAAGCAGAGCACCTTTAGGAAGAACTCTAAAAACAAAGTCATCTGCCCATCGCTGAATCCCTGGTGCTTTCACAGGGGCAAATAGGATACCTCACTGCCCATCCGCATTGCAAAAATCAGTAGCCCACACCAAGAAATAGCAGAAGCTCAGGCTTTCTGCTCTTAGAACAGTCTGCCATGTACCTAAAGTTTGTCTGATTAAAGCCTTGAATGTGAATCTGTGGGTTTTGGCACAAGCCTGGACAACAGCCAGTACATGGCATTCGCTGCAGACATAATCCCTGTAAAAAACAGTTATATAATGTAAATAATAGAAGCATAGAAAATACTTCTTTTTTTCCATGTCGATTCAGGTGTGATTTGTCAAAATAAATTTAATTTGCCCCCTGTTCAGCAAAGTTTTCAGGGACAGTTTGATGCCTCATTAAATCAAGGGGTGTGTCTAACCTTCCTTTGGTGTGGTTCACAGTGATGGTCCTCTTGACCAGAGTTGCTGTGTGCCTGTGCCACAAGATCTGCCCTGGCAGACTGTCCTCAAAGGCTGCAAAGCCATCATCACAAGCAGGGAGGCTTACAGCAGTTCTTAAAAATGCCCACATGGTTTTGTGTCTTGGTGAGCTAAGGCCTCTGTGAGTATCTTTGCAGCTTCCTTGCAATTATTTACAGGATAAAAAAAATTACACCCCGTAGGAATATAAGTCTGATCCACTGAGGTCCTGCTGTTCAATACGAGAATTTATTTTTACTTATGACTCTTAAAACTACATAAAACCACCTTGTGCAGTGGGGACAACTACTTCAGATTATGTGGCATTTCAGGCACTTCGGCTCTTGTTTTTCCTGGAACAAACATACTCTTTTTCTTGAACAGGAATCTGGTATGGGATTCTGGAAGGCATTGGAATTCTTTCTGTTATCACAAATGCATTTGTTATAGCGGTGACATCAGATTTCATCCCTCGCCTTGTTTATGCTTACAAATATGGACCTTGTGCTGGCCAAGGAGAAGCTGGACAAAAGTAAGCTTATTTTGGGGGTGGGAGGGGAAACAGATGTGCACGAAAATCACTTACTACTTGAATAGATGCAGCAGTACTGTCTGTGTATGTTCTGAATTCCACTAACCAAAATTTATTGTTTGTGTTCGGGTAACAGATACCAGCCCTAGGTACTGATGCTCTGCATACTCACAGAATGGGTTGCTGAGTGACTGTGATTCATGACGTTAATTCAAGGCAAACATGGCAGAGCTGTTTCAGAGATTTAGTGTGTGTGACAGGATGCTGCCCAAGCTGTACTTCCCAGCTGGTGTACATGGATGTAATCCTCTTTTCTTTCTGAAGCAATGCTGATACTAATCAGTCAAGAATTTCTGCAGCATTTTAAACTTGTACACTGGGGTTTTTTCCTGATGTAATATTCAGCATGTATTACTCAAAAAAAAGTAGTGGCTAGCAAGAGGAAGCAATTTCCTACTAATACATCAAGATATACTTACAGAGCAAAGCAATTTGTTTTTCTTCTAAAACTAGAGTTCTTACATTAAATCTTCCAGGAGACATTTGTGCTCTGAGTCCCTGCTGGCTAAGTGGATTTTCTTTCAGTGTTGCTAAACACTGAGATTCTATTAGTATGTGCACAATACCAGCAAGTATGAGATAGTTACTGCATGGCAACTTGTGAAATCCAGGCTGCTGGACTCAGGGAAGGTCACTGAATCCAACCAAGCACAAACAGACACAGTTTGCAAATGCTCTAGCAGTGCCATTAGCAAGGAACCCTACTGTTCAAAGAAACCCAGGCTCAACAGTAGACAGTGACAGAGAGCTTACATTCTGCCACTGACATATGGCAGATTGATTTTTTACTCGCTGCTGCCAAAAGTGAGTTGGTCTGTTTGTGCTTTTTTGACATTTTTATCTGTCAATACATTTAGTCATAGTGACGGAAGAAGGGCATCTGGTGAGGCAGCTCCTGATCAGCAGATCTGCTAACTTGCTGCCTGGCAAGGAGTAGGGCACTTCATCTGGGGCTGGGGAAGATGTTGTGTTTGCTTTGATGAAGACTTAAAATCCCTTCTGGGGTAAAGTGGTCTGGTGCCAGTGGTTCGTGAGCATGTGCCTCTGCTTGTGCCATTATGAAGATCTCCAGGATATTGTGGCACTGTAAGCAACTCTCCTTGCTAAAGGAAGCAAAAGGGAGGATTTTCTCAGGACCACTCTGCATGAGAAAACAACACCTTTAGAAATATTTCTCTTTTAAGACTCAGATATGACTCAGTGGATCTGAAACTAGTGCTGCATGGGGGAAGTAGTTTGGCTGACAGAGGAAGATCTTATCTTCTTTTCACAAACCTCTTGTACAATGTTTTCACACTTCTGCTGCTTTTTTGAGTGAATTTCTAGCTGAAACCATCAGGTAGTAATCCTTTGAAGGAGCCAACTTGGATTAAAACTGTTTATGTCAGCATTTTGAATAATGTTATTAGTAAGTACTGCTACAAAAGCAGGAAGGTATTAAAAATCCACAGGAAGAGTGAGTTTTCTCAAATTAAGGAGTGAAGACCATCTGTTATTGAATAGCTTTCAGAAAACATCTGTAGGTATTAGATCCATATGACACACAGTGATACTAGAAAGATACTGTGATTAATTTAAGTTCCAAATCCAATCAGTATGGAGACAAAGCCAGATGGTGTTTGAATATAATTTCTCAAAGACTGCAAAGTCCATATTTAGAAACACCCAAACCAAAACAGAAATCCCTCAACCCTCACTGTGCATTATACTCTGCACCAAGCTGAGAGGTGTGCCTGCACTTACCTGTGCTCGGGCAGTGCAGCATGAACAGCACAGCACATTTTCGCCACATCTCTCCTCAGCTTTACTAACACCAAAGCTGAGCCTTCTGGTGATGCCCACAGCCCTTTGCCAGGGGACGTAATTTCTCCTGCTCAGTGTTCTCTAAACTCTGCCTGGTCCTCACAGTGCTCAGTCACCCTGGGATCTTCTAATATGGAGTTCCTCTGATTAACTGGACATTTTCTAAAAAGCTGTTTTAAGTGTATTATCTTTTCATCTGATTTAGTCTCCCTCTGTGCCAGTACCATGAGTGTAACAGTGGGAATATTTTGATTATCTTCCTAACGCTCCTCATTATTTTCTCTGCCCTATTGTGTCACCATTTAGGTGACTTTTCAAAAGTAACCAGTCCCAATCTTCACCATTTCTTCTCCCATAGAAATCTACCATTGCTTCACTTTTATTGTTCATCTGACCTACTTTAGCACCTCTTTTATTGTGCTTCAGCATCCCCTTCAAATATTAATAAGCATCAAAATTGTACTTTGGATTTCATGAAACCCAAAGAACATCCTCCTGGGTACAACAGTTAATGGAAAAAGCTTGCTGTGTCCTGATGACAGCATTTTGTCCCCTCTAGGTGCATGGTTGGCTATGTTAATGCCAGTTTATCAGTATTTCTGGTGTCTGACTTTGAAAACCGTTCAGAGCCAACATCAAATGGAAGTGAATTCTCTGGTTCACCATTAAAATATTGCAGGTAAGTTTCTGGTCGACAAACTTCTCTGCTTTAAGGCATTGAGATGGAGAAGCATCATAATAAATCTGGAGTTGAAACTAATTTTTAGAACTCAAAAAACAGGAATGGAATGTACGAACTGTGCTGGTCAGTGATGTGCTCCTCTTGGTCCTGCTTGGCTGTTACCTGCATGATTCCTGCCTCAGACAAAAGAGAGGCGGAAAAGTTGGTACCTGGAGGGTGTTCCTGATGCAGGATTTCTATGGTGTCGCTCAGACACAATCATCATGGATAAATATGGTATTGAAGGGTCAATAACAGGTGCCTGATTATTTAGGTACCAGTGAGATCCAGTTGTGATGAGATTATATCATCATAGGGAAGTCAAGGTTGCACAGGAGTGACCACATGGAGTTACTTCACAGATCTGACACGGTCTGTCATAAGCTATCTTTATGAAACCTCAAATCCAGCATTTCCTAATTGTTGCATTGTTAATATGTTTATGTCATTGCTTGCAGGTGTAATTATTAGTAATAATCATATATTTGTGGTTTGAATCAAAATAAGCTGAGCAGTTAATTATCTGCATGTCTTTTTCATCAGTAATAGACTGGAGAAATTGTGGTCTGAAAAACGTCCATAATGGCAGATTCGCGCCTGAGTGATTTTAGTGGCCAAAAACTCAAGGATCTATACAAAGATTTTACATAGAGACCCAACCAAAAATATCAAACAAATACAGCTACCATTTTTTAATTGCAATATTACATTACAAGCATGAGTCCTGGTAGTCCTTTAGCAGATATGCTTAGTCCCAGTATTTTTGACTGTGAAGAATTAAAAAACCCTTTCACGAGTGCCTAAAGAGCAAAAGATACTCTGTGATATCACAAAGGTCTGTGATACAGCAAAAGTCAGTGATACTTAAAATATTGTGACATTTTTTCTGAATAAGAAGAATTTTGGGTGGTATAATGCAATAAATGGGAGGAGGGGGTGTGATTAATGCTTTCATTTAACCAACCAATATTTAAGACTGTCGCAACTTATTTGGCAGAAAGAGTATTCCAGTGTTGAATTCACCTGTGAAGTAGAACCAGTGAGAATATTCATTGTTTGCTATAGCATTGTTTAATAATGTTTTGTCATTCTGACTATTTTCTTTTCCCTCTTTAATTTCTTTCTTCCCCAACTTCTAGTGTGAAGTTGCTGCTCCTTAAAGCCGATGATTGAAATCCCACAATCTAAAAAAAAAAATTCTCTGCTCAATATCCCATAAACAGAACACTATTAAAATTGGTGCGATAAATCTCCAAAAGATACAGCTGTTCTTTTGGGAGACACTGAACTGTTATGTATATCTACCCTTGAAAGAAAATTAACATCTTTCTTTAGCTGAGTTTATCAGCTACTTACCCACCTGCATTCTGCTAAAACATCAGTCATTTTAATTGCACTTCAAGGCAGACATTGATAGGGAGGTAAGGAAATATTATGTTCTACTGTGTAATACTGTAGGCATTTTTCCAGGAAGGCAGTTTGTCTGGGGGGAAAAAAAAAAAAAAAAACAGTTAATTTTTGGTTGCCTGGAACATACATGGTGCTGTGCTATTCTGGTTATTTGTGAAAGGTTTCCCCATTTTTTCCTGTGTAATAATGGATTCCTAGCAAGCAAAAAAAGGAGACATACTCTTCTGGGACTTTGTCCAGGGACTTCTGCTTTTCAGAATGCTTAGGATATTGTAAAACCTCCTAAACTATGAAGTCAGAATGCTGCTTGCACAAGGAAAGACCATCTTAGTTTTAAGAACTTTCGCTAGAGATACTGCAGTTTCTGAGAGATTTGATGCTGACTAAAATGTCAAGACAGTTTATTTCATTTTGTATAGCACCTTCTGCAATCTAAGTAGATGAAGCTTCATGGAGAAATAAAGATTATCATAGAGATTAAATAACTGTTTATTTCTTTTATTCATCTGCATTTTCATTAGTTCCTTAAAACTAACTTAGTGATCAACCTCAAGTGTCTTATTTACTATGGTATTTTCACTATTTTTTTACAATGCGTTTTCTGTACCATCTACGAAACAGATTAAGATGCAAACAATTTTACACCACTTTAAAATTAAGTTTCCACAGTACTATTTTAGAATTAACAAACTGCTAGTAAAAATGGACTCCAGAATGTGTGACTTAAACAGATTCGTTGTTTGTAAGTATAATTTTGGAGTATTCCCGGATCCAACTTTCTCAATAGTTATCTACAGTAAAATCATGGAGACCTAAAATCTTTCAAGAAACACTCTGTGAGAAAACATACTAAATCCCTTTCTTACACAAGCCTCACCCTGTTGATACAGCAAAAGGGGTGATGCTGGCTCTGCTGAAGTCAGAAGGAGTGATGCTTTACACCAGGGATGGCCAACTCATTGATCAAGGGCCAGGTGGAGTCCATGGTGCATGCATGGGTGCATGTATATGGATTTTGGAAGAACTATCCAGCTGACAAAACAGAGAACATTTCTGGGTTTAAAATGTCCTTGTAGTGGGAATAAAGCGTGCCTTAAAAGAGCAGAGCATCGCTCCCTTCTCCAAGCTCTGAGGAGATGCCTGCAGGGCACACGTCGTGCTGCCAGGGGAGATGCTGTAGGTCACAGCACTCACTGTGTATTTGCTTCAGTGGTTTTCTTCATACACACACTGCTACAGCACTCCTGGAGTTACTGGCAGGTTTCAGCTGAAAGTAAACCCATTTGGATGAAGAGAAGCATGGTAAGGGGAGGTGATCAGGACACTTGCTTCAAAAGCATGCACCTGGCCTGAAATAAAAAACTAGCACAGGCCCACCCTTAGCAGCAAGCAGCTTTACAGTAACCCGAACACTTTAAACTGAGCTCGTTTTCGGTGCAGAAAATGCACTGATCAAGAGGAGGTGTGTTTTGGTTTTGCCTTCCCCCCGGCAGCAGTGCAGGAGCTTTCTGACCACCATCCTGTGCTTGTGTTTCAGGTACAGGGACTACCGAGACCCTCCGCACTCCGCGGTGCCCTACGGCTACACGCTGCAGTTCTGGCACGTCTTGGCAGCGCGCTTGGCTTTCATCATTGTGTTCGAGGTCAGTGGCCATTCAGGTGGCGGAACAAAACCAAAAAACAAAACAAATTTCCCTCTGAAGCTTTAAGTTGGACAGATCTATGATGGCAGCTGTTGAGGTTTCTTTGTCTTTGTTTCTGCTATTTATTTTCTGCTTTGTATTCTCAGATGTGTTTTCTGAACGGTCACAGGTATTTAGGTTCTCACAGAAAAGGGAATGTAACACTGAAAACTACAGCAGTGACTTGCAAGGAGGGGGAAATAAATGAAGCTTTTATTTACTTTTGAGCAACTTGTCTATGTTGGGAAGCCATATGCCGACTGATGTGTGAGGATAAGGGTGAAGGAACATGAGAAGAAATGATTAAATCTGAGCAACTGAAAAACAACAATAGTTAAAATTACAGTATTTACACTTCTAGCTTTTTTTCTTGTTTGTTTTTTTTAATGCCCTTCATTTCTCCAGAATGATTGGCATCACAAAGATTATGACAATGAAAAGGATTCACTACCCTTGTCTATGTTCATAAATTTAGTACTTACTGCCTATATCTCAGAAGTCTTTTAGACAAAACAGAGGAGATAATACCAACTTCATATGACTGGTATTCCCACACTGATTTTGAAAAGGAGAGCCAGGAGGTTAGATAAATAGGGCAAATTAATTTAGAGGAAAAAAAAATGCAGCTCTTAAAGCCTGATTTCAAGTGCCTGAATATCCCCACCAGAATCCAGGGGCTCAACATCTCTCCAGCACAAGCAGTTCGAAATGCCTTTTCCACTGTGAAGAAGCCAAACAGGGAACATATGATTTTAAAAAACTCTTTACTCAATCCTCTGCTCTGAAATCATAGCAACAGGGCATTCAACAGAGATATGGAAACTGTAATCACCACACTGGCATATGGCACAATGCTCATGAGCACGTACTGCATTTCTGATTCACAGTACTGTGTAGATTCATTCTGAACTGAGCTTTCAAAGCACCTCTTTGGATAGCACAGTGGAAGCCTTTGTGCTAGAGGAAAGGTGGAGAAGAAACATTTTCTAGATTATTTCTTGAAGAAATGTGTCTTGGTGGTTCAGCAGAAGCCCAAGGAGTTCAGCAAATTCCACATGAATTTTCAGACCTTCCCAGGTGAAGGAATTCGGCACTGCAGGTTGGGCTTTCTTCTTCCTTTTCGCTGGGTAACTTAATAGAAGTTGGTCCTAAGGAGATCATCTCTTCCATCATCTGTTTCACGTTCAAGGAAACATTAAGGGAAAAAAAGAAAGAAATAAATATTTGATAGAGGCCTGCTGGTCTTAAACTCTTCTTGTTTCATGAGCTGTCAGTACTGAAAGTCAGGGTATGCATCTCGAAAAAGGACTACAAGAATGGTCGTGACAGGTCAGCCTAAGAATTTTAAAGTCTGAAGAGAGTCTGGTTTCTTGATACACACTTGACATAAAGACAGTACAGTGCAAACACAAAGAGAAGTGAGGCAAGAAAAATCAGCCTTGCTCAAGTCTCAGTGTCCAGCCAAATTTGTAACCAACAATGGAATAACTTTTTATGTCTGCCTGATACCTGCACATGAGATTTGGCTTCGCTTTATCTCGACCAAGGCTCGTATCTGCCTCCTTCAACATGAGCCATTCTGTTTATTGACACTGCAAGCTTTTTCCTTAACTATATCTATGAAATCAAAAAGGTAATTGCAACAGAAACCATGACTAATTTTTTTAAACACTAATGGGTGTATTGTGATTGCTACAGTGCTTAAAATAAAGATTGCAGTGAGAGATAGGAAACTCAAGGTAGATTTTTTCATAAATTAAGTAACTGCCTGGGCTCAGACCTCTTTTTGACACTCTGAGTGTGGTTTATTTTGCATAACTTAACCTCCATTGAAAACAAAATTATATCCCATCACTGCAAAAGGAATTATTTGTCCAGGCTAAACTGACAGAAGAAGCTTTTTTTCTCTTTTTAGGTTTGGCAAAAAAACTCAATTATTAGAGTATTTTGAGTTTATTTCTCATGAGGGAAGAATACATGGGAAAACATTTCACATTCTCTTTTCAGTGGCTTTCAAAAGAAGGATTCTGCTTGGAGAAAAAGAACTATCTTTATTTCTCCAATTTAGAACATGTGTCCTTTCTGAGATGGAGGATTTTTCTGTTTGTCTTCTCCTCCTCTCAAGTGAAGTGAGTAACTCTCCAAGCAGCATTTTTGATCAAACAGAAAAGGACACTCAAGAAGTCCTGCCTTAAACTCAAGCTTTGCTGTGGCATGCCTAAAATAGGAGGGACAAAGGATCAGTTAACTTGTATTTAATTGTGGTATTTGCTAAACAGGAATATGTCTTCGGATAATAGGCACAGTGTAAGAAAAACATTTTGGGTTTGTTTTGTATAGATACTTAACTACTTTTGTATTGATACATTATAGATAACACTGATGCAAGCATTTATGGCAACAGGAAAGTGTTTCATCATTTGATCCTCCTCTTCCTGCAGAGCAGGAACTAATAGCAGTGCTAATACCAGGCCCTGTCCAAACAGCCTTACAGCAAATCATGACCTCAGGGCTTTGAACACACAGGTCATGGAAGAGTCTTGAAGCCTCATTTGAACCCACCTGCTCATAACTTCTGCTGTGACCCATACTCCACTGACTTCAGCTGGAATTTTTGTGGGGAAAAAACTTCATGGTTTGTTTTATTCAAATTTTGCAATGGGTTTGGTTTTAACACACCATCTGTCTGTAAATTGGAAAGAGAAGGTTTTCAGAAGATATGAAAAGTACTTGTTTTCTTCCTAAGGTTTTAAATTTTTCATTTCTTTTTTTTTTTTTTTTTGTGTTCACAGCACCTTGTCTTTTGCATAAAGCATCTGATCTCCTACTTAATTCCAGATCTTCCAAAAGATCTGAGAGATCGAATGAGGAGAGAAAAGTACCTGATTCAGGAAATGATGTATGAAGCTGAACTAGAACGTCTGCAAAAAGAGCGGAAGGAAAGGAAAAAGAATGGAAAATCTTATCACAATGAGTGGCCATGACAGGGTGAGGAAGAAACTGCTTAAAAGAAGATAAGAACTCTTGCTTATAAAAAATTCCTGGTTTTCTATAGCAGAGAGTGCACTGAAACGAATGGTCGGTAATGTTGTGTGCACTTAGCACATGTGCACCCCTGTTTAATCGGGTGGATTTTGTCATAAGCCTTTTGAAATTAGAGGTCTTTCCAAGGCTTAGTCTTCTCCAGAGCTGATGTCAACACAAGCACATCAGACCAACACTAAGTCTCTGCTCTCTTGCCAGGAAGCTCTCAGGGCCTGACTTCAATTCGAGGCCCTGACCTTCAAAGCAGTTACACAACTTCCAGTGCGTTACAGAACTTGGTGATCTTACGGCTCATTCTCATGAAGTTGCTACTCCACAAGCAGTGACTGCGCCTTGGCAGTGTTTGTCCGTGTGTGTGGCCACCACCTGCAGCACGTGCATGGCAGCGTTGCTCTCTTCCACAGTGGAGCCAGCTGTGTTAGTTTGCATTTACCACCAGTTATGCATTTTCCATCACTCAACAATGCTGAAGTATTATTTAGGAGGAGATGCATGATGGTGAGTGTGATCAACTGGTCTGACAATGCTGAAAAATGTAGGCATCGGAAGTGCTGACTGATAGCCGAGCATCTAAATGTGGCCAGAGGTATCTAATTGTAGGGTCATTTGTTTGGAAATGACACTGTGAAAAGTTGGTAATGTACGTTAGAGATGTGAACAGTGCCTTTTCAGCTGTAGGACTGTCTGGTGTCTGAAGGAATCAAATCAGGGGAGGCATCTTGCCCAGAACTGCCCATGTGTTTGTGTTGCAAGATCACATTGAGCCCTAGTCAGGAATTAGGGTCTACTTACACATGTAACAGAAGTCAGATAGTGTCTTAAAGACCTATCTGCCAAAGTAAAACCAAAAAAAATGACAGATGGACAAGGTCAGCAGAATAAAACACAGCCATCCAGAATATCTACACTTGTAACACTTTCCTTATGCATTGTTCCATTATCTGTGAAGGGGTGGAGTGGAAAAATAAAATAACAGGCATGAAATAGCTTGAAATCCTTAATGGAGAGCAATTCTACACAGGCTGTAAATCAGATTTGGGAAAAATAAGCCACTGTCAATATCGTTTAGCAAATTCCATAGTATTGAGAAATTAATAATTTCTTATTTAATTAAGAAATTACAAATTTCCAGATTATTAACCCAAAAGAGTGGAGTTGTAGCCTTGAAGACTTCATAAGTGTTGGATGGAGCAACATGAATCAAAACACTGAATGTTGTGAAATCTCTTCCATCAGTTGTTTCTAAAATCTATTCTGGAAATAATTTGATAGAAGGAGTAGAATTTGCCCTTCTGGACAGACCACACAATGCAAGACCCTATGGATGGATACCTCAAGTTCCACATGAGGTATCAGGACCACTTGGTATCAGGACAACTTCCAACAGGACCACTTGTACCAAGACCAATAGCACCAAATTAGATATATTAACTTTTTTCCACTGCAAGGGAGAGCTGTGCTATTTGCATGAGGGGGAAGAGGGGAAGCATTAATGAAGGGTAATATGACTTGAGGAAGAAGAGGGATGGAAGAAAACATGAGCACCCTCCTCTCTGTAGCCACTGCCTGCCTACTCTTCATTTCCTCGCAGCAAGAAACCTCCTGCAGCAGCAGCCCACCATCGTACCTGAAGAGGAGAAATGAAACAGCAGCTCCCTTTGATCAGCTGCTCCTGGCCCGAGCCTGAAAGTGCCATGAGACAACACAAGCACTGCAGGAATTGCAGGATTAGTCTGTTCTGTGTTGGCTCAGTGCCAAACTGAGTGGGGAGCACAACTAGAGGTTGTGGGATAAATTTCTGACTAATAAAAGCTTCAGCTTACAGCAGCTGTGGACACATCCCACATGGACAGTGGTGAAATAAGAGTATTTCTGTCTCTGTAAATAGGGGGCGGGGATGAGGCAACGTTGATCTCCACTACACACATGCCAGATGGGTTAGTATTTACCATCCACCACCTACCGTTGCAGTCTAGGGGTTTTTGGGGCAGGATCCCTGTGCAAAATCACATTCAGACCAAATTCTCATGAATAATTGGATTTGTTTGGATACCCTCTGTTTCATGTCTAAACCAACAGATGACCAGAGCTTAGAAACTGTTTGCTAAGTAGTAAAGTGAGACACGAGCCATGCATAAAATCAGTGTCACCCATAGGAGCAAAAGGGACCTTTGCAAATTCCTGCAGTAAGACACAGCTTTGTCAACTTAGATCTCAGTAACTTCCAAGAACTGAACTGAAACACAGCAGAATATAAACTGACTTCCACTCCCACTGCAATGAAATGTGCCAAAACAAATAATGCACAGCAGAAATGCAATAGATAATAACTGCTTTTGAAAGTAATTTTCAAGATAGCTACATTAGGATGAATTTTCCTGACAATACATTGCTAGAAGTTGTGTCCCGCTCCGCTCTAAATGAGACCATAGGTTGGCTGCTTGCCAAGCTTGTGCTGAGTTTGATGCTGCAAGGGGCTCTGACCTCCCTGGCAGACCCTGAGTACATTTCTGTCACTTCAGTTTGACCAGTCAGCCTGTCGAGGTTTCTCTGCTGCTGGTGTGATGCATAGATTTCCCTGGAGTACTCCAGAGCTATATAGCAGAACACTCAGGAAAGATGCCCCCTTTTTACTTATTAGAAAAATAAAATGCAAATAATAATATAATAATAATAAATTGAATTTTAATAGTCTCTAGAGAGCTAATTTATGCCATTCTCTTCCTGATCTGATGGGTTTTGTTTAAACCTCCAGGTGACAGTCCTGTATGTTGTTTACTTTATCCAGCTCCACAAGAGCACTACCTTCAAGGGAATGAGAAAAAAAATGCAACCTCAATGCATGGCACAGACATTTTCCATAGCAAGCAGGACAGCACACATCAGAGGATTTACTGTGAAATCATCTCGCAATCATCATAGGGTTGTTCTGCATAGGCCACTCTTGACAGCAGCATGTACTTCATGAGCAGTTACACGCCAGTTTTTAAAACCAAGGAAAAAAATTGTATATTGGGACTGTTTTGCAGCCCGTTTGTTAAGTTTTTTGCATTCTGTCCCATGCTGGTTTTATAGATCTTAGAATAAAAAAATGTAAATTAACAACCTGGATACTCTGACAAAAGAAAAATCTAGGAATAGAACATCATCTACATTCAAGCCACCAAATACTCGACAGAAACCGTGTTTACAAATCAGTTCTTTTTTTATTTTAAATCTTTCTGAGGGGAGTTACATTATTTTCCATATATATATTATATATATAAAGTATATAGACAGATTGTTTATTTGTAAATAGAAAAATTCTATGGAGAAGAATGTCAAGTTTTCACACTTTAAAAAAAATCATCAACATAAAGCCATGTTTAATGCTTGTATAATGTGATGTAATAAACTTTAAAAATAAATTATACACAAGAAATATTTACTGCTTGTCATTAATGAGTTTCTTTCTGTTTACCTTATTTGTTCAGCAAGCAAACTGACCAGATAGAAGCAAAATTTAAATGCAGACCAAAAAGAGTCAAAATCTATTACTATTTTCTCTCTGTGGTTCTTTTGTGTATTCACATAGTCAAATATTGTTACTGTTGTGGTTTTAGGGTTGGGGTTTTTTTAATGTTTTTACTTAAACAGGTTCCTAATTGTTTTGTCTCGTGACCCTGCCAGATGCTGCGTGTAATTTGGACACTGTGGAGTGCTCCGACTCCTGTGAAATGAATCAGTTTTGAGCATCCCACATTTCTTTGTCAGGTGAGCTTTTAGCTGGGAGAGATGAAAGATCAGGGTGAGGAGTATGGTGGAGACTCCAAGAATTATCTTGCTGCTTTTACACAGACAAGGAAGGCCCTGGCTTAGAGTCCAGCTAGGAGAGGACACTATACATTCCCAGAGAAAATATTTTGCAAAATTAATGAATTGTTTTAATTAATTATGCCAATTAAAAGAAGAAGAATATATAAAAATAAAGCCACAAGAGTCACTTTATAGCTCTGCAGCAGTCGTGGGAGGTTAGAGAGCAAGAAATGGGGTAGTTGCAGAGGTCACCTACAAAGTATAAGGATGTTTGTCTCTAAACTGCTTACAGCAAGATTTATTTCCCAGTGAAAACTCATCTTGATGTTATGATTGCGGACCAATAGATATCACCTGGCCCAAACTTTCACTTCATACCAAAATTCAAGCTCAGTGCTTAAACAATGACTTCAGCAATAAAGGGGAGGTAAGATGGTAATTGACATGTTTCCCCTGTTTTAAACAATTATGAGAATTTAAAGCACTGAGAAGAAAACTCTACATTTTTAAAGTAGAATAACCAGGAAGATTAGTCTTCATGAACAACACAGGTAGAAGTTACAGATGTTTTAAGACAGTCTAAAGCAGCATCAACTACAGCACAGTAATTCCAGCACAGAGTGGTGCAGAAAGGACGTGCTGATGCTGTTTCACACAGCAGTGACCACTCACCCTCTGCAGAAGCACATTCAGGTGGGAATTCTGCATTTGTACTGGGAGGGCTGTAGCCATACCAGCAGGCACACAGATCAAGTGCTTGCTGCAGGCTTCTGTCCTCTCTTACAGCTCGCTCTCTCTCACAAAGCACAGGCATACAGAGGCACACCACTTCAGCACTCCACAGCAGTGTGGAGATAGCAGTACTTGCCCTCTTTCAGATCTGTGGGCTGAAAGTACCTGGTAAGTACAAATTATTCTATTCCAAGGCTCAAGAACGATTCCATGGCACAGAATGCAGTATCTGTTTCTGGCTCATGAAGACAAGGCACAAGGTTGAATGAGCTGCAGTTATCTTCTGAGACTTGAGAAGCATAGCCAGCTGGTTCAGTCAATGGGCTAATTGTCTCAGAGTAACTAGGGGAGTCCCAAAACAGAGATATTCCTGTCCTGAATCCTAGAAGACTTTATTCAGGATGCTATTGTTTGTTTCAGATCTTAAGATATAGGGACACAAGACATAACTCATGGGATCGATCCCATTTGATCATAGCTCTTCCACACAGTGGCTTTAGGCACTGACCTGAACCTGGAGCTGCAGCAGAGGAATGTGAGGAAAAGGGGCTGGCCCTAAACTCTGCACTGGATCATGCAAACCAATGCTTCAGGAGGCAAAGGGGAAACCTGCCTTCATCACACAATCTTGTGCTGGGTTAGACAATGGAGTCACAGCCTCGGTGGCACCCATACAGTGCCTGGCTGGCTGTTCCCCTGCTCTGCTCCTTGGAGCCCATTTTTTCCACCCTCATTTTCCGATCCTGACAGTTCACCTTATGCAGTAGATCATCAAGTGCCCTCTGTCACAAGGGCACAGAAAAACATTGATTTAGATGCTACAGGGCTTGAGTCAAGGTAGATAAGCTAGCACTGTGTCATATTCTCAGTTACAGCAGCTCAGTACTTGGCACAAACACAGCATAACTTTTAGAAAGTATTTAAGACATGCAGTCAGTTTTTCTCTTGATTCCCAAGCATGACTGCTTTCTAAGCTTCACAGCTCAGCTTTCCTGCAATAGCTTTCATTTTCCAACTTGATTCTGCTGCTATAGAAGAGTTTTATACACTCTTGTACAGCCACAGTAGAAGTCTGAAGTACAAAAACAACACAGTGGGTCAGAGTCTGTTCCCTGAAAGCAATGGTGGCTTTCACCCTCCCAAAACACAGCACCGTGCATGGTCTCAAGTGGATGGGCTGTTAAGGATGTTAAGCCATTCCATGCTCTGCAGCCCTGGAGAAGCCTTCACCATCTGACATCCTCTGTGATCCCTTCTCCATCCTGGGGAATTGTACAGGGGGCTCTGCCTGCCTGCCAAAACACAGTGTGCTCTTGCCTGATCTGAACCAACCTTGACCACGAATCCCCAGAGTCACAACAAGGACTGCATGAACATCAAGGGCTAAGAAGGTGTCAGGTCATAGCTATGGAGAGAAATGCTGTGGCAACTGCAGATGCAGCCTTCCCTCTTGTCCAGTACAGCCAAAAGGGCCTTTTCTTTATTACCACCTCTGCCGCACTATGCCCAGCCCAGTGCACGAACAATCCTAAGCCAGCAAACTGGGCATGAAGGCTGCTGTGGTTCTGCTCTATGGCATTGAATAAAACAAGTAAATAGCCAATTCCCTTCATGAGGACCAGCTCTGTAAGGGCAAGATGGGGGAGAAGAGGGAGATAGGGCACGAAGGCGAAGACAGTACTGACCCTTGCCTCCACCCACCACCAAAGTCACTCTTGCAGCTTCCAGCAGCCAGCACAGAGAATATGCAGGTAGACAAGAAACAAGGGACTTAATAAAAACATACATGACAAAAGCAGCAAAATAAGTACGCTCTCAGAATCAGTTCTGCAGAGGAACCAAATAGCACTAAGTATACCTGCCATACAAAAAAAAAGACCCACTGTTTCTTGCAATTTGATAAGGTCCCACACCCTAATCTCTTCATACTTTCAATGCCTTAAAAGAAAAAAGAAACAAAAAACCAAACCAGCCAGAAAAACAGCCATGTCTGGGCAGACAGTACTCTTCTTCCCAAACAAAAAATTCACTCTGTGGGTGAAATGAGATTAAAAGCAGATATTTTCCAGGAGGCTGAAGAATATCAGGCAAATATTTCACATAAAAACATTGCCTTACGCCCTGTCACCAAGAACCAGAGCGAGAAAGTGAGGAGGTGCAAGAAAAACCTGATTCCTTTCTTGACGAATGTCAAGGTCATGCAAGGGCGATAGTGCCACGAAGCTCAGCAGATGCCTGCCCATGACCCCAGCAGAGCTGATAACTGACCCAGAACAGGAATCTCAACAGTCCTTTGCATGAACAAAACTGTCCTTGTGGGCTGACGTGGCCTTCTGTCATATATGAAGACCATTGACTCTGTTCTTATCACTTGCAACATCCATTTCAATGTGGCTGAAGGCAGGGTTGTCAGTCCCTTCTTCTGGCACGGTAAATGGTTTCCAGTTCAACACTTCCACTTTCTCTGGCTAAAAAACAAAAGAGAAAAGCCATGCTGTGAAGGAACAGTCTTCCTCTCTTTGACCTGCATGTCAGCAGAGTCAGGCCTGACATACAGGATGCCTTGCAGGAAAACACATGTGGGGTTGCTGACAGAGCACAAATACTTACTCATGGCAGTAGATGGTATTTTTCTAGGGGCATGGAAAGTTTTTTATTGCATAACGTACTAATTGCGTAAAATGTTCTTGTCACAGAAAATGTTCCTGTCCTGAAAACTGTCTAAAGCGGTTTTGGGTGTGCAAAGTTCTAATTGCTGTTTTCATGTCTAGTGGTATGTCACCACCAGGTCTTTGAGCTATAGACTCCCAATCCTTCATCCTTGCCCCATCTTTGACAGGAAGAGCAGATTAACATGCATCATTGCTTTGATGTTGCACTTCTGTTAAATATAATGAGATGTTGAGCTCTTCATGTGCAGAAAGTTGCTCAGGTCGCCCTGATTTTTTTATCTCATCGACTTTCTGCATTGTTTGTGATGCCACCCACTTGTTAGTCAGCTCTTAGCCATGTAAGAGACAAATACTTGTTTCTGACTCCAGGCATAAAAAAAGTATGGCTGTGCACACTAGCTTCCATGTAGGTGATGGATTGTTGTTTTTTTTCAAAAGACTTCAGGGATTAAATTCCCAGATAGTAGAAACAGATGTTGACCCATTAAAGACAGTGAATGACAGTAAGTGGATAGCTGATCTCCAGTACTGACATGGGTAAACAGCATTACAACAGTACGGTAAAATATCCCTTTCTTTCACTGGTGTTCTCATCCAGAACTGAAATACACAGGATCATACTAGCAGTTGTCAGTATGGAGGAAAAACTGGACCATATTAAAGATATGATTATTGCCTGTACTGCAGCACTTGAAAAGCACTGAACAAAACTGAGCTTGAATGTCAAGCTGATAATATTGATTGAAAAGTGATCTGTACTTTATTTTTTTAAAAAATAGTTTCCCTGTATTCTCCCTTCTTTCACAAACAAAGGAAGCTTTGCTGTGTCCAAATTGTGCCTTTAGGCAGCTTCCCAGAGGCCAGTTAGACAGTATTTTAGCAGAAACAGGGAGAAAACTCTCCTTTTTCTCAGTTGCTGGTCTGTTGTTAACTGAGGTCAAGCTGTGGCAAAACACAGCTTCCGTGCTCATGGCAGCTGCCTTACTCCCACCTGCCTTGTGCTCTGCTCCTGCCCTAAAGCAGATAGTCATATCAGGCAGCATCAGGTGCTATTCATCCTGACTGCAAAAAAGTAAGCCAGGGGCTGTTTGCCTTTGTCCCCAGGAAAGGACAGAAAAGGTTGACTTAAATCAGAGATGCACAATTACACTTACTTTCTCTGTTTCAGACCGCGAGAAGTTGGACAGGAAGTCTTCCTTGGTCAGCAGGAATTTACGATCCGTGTTCTGCTTCAGTCCTCCTACAAATGAGGCAGGTTTCAGTCAGACAGCTTTACACCTGCAAACCACAGGTCAGACCCCAGTTCTGTGCATCAGGCCAGGCAAGCAGGACAGTCATGCAGCAAAAGCCTTCAAGCAATCACAGACCTCAGGGATCATTTCTTTACAAAGATGTGCACCCTGCACCTCTCAATATATAAAATGATCCCTCGAAGTCTATTTGAAATGCCTTAGCTATTTCCCAGTTTCCTAGATCCTCCTCAGATTTCCTGTTTTGGAAAAAAACTGAATCTGGCAATCACCAGAAAAGAATGAAGGCCATACAATGATGTCTAGGACTACTCTGCCAGTCCAGGAGCTGTGGCACTACGTGCTGCCCTGAACCTTGAGCCCCAGTTCTCCTCCAGGTCAGCAAGACTCCTCTCTCCAAACTCACCAGCAATTTTTATAGTGAATTTTTTAAGGGCAACCCCAAGATGGGGGGATGAGCATTAATGGAATGCTTGGGTATTTTTAAGGCATGGAAGACTAGCTATTCTTGTGAGGGAAACAAAAGAGATGTAGGTGCTGGGAATTAGCTCTGATTGCCACCTGAGGATTAAATTGGATTTTGCTCCACAAGAAGCAAGATGACATTGTGGGTTGGGTTAATTTTGTGCTTCTGTTTCTTGGGCTGAGTATTTCTCATCTGGATTTAGTGAGTTTTCTGGTTTTCATGCTTTGTTTCATGGCCTGTAGATAACCTGACACCTACCTGGCAAAAAGCAAAATTTGGCTACTAGCATCACTATAGCAATGGGAAAAACACGTGCTTGGAAGAAAGTGGGGAGCAAAGCTTCCAAAAAATGAGAAGAAAATGGTAGAAACTTGTGCTTATTAGGTGCAAAGCATAGGAAGTTAATGGAAGTGAGTTTGTCTACTCAGTTTGGAGTTTCATAGTCCTGGAGCAGTTGTGGATCAGTCTAAGAATCTGAAACCTAACAGCCTCAAAAATGAGGGCTATTATATGAATCTGGCTGGGGGTACTGGGTAAAACTGTGAGAACAGCTGCTTTGTTGCTGTTTCTGCCATGCATGAGGTGAATGACATGTGCACTTTGCATCTGACCTGGATGCACAAGTAGTGAGGCAGCGGGTTGGAACTGAAATCCCCGCTCTTACCCATGGCATGCTGCTTTTTCCCTTTGCACAAAAGTACTGGGAAGCTGAGAAAGAAGCTAAAATAGCCATGCAGAAGATCTGCAGCTCTTAGGCATGTTCTCGAGGAATGGGGTGAAAAGCATGCATTCTATGGATGCAGGCAACAGCCCTCGAGTGCTCTGAACTCACTCAAAGTAAAACTGCTTTACTCCTCTAGAAGCATGGGTGTATATCCTTGCTTGGAGTTGTTGCCATGTTCAGGGACAACTCTTAAACCTCCAGCCCCTGCAGGCATCTAATAAAACAGGAAAGACAGATGTCTTTTTTTTTCTTATTTTGCCGCTTAGGTTTAAAAATATGCTGAAACTTCTTTCTCCTTAGAAACTTATAGTAACTCCTGCTGTGAGTGGGATGCAGAAGGGCTGAGGGGAGGAAATTAGATTTAGGATGGTAATCTTTACACAGTGTTTGCAATAGATTACTGGCACTTCCCGTGGCAGTGACAGCTTAGTTTGAAAGAGATCCTGAGACACATTCAATGACAGCTCTGGAACTAGTACCTGTTAGGAGGCTGATAATTATTCCCACAACTATTGTGATAAGTGTCCCAAGTGTGCTGAAGTAGAGATAAGACAAGGAATACCAGTTGTCTGCCAGGGCAGGCCTGAAATAAAGCAGAAAAAGTGTTAATCTCTCCCTTCCTGTTCCAAACAACTTGAAAACGTCTGTTCCCATACAGTGTATAAATACAGAGATACTTCTGAACCAAGCGACCTGGTAATCTTGAGCTACCTCCATACAATAATATGTGCACTGGAAATTTGTTCCAAAATTTGTAGAACAAGTTCCTTTGTAAGAGATTAGGCTAGTCAGTGCAGTGAGGTAATGCATGAGACAGAGCAGGTAAAACAGGACAGGCCTGTCTCTGCTGTGAATCTAGTGCACAGCTGAACACTCCAGTTGTCCGGGTGAAGTGATAATTTCTTTAGCGAGGGTGATATTATTTAAAGGAAGGGACACCAAACAAAACAAGGAAATCAACCCCATGCAGCTCTAAACGGCCAGAAACAATGGAGCAATTGTCTTTACACCTTATTTTGCTCTCCCTGACTATGTGCTCTGTTGCAATCGGTGCTTCCCTGCAGCCAGCAGCAATGCTGGAGGGCTCATGCAAGAGGTGTGGTATATGAAACTGATGTTGGGCACCCAGGTATGTGTCAGGGTATCTCTTGATTGTACAATGCTCCAAGGTGTAAGGATTTGGAAACCCTAGGAGAGGGTTTTTCAGCTTATTTCCGTTCCTGCTGTTCCCTATACTGTCATTCATAACTGTTAAACTTAATTGTGATCATCCACAGCAAGACATTTAGCAGCTGCAGAGTGGAGGAAATCCCTTATACTGTGCCCATTCTGAATGTAGTGACTAGAACTACTCTGCACAGACAAGTTGCTGTAGGTAGAGCTGCTAACTGGCATTTTGCCCTTCAACTTTAATTTATGTGACAGACTGTGGAAGTTAATTCAATAATTATAAATTATATCTTTGTTTAAAACTGTGTTTCACAGTAAGGCATATCCAAGCCTTTGGAATCAAATATTGAACTGAAGCTTTTCAGACCAATAGGAAGATTCACTTTGACTTCGGTTGTGGGATAACTCAGGCAACCTTTACACTGATAGGGAAAAAAAAAAATCAGAGAAAACTGCTGCATCTTAAATAGCATGGTAGGTAGACCAGAGTAAGACACTTGTAGTAACCCAAATGCTCTACAGATGTTCGTGTTGCTTAAAAAATATGCATGTTTTGTTGACTGCACTTGATGAACTCATTTACCTCTCTGCACCTGGTGTGCTGAAAACCGTTGTTAATGGAATTTCTGTTGACGTTATATTTCCTGAGGATATATTACAGCCTGCAGTTGAGAGATATAGTGGCTTGGTCCTCTCTGGAAGTGGAGGATAAATCTGAGATCCAATTCCAACCCAAAGTGAAATAGTGAAGCCACTGATAAGGCCCACAAATGCTCCCTGCAAAACAAAAAGTGAAACTTGGATTTACATGAAAAGAAAGAAACAACAACCAGAAGAGTAAAAAACAGTCAAGATAACCTACACTGTAGTCTCCACAGCAGAAATGAAATATACATTTGGGAAGAGCTGGGGATTTTACTTCATTACTGTTTTGGACAAGTGTTCCCTCACAGATCCTGAGCATGCTTCTTTTTATTTAGCTGCTAGGTCTTTACAATCAAAGGATAACTTTGGCTTGCATGGTGCATGGGAAAATCCTGCTTTATTTGAGGCCCTCCTTGAACAAATATAGAAACAATTTTTCAATTTTCTCATGTGACCTGTTTTAGCAAAAAGGCTCTCCTGCATCAGGGTAGGTGGGGTTTTGGTTGACAGCTAGTAATTTTTTAATTTTTTACTTTACTGTATATAAAATTTGCAACTGCAAATAGGTAAACATTAGTGATTAGTAATTAGTGAACCTGGCAGGATTACTATTTAGTAATCCTGTCAGATTAACCCATGGATCATATTAACAAAGTTTGTCAAATCCTTTTTTTGATGTAATAGGTTTTTTCCCCTGGAGATGATAATTTTACAATACTGAAGCACTCTGAGAATACTCCAGTTTGGTCTGCAAGTGCTTAGGTCCCATTTTCCTGGCCAGACCCCTTTTTGCTCTGACAGACCAGCATTCTCTGAGCCTACTGCTTGTTCAGCTACATCTCAAGATGCATTGTCCCTGCTTCTAAAACTGATTTTAAGAAAGCCTTGTCAAAGTTTCATTTTTACTCAGATTATTTCTCCCCGTCTGAACATGCAATTCTCTTCATTGGATGGAAATTCAAGTTCCTATACAGCTCTGTTCATTGTTTCTTTGGGACAAGGAAGAAATGGAGCAAGGGGAAATGTTCTCATGGAAAGTACCAAAGACATCTCTCTTGTTGCCCAACATAAAACTATTGGTGGGAGAAGGGGAAGGAGATGCCCAAAATTATCAATAAATTTTGCATGAACAGGTTTAAATTTCTACTTACAATTCCATTGGCAAAGGAGCAGAGGATTCCCAAGGCAAACAGTCCTAAAAGGGGGCCACCAACCATGCCAAAAATGCTGAGCGCTGCCTGAGGAAGGAAGAAAGTCTGCTATCAGGTGCTGCACAAGGAAGGTAAAGCCTCCAATGTGACAAGAGAAGATGCTGAGGAAGAAATTCTGAGACTTTTTTGAGTGGTGTGTACTCAGCTGCCAGGATTTGATTACATGGGTGCCTAAAACAGAGGCTGAGCCATGGGCAGTTTCACATCGGTACCCAACAAAGAATAAAAACTAATCTTGTAATGGTATCCAGCAATTATTTTCTTACATAATTTATTCTGTGTCATTCAACATAGGCATGAAAAAGCTGTCTGACACCTACCTGCAACAAGGCTCCCAGAAGAGATGCCAGCGCAGCCATAGCAATGCAGACTCCACCATAAAACAGGCCTGTGTGTGAAAGGCAGAACCATGTATAAATCTGCCAAACTTTGAAAATCACTAATGGGAAAGTTTCTGTCTAACCCAGCAGGGCCCCAACATCTCCCAAATAAATGTGCTTACATCTGGATTTTTTCTAAGAGAGCATGAATTGGCCAAGAGGTCAGGTTTCTGTTTACATTAAGAAGAGATCATGCAAACTTGACAAAATCCTCTTTCTGTGTATACTAAAGATTAGTTAATAAATGGCAGCCATATGGATTAGTCATAGTGGCAATAACCCACTTGTTGTTCATACTTCTCAGCTGATCTCCTGTGTCATTGCCCTTATTTTGAGGAAATGATTTTTGCTTCTCAATCTAAAGCCTAGGGAGCAAGAAAGTAAATGCTGACAGATTACCAGGATCTGGCACAGTGACAGAGAACATTCCAGGTCACCAGGACACAGTGTCTCTTTCCAGGAGCCATAACACTGGCTTACTTGTTTTTCCCACCTCCGCCCCTGATGAGTTTCAGTGCCCTAGCAAGAGGTTAATCTCACTGTTCCTTGTGATGTGTCAGGCAACTCATCATATGACAACAATTTTGGCATGAGCATTGTTTGCAATGTTTAAGAAACTTCTCTCAGGTGAAAATATTTAATACTTGTTACCCTCCCACCAGTCTGCCGTGCTCACTGGTATGGGCTATGACACCATGTTGGGACTGAGGTATTTCCATGCTTACTACAAACACTTTCTTGGGCGACACCTGCAGCTGGTCACAGACAGTACAGCTAGAAGAGATGGTAACTGCACTTCACAGATTTAAACCATCTGCTCAGCCTAGTTCTGACTCTCTAAGCTACAGCAATCAGAGGAGCTAAACAGAGTGACAGTCAGACTGTATCAGAGAAGATGTGAAATTTCTTGTTCTCCGGAGTTATTGGGTCACAATACTGCTGCTTGAATATCAATTCAAGAAAAATCTTACAAAACAGCTCCCTTTCTTCTCATTTTTGACAGATGAAAGAAAAATAGGAGGTGTTTAAGTCAGAGATATCTAGTTTTGTAGCATTGGAAATCAATGCTGAGCACAGATGCAGATCTTTTCTTATTAAAGACCAAACAAGATGGTTTTGTTTGTTCCTTAAACTCACTTGTCCCCCATTTGTGTAAAAGCTATGCAGCTGATCTTGTCTCCCCAAATGTTGTACCAGCATAGTCCCATTGGTGTGAATTACCTACTCCTGACATACACTGTCATAAGCAAGATCTGAACCAAGCCCTCTCTCTGTAAAGCAAAAGCAGAAAAGATGTTTTCCAAACATACTCATCCCCATGGAAATCCATGACAGCTTCTTTTCAGAGAGCGATTTGAAGTTGGGCTTAATGAGGTCTTCAACAGTCACAGCAGCCAGAGCATTGATGCTGGAGGACACCGTACTACAGAAGGCAAAATTTATACAAGTTTTTATATCTTAGAAGATTAAATCATAGATAACAGGTAGGTTACTGACACAAAGAAATTGCCACTGTCTAAAACAGCGTCAGAAAACTTATGTAACTGCTGTATTGGTTGAAATAACTTATTATTCCAGGTGATGCAATTAACAGCTTAGAAAAATTGTTTAATTATGCTTGGTGAAGACAAGACACATACTGATGAAAAGTTGGGCTGGGCCAGGAGAACTGAACAGAAATATTTATTACATATGGCTAGGCTGTAAACACTAGTGGTATACAGGATACCTCCACAAATAATCTACAGTATATATCTGGGTAGGTAAAATTCCCACATCACTGATTATTTTTAATGCACTCTCAGAGGAGGATTCAGATAATCTAATTATCGTCATCTAAAAATGAGGCATCTAGTCCAGACTGAATTACTGCAGGCTCTCTGTGGGTATGACAAACCAGGACTCCTAAGGCACAAAGCCAGGTGATCCTCTGTCTATGCAAGACACCGGCTTTTCTTCAGCATGTGAAAGCAAATATTCTGGCTATTCCCTCTATTTATGCAGCTACAAGTATTCAAAACAAAAAGAAATTATTCTGGTGTCACATTCATAAATTTCTTCATTTCTATCTGCTTACTATTGTTCAGAGCCTTCCTTGAGAGAGGCAATGTTTCTTAAAGATACTCTTTGAGAAAACTGAACAAATATTCCAGTATGGGATAGAAGAGTATCAATCTGCCTCCTACAGTAAAAATATATAGTGATTGTTGTTTCATGGGATTCACTCAAGACAATTGGAAGACCAGGAACTGCAGCAAAGAAGTCTCTAAAGACCAGGGGTGAGGAAAGGCAGATGGCTTGAAGTTATGCAGGTCTGAAACTGGAAAATTAAAGATGAGCTATAGGAAATTTCCCCAAATTGTAGCTACTTGGTGTAACCACCCATTTATAATACTCAAAAATTCCTACAGCAGAGGGGCCTTAAAAGTACAGAGAAGGATTTGTTAGTGTTTTACATCACATGTGTCTAGCTGTTTCCTCATGTTGTTAGCAGGGAACTCCAAACAGCTTTGAGTCCTAGGACTCAAATATTGGAAACTATAGAATTTTAAGCTGTATCATCAAGATGTTATAGAGCTTTTTTTAAAGAATATAAATTAGCTAGACAAAGAAACGAAGTACAAAAGTTTTAGTACAAATGCAACTTCAGCTCCAACAAAAAAGGGGAAAAAATATAGTAGTTTCCAAAATATTAAATTACCTTAATGTCCCACTGTAGGCACTAGCCACAAAAAGCCCAGGCACTCCTGGAAAATCACGGAGGATATCCAGTACTAGGTATGGCATTAGCTGAAAAATTCAAATTAAGAAGTATTACCATCTTGCCCTATTATTAATTTTATCACTGTATTGTTTTTGTTACAGCCTTCTCATTGGCATTCCATCCAGCTGTTCTAATTTTTATTGTCCTATCTTGCTCTGTTTATTGGTTTTCTACAGAGAAAACCAATCCTAAAATGTCCACTAGACATACAGAGAGTCTGTTGGGATCAATTTCCTTGTTGGAAACTGTGTGTCATTTTTGGACCTTTGCAAGATTTGAGTGCTGGAAAGAGAGAGGAATTTTAAGATTTTCTTGCTGCGAACTGTTTTTTTTCCACAGACAAGTTGATACTTCTAGTATCTTGCTTCCAACTTCTACCAAATGAATTTGCCTGACAGGAACAACTTAATTTCCTTTCGGTTTCCACCTTGGCTCTTATTTTATTCTACCCTTAAAGACCAAGTGGTCCTGCCTCAGGTGCTCCATTGTCTGTGCTCTTCTGGCTTTCCAGCTACTGTCCATTGCAGCATTATGTACACCCTGTGATTACCTTAGGCTTAAACATCCAAATAAAACTTATTTGATTTCCTTGGGCCCTGACTCTGACCAGCCTCTGGGCTCACAGAACTCTTGTTCCTCAGGAAAACCTGCTGCTAGAAGGGTGTTTAGGGAGAGGTCGCCATCAGTGATGTGGTGATTTCTCTGCAGCACAGTTTGGTTGCCCATCTCTCCTCCGAAGGAGGGAAGGATCACCATTAGTAGCAAAGAACTGCCTGCTGCTAGCCTTCCTCCAGGTGTGTGCTTTGGTCACAAGTATGTTTTGAATCTGAAAAGGCTTTTGCTTTCATCAGCACAGAGCAGTGTAGGTCGGATGACACAATGCAGCTCACCAGGACCCACAGACACTCACATGGGCACTGCTGCTCTATTCCCCTCACTTCTCTTCGAAGCAGTTTCATGCACTGCTGGCACTCCTGAGCCCATTTTGGGTGAAAAACCCAAACATTTGCAGAGGTGGGTGGACCGAGCGCTCTCTGCATTGCAGGTCTCCCTGCTGCCCATCTTACCAAGCTCTGAGGGACTAGTGGCTCCAGGATAGCTGGGGGATGCAGGGACTAAAGAGCGCCAAGGATGGACCTGCTGTTTTCTCCAGGTTATTCCCTCCCACTGTGCTCTCAGGACTCCAGCATGTCACTATTTCCAACCCCCTGACTCCTGAACCGCCTTTGTCTGGTTATTACGGCTGCAGAGGAAGGACACCCTCTCCCCACCTTGCCCTGAAATGTGGGGCCCTACCTGGTCGAGTGCCGTCACTTGGTTGGCCGTCCATGGGTCGCAGTCTTTGTAGATGGAGTAGAGGGCCAGCCCACACAGTGTAGAGCAGGCCAGGATCACCCAGAGCCCCACCAGGTTGATGTAGAGGGACCTGCACCGACACACATGGAAACACCATGTCAGAACTCAACATCTCACAAAAGACCCTGCCAGGGCCAAGAAAGGAAGTGCCTGCATCCACACTGAGGTAGGCACTGTATGACTCCCAGCATTCCACCTAGAGGGAGATCACATTTGTAAATGTACGAATGACACTTCTGGTTTTGGTGTCACAGTCTGAGCACTGGTCCCCTGACAATGGAGATGATGGGAGCGATACAGCAATCCCCACATTTCATCACGTATACGAGTTGCACGTTGCAGGCAGTGGGCCAGAGGATGCTCCTTCCCCCATGCCACACCCCTTGACAAAGCCCAAGCAGATTTGTAAGGCGGGGTGCCCCAGATCCAAGTGTGGGATACCTTACAGTCAGCACCAGCACTCCTTTGCCCCTGGCGCTGTAGTATTGTGCTTACACAATGCTGCAGTTGTCCTTGCAAAGCTACAAATCTCCCATTTCCTCCTGAGACAGTCTCTGCAGGAGGCAGCAAGGAGGCACCGGGACCTGGTCTGGAGCTGCCTCTGGCTGCCACTTCCAGAGAGCAGGGAGTTCTCAACAAGCCCAGGGCTTCCCCTTTAGGAACTAAACAACTTGGAGTCTGGCATCATCCAAAAGCTCCATCACCTTCCCACATCCTGATATGAGCTTCAGCTAATTGTAAAACCAGAAATGTGTTTTCATCAGGCATTAATGCTGCCTTTGCCACACAACAGGCAGCTTCTAGTGGCAGTGAAAAACACATTGTTCTCCTTGCCCAGTGAGGGCTTTTGCTTTCCATCTAACTCTCTGGTTTCCTCAAATGTTTCTAAGCTCTCAATGTCTCCTGGTTCACAAAGTTTTTGGTATCTCCAAGGTCACAAAGTTCCTCTCACCTACAGTGGTCAGTTCAAGCAAACATACCCACTGGAGCTGGGCCTTGAAAAACAGTGTTCCTTTCCAGCAGTTGCCTCCTGGTTATCTGTGTATCACTGACAGTGATACAACTTCCTGACAGATCACATACCCTGGACCTGTGCCAGGTGCTAAGTCCTCCTCTGGAAGGACCTTTGGTTTCTGTGCAAATACATCCATGCTTGCAATGCTTCACACCTTTTTGTGCTTTCTGTTCCCAAGAAGGCAGCAGCATTTGTATCTCCCTAGAGAACCAGCAGGACGAATGAAGAAGTAAACCTAACTTTACAGGTCTTGTTAGACATTGAAATGGACATTTTCAGAAGGTTATAAAATGTATTAAATAATGGAACTATAATTTTATACAATAAAAAAGTTACTGGCAAACACAATGTAAAATCTTTAAAAAGAGCTATGTAAATAAAAGTTGATTTACACATAGTAGGGGAGACACCATTTTTGCCTTGTATTTCCAATTAAGGGTGGTCTAAACACAGAACCAATAGCATTTTAAATTTCTCTCAAAACTAATTTTGTAAAAATGAAGCAGTCTTCCTCTCACAGATGCTTACATATTGATTGGATATCTTGCATCCATTTAACTGAAGCCATTCCTGCATTGGTATAATCTGTGTTGAGATACAACACCCAGAAACTGATTTAGCACAAAATTTAACCAAGAAGTAAAACTAATCCAACTCTTTTGAACAGATGTAATAGAAGAATTAGCCAAGAACATGTAGTGAAGATTAGAAAGTCAAGAGAAACATACAGAAGCAAAATAAATTGTTTGTCTGAATCCAGCAATTCTTGTTTTTAAACTGTGTCAGTATTTGAGAGAGAGCTGGTTTTTTCCTTCTGTACATCCCTGCTCATGGTACACCCTGTGACTAAGTACTGGAGAATAATAATTGTAGCAGTATTGGAGGGAGGTGTTTCCATTAGTAACATGGGGTGGAGTTTGGGTGAAGTAGGCATTGTGACTGTGGAAGGCTTATTTTCAATTTTTGTTTCAGTCTGGCTCTAAGACTTTAGCACTGCAACATACCAGCTGATGACCTTGAAAGGAGAGAAAAATGTGTTAGTAGCCCATATTTTTGTGAGTATAGCTCTCCTGCTCTGAGTTTCTCTTATCATTCAGATATAAGCATTATGTTCAATTGGCCTAGTGATTGTTTGAAGATGACAGCATGTGCTCCTACCTATTGGTGTTTCTTGAATGGGGTGAAATCCTTTCCCAAAGCCTGAGAAAATTCCTGTTCTTGTGCCACTGTTAAAGGTCTTCCCAAAACCTGCAAGTTGGGATCTGTGAAGGAATTACTTTCTGAGCTCTGATGTGTTATTCTGCTGTCTCTTAAAAAGCCTTACAGTAAATGGCAGGGGGGTACAAAATCCTATTATTTTGACCTAATGACATTTGGCACTTCTGTGTACAGATTAAATGGCAATAAGAGGTACAGGCCAACAATGTGACCTGGCAGACGTGTTTAATTACATTTGCAAATAAACTAGATAGTCACCACAGTATGGCAGTGTTTATAGCTGTGACAAGCTGCAACTACTATACAAAATGATTTCTCCATGCAGAGGAAATACCTTGCACAAGTGAGAGACAAGCAAGATGCCATGGAGACCAACCACCCATGCCAGCAGGACAGGGCTCTGCAACCATTGATATGAAAGCTATAAATTCCATCCAACCCCCGACAGAACCAGATAGCTTCCAGCCCTGTCACTGTACCATAGAATGGTAGAATGTATAGAGACTGTAGTTATGATGTGTGCTTCTATATTTCTTCTATAAACGGACCTCATGAGATTGCTAGTAATTCTTAAATCCTGAGCAATGAACTAATGAAATGGTAGTAAAGATAAAGGTAAGATAATAGAGCTAGTAAATATACTCCATTCTGGAGCAAGGGCTCATCAGAAATGTTTACATTCAAGGGAAACAGAACCCTCTGCCAGTTTCCACAGTAAATTCCAAAAAAAATATGTCATGATTATTATGAACACAAAATACATGATTCCTCAGCAATTTTATCACTGAATAAGGCATTTCTGGATTTTCTCACACCTACATTCATTGCTAGGGAAAATTTTTTGTCTTTACTTATGCAAAATCCCCACACAATTATTTAGGTTAGTAGAGTAGCAATTCAAGATACTGTCTTGATATGACTTCAGCACAAGTACTGTAATATTTGGTCTTTAGGCTGCACATAAACTTAATGCAGCTATTTTTCTGCGAGAATACTGGCACGGTGAAACCTTCAGGCACGAAGTTCAATGTTACAGCAATCACATGTAATTCATATATCAGGGCTTATTGTGCCAAATTTCTTCTACCACAAAACAGAAGGCAAAAGCTGTTTCCCTTTATAAATGAAATTTATACAGACAAAATACCCCCACATTCCTTTTAAAAAAAATCTCTCTTATAAATAACAGCCACTGTTAAATTCAGACAGTTACTGCAGACAGACTTACAATTTTGCGTGGAATCTGTTTTTGCATGCAATGTATCTCTGGACTTGAGACTGGTTAACCCCATATATACCAGTCCATGTGAAAGTCCCACCTATAACAATCGTCCAGAAGGTATGCCTTTGCAAAGGATTGGGATTAAAGCTGCAATGAGAGGAAAAAGAGAAAACAAATTCAGAACAGGAAAGTCTTCTTAATATGTAAAGACCTTAATGCATACAAGAAATAATTCCTCTGTGCTTGTTCTAATACAAACCCTCTTAATTTGGCCAGATTTTGCATATTAAGTTACTCTAAGTGAAGTCACTGAAAGCAAATTTTAAAACTTGGAGCTGATACCCTGAGCCAGTGAAACCCTCTGACCTGTCCAAAGGTGAAGCTGGAGAGATTTATTTGTCTATAAACTACAGTCTTATGTAAAGTTGTACGATGCCTGTGATGGTTGTGATGAAATGATGCTCCACTAAAACGTGTAATATGCCTGCTTATCTAGAGGGACATCAGTCTAACACCAGTATAAAGGTGTGTTTACAAGCTCAGCTTTTGTGGACAGAGCCTCAATAAAACATTTTCCTGGTTTAGCTCTAAGTAAATAGACTTTAGGTGGCCATAAACAATTATTATATTTAGATCATGCTTTAATATAGCAATAAACTATATTTATCTTGGTGAACATTGTAATATTATTTCACCTATTACATGCCTTTATTCCTTTTCTTTTTCCATCTGTGAACTCTGATGGGGAGAAGAATCAATGCAGTACAACCACTGCAAATGAGCCAAACATTTGCAAAAAAATTGCAGTTCACAGGGTGAGAAAAATAACCACAAATAAATCACTTACTGAAGAACTTAGTGAAGAATTCTGCAGAACAACCTGGTTATTATTGTGGACTGATGGACAAAGGACAAATCACAATACTTGTCATACTGAACTTTCACTCATAGCACTGGGTGAAGGTTCTCAGAAGAATCTTGTATTCATCAAAGGTACAGTAACTTTTTTACTTAAAATGGTCTTTGATTCAACACTGTTAGACTGAATATTCTTAAACTTATAAAGTGATATTTTTATGCTCTGATTACTTACAATAATGGAGGGTAAAATACTATTAAAACTTTTTTTTCTCTCAGGGAAAAGAAAAACATTTCCCTATTTCAGATTAGGCAAAAATTATTATTTTCCCATTTGTTTTGGTCCAGTCTCTGAAATGCCAAATCAGCTGTTTGCAAATTGTAATTATAAATACAACTGTCCTCTCCTATGCACCATTTGCTTTCAGTGGAATCCAAAACGTATCCTTAAAACACCTACTTGACAAAGTAAAAAGGTTTTTCTCTTTACAGGATTTTGCATGGTATAAAACCTAAAAAACATCCCCCAAACTAGGTAAGCTTGTTTAAAAATATACAGAAACTAGGTCACAACTTCTGCCTTCCTCCTCCTTCAGTAGCAGTTTAATTTCACACTTAGTCACATGGGCTCCATTTGTAGGAATAAAGAGGCACATCCTCTGCAGGCACAAACTCACTCCCAGAAGTTTAATCTTCCTCCATGGTAGGAATCATTTACAATGCGTCCAATTCCCTCCTGAACCACCACAGCTCGTATAATCACAGATGAAAATCCAGCAACCATGATTCCAACCTGGAAAACGTCTGTCCACACCACCGCCTTCAGACCGCCCTGCACGAGGAACAAACAGCACATGTCAGGCACAGCAAGGCAGCAGCATTCTTGCTTTGCACTCACATCCAACCAACAGAAACATTACCATCCCTATCATGCATAGTAGATGAATTTTATCCTCTTCTTTAATAGAACTAATTCTGTGCTGGTGTCTTCAGGAATTGTATTCTGGAACCTATTTAGGACATCCTGGCCCTTTTTTTGAAGTGCACTGGAATTTCCTCTGGCCAGTATTTCCTTCAGCACATAACCTGATTCAGAAGTTTGTATCAAAAGATAAATTTTCAGACAGTGCTCACCTTACTTATATACAGTACCACTAACTCCAGAAGGTATAACATTCATCTGCATAAAAATAAACATGATTTAATCTAACATTTGCAAATAAATTTATCACTGAGATTCCGTTTCATCATTTCTAGACACTTGGTCAATTAACACTAAATTAAAGACCAATCTGTTCATGGGCATGTGCTATTTTCAGTGGCTCTATTCAATAACACACAGGACTGTTACAGTTGCATTGAGGAGTTTGACAAATTGCACAGCAAAACCCTACTAGATCAGAAGAAAAATCACAGGAGGATTTCCAGAAAGGGAGATCTACCATTTTTGCTATTTTTTCAGTAACAACAGGAGTTTGAATGTATCATTAACAGAGAAGATGTGAGTCACATGGTGGCTGCCTATGCATCCTGAGAGGTCCCTGAGTGAATATGGTCCTGTGGCTACATCTGCAAAATGCAATTCCATGGGGTAACCTGATTATTAGGCTACTTTTCAATAAATTCCATATTTGATGTGAGTGATGAAAAGAACAGATTTTTTCTCAGCTGAAGAGCCCACGTACCAGTGTGCAGTAGAACGTGCAGACCACGCCAGTCGCCACCACGGCGCCCCACAGGTCAAAGCCAGTGACTGAAAGGGAGGGAAACGGCAACAGACTGAATGAGGCACTGGAGACAAAACACTGAAGGCCAATTATTGAAAAACGGTAGCAATAAGTTAAATGCAAAGGCATGAGGTAAAAATGGCAACGAAAAGATTAACATGTCTAAACCAGAGGATTCACCCTAACCAGCTCTGAAAATGAAACAGTTGTTACAGATTTGGAAACTGCTAAAAAGTTGAGAGTTATTTCAGGATCTAGGAAACTATTTGTCTTTAACATGAACCCTGTCAAACAACACATCCAATGTCCCAGCTCAGGAAGGTTTTAAAATACATGTCCTTCCTTGAAGCACCTGCATAGTTGCTACCAAGCCCTTAGGCAGGGATTTAAGCAAGTAAACACCATGGGGATTCTCCACAAAGGCAAGGTTGTTCAAGCATTGTCAGGAAGAATTGCATCAGCATAAAAGCCTTCTTTTATAATTCTTCCTTCTCTTAAGGATCCTGTATTTATGCCACACAACTGTGTTTGACATAGAGGCTGTCGCTGCCCCAATTTGGCAGAGACATGCTCACCTGCTGCCAGGCAGGGCATGAGGGGGCTCCCCGACAGAAACAAAACTAGAGAAAAACCGAAGTTATTCTAATCAGGAGCCAGCTAAGTCATAGAGCTAGCTTTAGTATGCATTTGCAAGGCAAATATGAATACCAAAGACACAAAACCTGGGGGACTTACACACTGGAGGAAACTAGTACAGAGAGTGTTGGGTTTTTAATCCGTTTTTGTTCAATGAACAAGGCAAAAAAAACATTCAATGAGCAGAAAAATTGTGACTTGATTCTAGCCAAAGTGATTAATTTTTTATTTGCATTTTGTTATTCCCTTTTCTTGCCAAACGGACAAATTAATGGTGTCAGATTGAAAGTTTAATTTGGCTCCATACAAAAGCTTTTGCCCTTTTAGAAATGAATGTGGCTCATTTTCAAAGCAAAGAGTCATTGTGAAGTAGAAAATGGAAATATTTAACTTTGTTAATATCACAATAAACATCTTAAGTTAACAATCTCTTTGCCGTTGATTTGGTTTTCCTGGGAAAAGGACAGACCACATTAAACAGTTCCAGGCAGCCCAAAATCATAGTTACAGATTTTTTGCCTTGCTCTCATCTTGAATAGCACTTAACCAAGGGAATTAAATTTTCTTTAATGCCTGCACTACCTTCAAAATTTACTTAAGTCTTCTCAACTTTTCTGAATAAGCCATTATCTACAGATATTGCATCAGAGGTAAGTGAGAACTGGTTTTCCCATAAATCTCTTCTGTAATTCCTTACAGGCAGGGATTAAGGGACTAGGATTACAGAGTTCCCATTAAAAGACTTCACAGTTGAGCCCTGAGCTACATTCTTAGGTGTGCACTACCAAAAAAACCCAACCATACCAGTACTATATGCAGAAGAAATTATATCAGTAGAAGAACAGTTGCAGTATACTCACCTTGATTTAGTGCTAAAGCTGGAGCATAAATGACAATACCAGTATACAAAGTCTAAAAAGCAGAAAAATAAAAGATCAAAATAAATGTAAATTCCTCAAAAGGTGATAGTTTTCTGAGATGATTTCTTTTCAAGAATTTATGTAGTCTGTATTTCCTAAATTCATAACTGTTGACAAATAATTCCAATTAGAAGATGAATGTCTGAGACTAATAAGGTCTGCAGTCTCACAGCCTAGCATTCTTAAAACAAATACCAGGGACTCTTAAATACAAAGCCCATCTCCATCTTCTCCTGGTTTTTATAATTAACTTATTTTATTCCTTTAAAACTGCAAAGGAAACAAGAGCAAAAGGAAGTTAATAAGCTTTACACATGATTTGTCAAGGAATCTATTATTATCATTTTCTCAGACTTGAGATCAATATGCCTCTCAGTATACAGCTATAATTCATGTGAATAAGAACACAAAATATGACATTAATTAGTCATTACGGATAGCATTATAAGGAATTATATAACCTTCATCCTGTAAAATGAAGCTATACATTATTATATTTTCAACCACAGTAGATACAGACAAATCAAGGAGCTACTTCATCTACTTTTGTAGGCATAGTGGGATTCATACACTGATACAATTTCTTCATGTATACTTTTAAATCTTGTTTGCTTTTTTGTCACTGTTATTACTGCCACAAGTTCAGCTGTGCCATGGGTCAGGAGAATAGAGCTTGCAATGTGCTGATGACTTCCATGAAGGTCAGTGGTCTTGATTCAAAGCATCTAGATCACTGATAGGTCGTGAGCTGACGTGCTTCAGCTTTCCATGGCTGGACTCTTCTGATTTACAGGGATGGGATTTGGGCATGGAATAACAGCAGAATCAGTTGTCATCCAGGATTCAGGCAACTTCTGCCCTTCCTGCAAATGTCCACCCTAGGCACAGGTGGCAAACCTAAGCACGACTGCTAACCACCGAATTATTTGCCATGGCTTTTGAGCAGATCAAATCCAGTCCCCGAGGTAGAGCTCTTCCACATGGCCAGTGCCTACGCTGGGGACAGCCAAGATGTAACTGCAGAGGGCAGTTCTGTAGCTGTATGAGGAAATTAGTACAGAGAAGCTGCTTCACCCAGCCTAACCTGATGGCCCTGACCCCCTGCTGCACACCTGCTACAAGCACATACCAGAAAGGACAGTGGGGCCACTGGGGAAATAGTTATTCCTACTTGTGTGCTACTCCCTGCCAGTGTGTGCGCAAGGCTGCTTCTCTCCATACCATGAGTCTTCTCTAGATTTTCATATATAGTTTGTATGGCAAGAAAGCTGCCAGTCCTGACCACTCCCTGGTGAGTATTTCCTCAGAACTATCTGCATCACTTCCCAGCAAGCTCCTGACACCTGTCATTGACACAGAGTCAATGTCTGACTTGCTGTCCATACAGTGACTATCAGCATGTGCTGCTGAAATATATAATCATAGAACAGTTCGTATGGGAACGGTCCTTTAAAGATTATCTAGTCCAACCCCCCTGACATGGACAGGCACACCTTCCACTAAATCCAGTTGCTGAGAGCCCCATCCAGCCTGACTTTGAACACTTCCAGGGATGGGACATTGCACTTTTTCTCCTGGCTACCTGGTCCAGTATCCCACCACCCTTGTTGAAAACAAATTCTTCTTTATACCCACTCTAAATCTACCCTCTTTCAGCTGAAAACTGTCATCCCTGGTCCTATCACTACAGGCCTTGGTAAAAAGTCTCTCCACCTTTCTCATAAGCCCCCTCTGAAAGGTTGCAATTAAGTCTCCCCACAGCCTTCTCTTCCCCAGGTTGAACGATTAATCCCAACTTTCTCAGCCCTTCTTCACAGAAAAGGTGTTCCAGCCCCCAGACCATTTTTGTGGTCACCCTCTGGACCCTCTCCTAGCAGTCCATGTCTTTGTTGTGCTGCGGACCCCCACATCTAGATGCACTACTTCAGATGGGGTCTCACAAGAGTGGTGTAGAGGGAGAGAATTACCTCCCTTGACCTGCCAGCCACACTTCTATGGGTGAACGATAGAACTGGCTTTCTAGGCTGTGACCAGACTTTTCTGGCTTGTGTCAAATTTTTCATCCACCAGTATCTCGTATCTCCAAGTCCTTCTCTGCAAGGCTGCTCTCAATCAGTTCATCCCTCAGTCTGTTCTGATACTTGTGATTGCCCCAATCCATGAGCAGGACCTTGCACTTGGGTTTGTTGAACTTTATGGGGCCACTCCTCAAGCCTGCCAAGGTCCCTCTGGATGGTATCCCTTCCCTTTAGCTAATCAGCTGCACCAGTAAGAATGTCATCCACAAACCTGCTGAGGGTGAACTCATTCTCACTGTCTATGTTATTAATGAAGGTATTAAATAGTATTGGTTCCAGTACGTACAGCACTCATTACTGGCTTCCATTAGAATATTTAGCTGTTGACTGCAATGCTTTAAATGCAATCATCAAGCCAATTCTTTTACCTTCTAATAGTCCATCAGTCAAACTCGTATCTTTCCAAGCCTGCTAATTCCAGGGATTCAGCATGAGAACTTGTGGCTTTCTCATACGCAGCAAGTAAGTTCAAAGAAGCTTTGAACCATTGGAAATTAAAATTTGTCACAACTATGATCACATTTTCATGTAAATTTAAGTAGGACCAATACAATCTTCCCACTTCTTCAGTAGGCTTTTTTCAGTTGTATTATTGCATGTCCTTTTCTTTACCTTCTTTTAAGTGTATGCAAATATTCACAGAAGAGTTACAACTGCACCATTAAAATCTCGGGAGGTTTTCTTTCCTCACTATTATTTTATTTATTCAGGTTAAGTTGTTAGTGCTTGGCAGAGAAAGATCTTTGGTTAATGTCTTTGAGAACATATTTAGGTTGTATAGAATTATTTTTCTGATCTTTGCAAGCAAAGATTACACTAAGCTTTTCTAACTTACGCAACACTGATGTCTTCATATTTGCTGGTGAAACAGTGTCAGGTTTCACACATGCTAGCACTCTACTTTTCCCATGAGCTTGTGTATCTATAAAAGGCAGCTAAGCAGCACTGCTCAAAGAAGTAATGAGCACTGCATTGGGAACCATCTTATTGGTGCGAGTGTGATTGCCCTGTAACTTCTGGTGTGCCTTAAAAAATACAAAAACAGACAAAAAACAAACATGTAATTTAAAAAAGCTTCCTGATTGCATAATCATTCTTACTTTGAATTACCCCAAAAGTCACTTCAAAATAGTGAAAAGAACACATTTTTGTTCTGGTGTATTTGACACACACTCACTGACATTTAAAAGATGTGGTCTTGTATGGACTCCTTGAAAAGGCTAGATACAGCAAACTGTACCAACAATAATTTCAGGGACTGCTTTAGTTTAACATTGCCCAGGGCAGTAATTTTCTACTTCTCAGTTTGCAGACACCTAGGATTTTTTCAGTGGTGGTGGAACTCTCGTGCAGTAAATGACAGCTCCTGACAGCCTGTTTTGTCACCTTTCACTGACCCCTGAGAATCAGTCAGACTCAGAGAATCAACACACCAGAGGATGAAAACTGCCGCTGTAGGTAATTGGGGCATGTTTACATTTTGAACTCATTGTGGGTTTCTCCAGCAGACTGCTCTTCCCACTGCTATCCTGTGGTGAAGGGTCGCTCGTCTCTTGGCATGGTGCTGATGTCAAGTGACTGCTCTGGGTTTTCAAAGCGTCCTCAGAGACCCAAGAGGCAGACAGCCCAGCATCCACTCCCCACCTCACTGCTTTGGAGCAGAGAGAGCTTTGTTTCTCCTGCTCTCAGCCACCCAGGCACTGCAGTAACCTCATCAACTGCTCAGAGAAAACAGCCAGTTACACTTAACCAAATAATTCTCATGGCCCCGAGGACGACAGAACAGCTTAGAAGTTTACTTGCCGTTTGTATTATGAAAAGGACCGTTCCACAGAGGCGAAGGTATTTATTAAACCGAAGTTCTAAGTACTGCAAAAAAGATGAAAAAACAAATGTTTGTATTGAAATTTGGCACTATATATAGGGCTAGAATGAAGTGATGAGCAATACAGAAAGAGCAGAGTGTTGTTTTTACATTTTCAAGAATGGCCAAAGCTTCTAGAGTTCCCTTGTTTGATATTTCTTTCAACTTGTTTTAACATTTTTTTTTACAGACCTCACCGCAGGGTAATAACACACAAGCAAGTGAAGTAGACATAAGCTAGTCATTGTACTAGGAAGTCTACAGAAAAGACTAGGAAATACTATCACAGAATCATTAAATATGCTGAGTTGAAAGGGGCAAAGATACACAAGAATCATCAAGTCCAACTCTTGACTCTGCACAGAGAAACCTAGAAATTGACAATGACATACCAGAAAAAGCATAGAACCCACTTGTGAAATCAGAGAGAAAAAGAAAACATTGTGACTATTCCTATGTCTTAGTCAATTTGGCACACTCTGGCATTATGTGTGTCCATCTGAACTGCTGTGAGAGAGAGCAGATGATTTTCAGTGGTCAGCAGCTTCTTCCCATGTTAACCTCACCTTCCGCACTGCCGAAGGCAGCCTGCCATATTCTACTGCTAAGTCAAAATTTAGCCTTTTGTGAAACAGAAACCCTCACTTTTCTACCTAGCTTGGGACAGCACAACCTCCAAATGATTCTGTCATGCTGTAAGGCAGAGTTCTTTCCATCATGTGTCCTAAAAAGTCTCTTGGTGTGTGATTGTACAAAAGAGATCTCATTTGCCTGACAAATCTGTTCAATCAACACAGACAAACACTGAAGCACTTCAAAGTGCTCACTCATGAATTGAGCATTTAAAATGTGATCTGTGAGCATGTCCACAAAGAAGCAGTCTTGAACCCCTGGACAGACACAGAAGGTTGTTAAAAATCTGAACTCTGTTCACAAATAGAAGATGTATCTTTTATAGGTGCATTACTCTGATTCAACACCAAGATAATCAGTGAGTTTCCAGTCATGGTCATAAGCCTTTATTTAGAAGAGCCCTATTTAAGTATCATCATGACAGTCCAAAGATTAGTAGTTTACAATACACTGGAAGACACCAGAGATTTCTGTTGGTGAATTCTTATCTAAATCTACCAGCAAAAATCTTGTTTTCAGCCTTCAGTGCTGCAACACCTCTGTTCAGTGTAATAAAATGCTAAAGACCAAACTAGTCACTTAAGGACTTTCACCTGCACCGATACTCCTTTCCCGAAGCTCTCTGCAAAAAGAACAGTTTGCTCCCAAATCTGCAGCTAGGAACTATCTCTATGCAGGAAGATAAACAGGTTGCACAGACATTCTGAATCAGAAGAAAGCACTACCAGATGCTTCCCCACCCCAAAACTGTCAGACTCGACCTGTGATTGTCCTGTGATGTCTCTGCGTGGATGGCTATAGCTTTAAGTTACATGCTGAGCGGAAGACCACCTTGTTTTGGTGGAAGTAAGAAAACGTTCACAGGCACAAAGCACTTGCTGGCCTCCTTGTATAATCATGATGGAGAAGACATTCAGTAACATAAACAGTCTCAGGTGACAAGTGGTCTCTTCAAAATCTCGAGGAACAGCACAGATATATACCCTGCCAAAGGAGGACTTTTATGGTTGCACCTAAGCTTAGAAACCAATCTGGAGGGAGCGTGAGAAGAGAACTCTGGTTCCTATAGTAGATGCTTTTGTGCTCTGGTTTTGGTATATTAATTACAGATGATTAATAACATGTCACCATCCAAGCTGCACTAGGATTAATCCACCTACTGAATTGAGTATCTGGTGTGAGGAAACAAATCTGGTATGACACACAGCTCCGAGCGAAGGCAGCAGGGTTGAGCATCACCTGCCTGCAGATACGGTATGGGCAGCCTCGAGGACAGAGAGGGTTGCAGCCTGCTCTCAGGAGTTTGGTGATACAGGACAGCCAACAGTGCAGGGAATTTGGGGGAAGAGAAGATGGAGAGCAGACATGGAGAAAGTAGGCATGAGAAGCCCACCAGCTCCCTAAAACTCGGGGAGAGATTCCTTCCACTCCCCCTTACCTCGTAGGTGCTGGTAATGCCCAGCTTGTAGAAGACAGGCAGGAAGATCTCAGCACTGCACAGCACCACCAGGCCATAGGTGATGGCAAAGATGCAGAAGATGGCACCATAGCGATAGATCTCGGCAGGGGTGCCCAGCACGGTGACGGCTGACATGAAGCTGGCGGTGAGGGAGAGTGCCACCGGCAGGGCGCTCATGCTTCGGCCTGCCATGAGGAAGTCCTTCGAAGTCTTCTGCCCCCCTCCCACGAAGGCGTAGTAGATGCCAATGACGGCTGAGATGAGCAGCATGGCCGCAAAGACCACATAGTCCCAGACGGTGAAGCGCGCCATTCTACCGGAGGAACTCAGCCTTGAAACCAAGGATCTTCCCCAAAATCAGAGGGGCTGCTGCCGCCCCCGCAGGGCTGGCACGAGGTGGCCTGAGCAGGAGGAAGCAGATGGGGACGGGATCCCCGACGGGGCTGGGACAGGTGCGGTGACACCAGCGGGACAGAAGCAAAGAGGTGCGGTGGGGTGCAGTGCCGTGCCCGCCGCCGGCACAGGTGTGGAGCGCTGCGGCGCTGTGCCCACGGCCGGGACAGGTGCAGTGCAGTGCGGTGCGGTGCGGTGCCCACGGCCGGGACAGGTGCGCTGTGGTGCGGTACCTGCCGCCCGGACAGGTGTGGAGCGGTGCGGGCCCCACGGCGGGGAGGGGTGCGGTGCGGTGCGGTGCGGTGCCCGCCGCTCGGGCAGGTGCGCTGCGGAGCGCCCCGCGCAGGTCCCTGCCGTGTGTCTCCGCGGTGCAGGAGCGGGCTGCGCCGGGAGCCGCAGTGCGAGTGCCGGAGCCAGGATGGCGGGCGGGCCTTATACGGTGCCGGTGCCCGCTCCTCCCCGCGGCGCTGAGCGCCCCCGCCGAGCGAGAAGGGGCGGCGATCCGGGCCGGGGCAGCCCGCCCCGCGCCTCCGGGCTGCGGGATGGCGCCACGGCACAGCCCCGCCTCAACGCGGTTGCACCACGAACTTGGGTCGTGGTCCAGGGCATTTGGACGGAAGACATTCCACCCGAGGGTTCCCCAGGATGGGGAACCTATCCTTGCTCATTAGCATATTCCGCCACCTTCCAAAAGGAAGGAGATGAATCAGATTTACCTAGGCGAGTTGCTGAACACTGCAGTTGTGTAACAGGGAAGCCCTACTACCTGCACTGTGCTCACAGAAGTTTTAGTAACAGTCTTCAGCTAATCACAGGTTCAAGAGTCAGAGTGCACAGGAATATCACAAATGGAGCTTCACACACCTTACCCACAGAGGAATACATCCAAAACACCTGTGGGATCTGAAGGCCATGGATGTCAAGTGATGGAGATGTACCTGTTTCTACAGCTAGCAGTACAGACAGGAATAACACAGCAAATACTGTGGCCACTTTGCCATAATAGCAATTCCAGATGTGGAATGAAAATGAAAGGATGCCAGAGGTGACTATGATGGGCTTGACAGCAGCACAACTTGCAGCACAGAAGTTGTGCACAGTAGCTTTCTGTCTTGAACTGTACATTGGCGAAGTGCTATGCTGGAAGTGATTACCTAGTAAAAGTCAGAACCAGCTTGAGGATTAAAAATTACCCTATTTTCCTTCATGGAATGCCAATTACGTTTCCTTCCTGCCCAGTCTCTTCTGGCTGTTATTCACAGCTGGATAAGCTGGAAGTAGTCTTTACTACAAGTGCTCTGGGTTCAGCTCTAGGTGCTCTGACTTGCCTGTATCTGACCATTTTGAAACATGGTTTTCAGCAGGTGGAAAAGTCTGGTCTGGCAGGATTATTAAACTGAGCTGTGAAATCATGTCTGTGTTGGTCTGGAGTCTAGATGCCTATCTGGGAGTATGAATGTCCCTGAAGAGACAGGAACTGGCCATGGTGTGCAAGTGGCATGTCCTAATCTCACCACAGCAGATTAGGGCATCAGTCTCTCTGGCTCAATTACTCTCTAATTACTTATACAATGAGTAAGAGCTTCCGGATATCCTTTTAAGGAAGGGCAAGAAAGAAACTTATGCTCTACACCTACCAATTAGGCTATTGATTTATGCATCAGCTGAAGTGGTTGCCCTAAATCAGCTTCTGACAACATGAAAGATGAGAAACCTTCCAAGCAAAGCTTCAATCAAAACCAGCACCTCCCCACTCACTGCAATGAACAGGTGCTGTCTGAAAAAAGTAATTGTTGTCAAAAAGCATGACCTCTTTTTCTCAGGAAGGACATAAACAGGCTCTGGCCCAGGCCCACAGCTTGTGTTGCTCAGAGATTCCTGCTCAGTGTCCCTTGTTTGCACTCCTTCAGGAATTATGTTGCTCAAACGATTCAAACAATAACAGGCATCTAAAGTATTAATTACACAGGATTAATACAATTTTGATTCTCCTTCTTTATCATTTTTGACATAATGTAAACACAGCAAGTGATACCATGTATTGGAAAACAAATCATGTTTCTTAACTGAAACTCAAGCAACTATGAGGAAATGCACATCATTCTGGTTTAAGGTGGCATCCTTGGTTCTTTTACCAATAGCGTTAAGCAAATTGTCTTTCAAATGTCATTGTGACCAACACAGCATGAAAGGCTGGATCCTCCCATGTGGTTGTTTCCATTTTTGGAACCAGCAGCAAATCTGTATGAGGCCCATGTTCTAAATCACAGCAAGTGGAACTGGAAAACAGGACTAAATGTTTTTCTGGATTTTTCGCACATGGAATCAAATTAGCTCCATGGGTTTATGCTGTGTTACAGAGACAGAACTGCAGGTATTTGCTTTTTCTCATTGCTACAATAGATATTTAAATGTCTTCCAAACTCAGAGAGTACATTTCACTTTCTTCTTGTAGCACCTTGACCCATCTCCACTGGGCTTTTTGTGGTCTCTCATCTGACTGCCACTGTGACTTTGTTTTTGTAAGATCTACTAACACCAGTGGTATTCAGTGTTTAATAGGAGGAAGCATAAGATTCACATCTCTCCAGCACCCTCAAATTTAAAAGGCCATGGATTCAACTAAACAAACCTCAGACTGCCCTATGGGGTACAAATGGTTCCTTCCTTGCAATGGTGTTGGGCTCATTTCCACTATGGGACACTCTGTGAAGTGTTACTAGAAGTCTGTTTTGCTTGGAAGGACATTCTGTTCCTGGTTTTTTTCATGTGGATGGGCCACTGCATTGGAGACCAGGGGGATGGATTTCCTTCTGTAGACAAGACAAATATATTGAGCCCTGCACTTGGAGAGATGCTGCCCACCTGTCCGAACTAAGTCGTGAAAATAGACTTTGAGGAACTCTCCTGCTTGTAGACAAATGTGAACATGGGCAAAAACAACAGTAAGTGAGGTAGGAGAACACTAGAGGCTTGGTGACCATTGTTCAGCAGTGATGCAAGACCCTTTGCAATTTGCTTTGGCAGCCTGTGAGCTCTCCAACTTCCAGTAATTCCTTGCTTGAGTGTGCAGTTTCAGGCTGTGTGGGGGTCAGCTGTACCTACACCAGCTGGGCTGAGTTTGCAGATGAAGAACAGTTCACACTCAGTTTTACTCCTGTGTAGTGCCAGGACTGGCCACTGTTCTCTGCTGCTTACACAGGGGCTGTTGGTAAAAATAAACAAACAAAATGATTTCAAAACAAAACCTGAAAAAAGGATGATTTCTTAGGAAATCAAGGGTGTGGAATCATGCCCTGTATGTATATATACATGTATGCATGTTTGCAATTCATCCAATGGCCACAGATCACTATCACCAAATCTAGAGAGGTTGAGGCCTCAGAAAGATTAAGGAGCTACCAGTTGCATTAAAGTAGATGGGAAAAAAAGCAGGATCCCATAAATGTCCCTGTTGAAAGGAAGACTGCTGCAGGAGCTGAGCCTCTATTAGGTAAGGGTGAAAGTATTTGAGAGAAAGATCTTAAAAACACACAACTGCAGGCAAAGCTTCTCATATTAAGTTCACAAGCCAACCAACACTAAGACACAGACATATGGGGATCCAGGTTCCATTTACTCCTCTGTTCATGGAACTACCCATTAAATTTCCTTTACTTTACAGTTATTGTTAGGAATAACATATCAAAATTAATCATTGACTCCTAATTAGACAGTCTGATTTTTCTTGCAATGCAATACTTCAAGTAAAAATGCACATCTTTTACTTTTGGAAGATGTTGATTGCAGCAACTGCTTTCTATACAACATCACTTGTCACCTTGAGAAGCCTGTTGCATTTTGGTGTAAAGGAAGCTCATTGCTGATGGTGTTTCGTATTTCTAAACATCAGTTACTGTTTGGATACACCCTAATGTCTTCTGCTTGCTGTGCTTGTCCACACACTGCTGTTTGGAATTGCTTGGCACAGTATAGCTTGTCACCTGACTATCACCATCACTGACTTTGCTTCTCCTGGGTTATTGCTCCTGTCGTGGTTTAATCCCAGCCAGTAGCTACCATGCAGCCACTCGATCACCTGGCACCTGTATTTTGAGCTCTGGGATTTTCTTTTACAGTGATGTTTCATAATTGTTACCTCTTTATTTCCAATAATACCACTAGGGTACATTTCCAAGCATCCTGTTAGAAACTTCTTTCCAGTAGTAATTTTATAGAAGTGTCTCTTGCACAGTGTTCTGTTTGTGGGCAATAACAAGGATGCAATGACATTTGCAGGTGTCCTATGTCTTGAAACAACACCATAAGCATAACAAGTTAAATATTTCAAGAAGCATGGTTCCCTAATTCTATGTCTGTAGCATTTCCAATCCTCATCCTATCCAAATCCTATATTTGAAGAGGTGTAGATTTATGAAAGGTCTTTGCTTCAGAGCCTAATAATGGGAAGTCTTTCAGAGTAACAACTTGTCTGCTTGAAGTGCTTGTCCTCTTATGCTTCGCATGTCTAGGACACAAGGACAGAAAGAGAGACTTGCAAAAAAAGCGATCAACAAGGAGAAAAGAGCCAAAGAGTCATAAAAGTCATGGTTTATGCTGACATTTTGTATGACGCCTTCTTAGTTGTTTTTTCTATTTTTGCATTCCACTGAAATTCAAATGAATGCAGTTTGCAAGAAAAAATTTAAATGTTCTTAATGGTCTTGAGAAGGAAGCTTCAAATTGTGTAACCCACTAACACCAACACACCTTTTAAAATCAATAGTCAATGCTCCAGGATTGAAGGAAGTACTTAAGTTAGCCTTGACTACTGAGCATATAAATCTGATCGATTAGAAGTCTATAATGCATTTGCTGGAGAATGCTCCTGTTTCACCTAAAAGAACAAATTTCAAAATTTATTTATGGACTGTCCATGCAGTGAGATGTAGCATACATAATTATTGGCTCAAGAGAACAATTAGTATGGGAATAAAATTGTGGTACAGATTTTACTTCTTTAACTCAAATGGATAAATAAGTTACATGTTTGAACTTTATTCCCATGGCTTTGGGATCTTTTGTTTATTTAAGGTGTTCAATTCTGCATCAACAGAATTACAATTCAACTAGTTTGCTTACTTGCAGTTAATATATGAGAAAGGGCTGTCAAATGTTCACCAGAATGATCAACAAAAAATTGATTTTTTTTCTGAGTAAATTTTTCTGAATTTCCTTATTTTGCTTCTGTTGTTTCCCTTTTTATTCACCACCTGCTGCCCAAACTGTCTCAGTTCACATGTTCTAGTTGGTGTTATTTTGATATGTGTTTGCTTTAGGTGTACAGTGTAGGTACTTCGGTTGTGCAGCCTGGCTCCCTACTGAAGGAGAGAGACAGGCTCTTCAGAAGGAAACTGCTGCTTTGATATGCTCCCTGGAGGAGCCTGTCTCTTTGCATTTTCTACAGAGGAAGCCTCTGGAAATGAGCCTGCTAGCTTTGGCACTTCAAAACACTCTGAAAAATGTTGCCTGCCACTGCCCCAGTGACCTAACTAGCTTTTTGATTATTTTGATTCATTTTTCCGTTCATACTCCGGAGTGTCTATCACCAGTTCTGACATCTCCCTTGTTAGCTGCCTCCCATCCTTCTTTGTAATTGCTACTGCTAAATCCCCTGTGCTTCTCAATCCTTTCATCCCTGCCCCCATCTCCTCATATTAAGAAACTTACTCTTTCTCCTCCCTCTCACACTTCTTCTGCAAGAATCCCCTTTTATTTTTTTGGACCCTCATTCCCAAGAGGCATTTCCCCCAAAAACTGCTGTTTCCTATTTACTTCATTCCTCCAGTTTTTCAGTGTCTCTAGGAAATGACTGCCTTGCGTGTCTTTTAAACCCCTTTTTGATCCCCTTCAGTTCCTCTTCTACTCTTTGTCAAAGATTACACAGACTTACGCATTGTTTGGAAATGTTTGAAGGCAGTTATGCATATTTACACCAGCTCTATGTGTTTAATTGGTTTGTTTGTCAGACATCCTCAAAGCAACAACCATCACCAAAAGTAGATAAGTAAGGAGGTTTGTCCCTCAGGTCCAATCATCTGCATCTGTTGACTTTGGTTTGGTTTGTTTCTTGTTTTCCTCTATAATGTGAGACTTGTTGCACCTATTTCTGATGCTGTCTGGACATTTCAAATGACAAATTGCTGGTTTTTCTGGAGAGTGGAAATGCTGCCAGCATCCTTGGTCTCTCCCACTATACTGCTGGGACACACCATAGTTTTTTGGCCTCTTGTCCTGCAGTTTTATGGCTGTTGCAGGATGCTAAGGAGTGGTGGGTGATCTGTGGTGGGTGGGGGAGAGTGGTCATGCATCATGTGGTTGTTCATGACCAAACTTCTTGGCAGGGGAACTTTATTAATCCAGGCACACTAAGACTGTTAAAATTAATGTCTGTTGCTTTAGTGTATTGCTATCCAGTGTTAGCATCTGTTCAAATAGATTACTAAGTGGGGTGTGATGAACATGTGGATTTGGGGCTAAGGCAATCGGGAAGAAATGATAATTTTAATATGCATTTTTAAATATTAAAAAAAAATGGGGTCGATTCAGCATCATAAAGCCTCCACAGCTTCTGCACAGTCAGATTAATATGATAGGACAGTGTTAGCAATTTGCAAACTTGGTGAATGCTGTGATGCACAAGGAAGCGCAGCAGTAAATTGCAGTTGAGGAGAAGCATTTTGGCTGCAGCTGGATTTATGGGAATCTATCTCTTGGTACAGCAGATGCTCTGTATCTGTACAGTACCATTAGCTAATTACCATTTTAAAGGGGCTCATTTCATCTCACTTCAAAAGTGGCACTGGTGGCCACCCTGCAAGTGATCATAATTATCTTCTTCTACTGGCTATGAACACCAGGTGAAATACAGCCTTCTGTGCAGCCAGTGGCTGTAGCCAGAAACATGAACTGCATCCCTGTGGTAAGTGCTTGCCCAGTTCAAGCAACCAGGACTTCATCTGCTTCAGTGTCTTTTGGGTTTCCTCTCTTACTTGGAGGTTGAGGCTCATTTCCATTTCCTTTATTACTGAAGTGTCAATCACCACCTAGATATCTTTTATACACGGATCTATTATGTTTATCAGTAATTTCAATGGCTCCTATTTGACATGATCATAAATTGAACCCCCCAATCAGTATTAAAAACAGCAGCAGGGTCCAAAAACCTATTTAAATTTTGTGGCAAGAAAGGACAGCCCTATTTTTTCCTTAGCATCATCAACATCTCTAGAGTTAGAGCATCAATAACATTTTTTGGTGGTTTTTTGTTTGGTTGGTCAGTTTGGTTTGATTTTTTGGTGTTTTGTTGGCGTTTTTTTCTGCTTTATATAGACCAATATTGGAAATTTCCCATGAATATCTACAATTTAGCAGCAGTTTGTAACACAGTGGAAATGCCAAGAAGGGCTGCTTTGTTTCTTGATGTTACATAAGTTTTCCCACTTTTCTAAGCCACCCACAAATATTTCACCCAACAGTACACATCGAAATTAGACTGCTTCCTAACAGTCTTAGCTTAAGGGTATGTATTAGTTTAAATGTTTTCTCCTTACGGTGCACTGCAGAGTTGAGATTATTAGATCTTTTCTTCAGTTTCAGCTCTTGTACACTATGTCTCTTGGATCTAAAAGATCAGGAATGGGTAACTGAAGTACTATCTCTATTGGAAGCTGAGAGCAAAGTTAGAGCTGCACAAATACTATGACAGTTCAAGCTTCAAGTAAGGCGGGGGGAGGGGGGAAAGGCAGCAAATTAATTAGCCAAAACATCAAATCTAGGTACCTACATTTTTTTTGTATGAATGAGATGGATGCAGAGATATGAAGAACAGTATCAGTTGCTTTGTACATTACCTTCTATTCCATGCCAGGAACATACCATGCCTTTCAGTGAGCCTGGCCTTATTTTCCCCTGAATGTTATGCTGTAAACAGACTATTAGTAGTCCCAGACACGACAGACAGTCTGAAATCCAGATGGTCTCTGTCAAATCCAGATGCCACTCATTTTAATGGTGAGCGTGAAATGCAGAAGAGCATTCACATCTCTTTTGGGGGACAAGATTCATCTGGCCTCTTAAAAAAATTTTTCTTTCCATGCTCCATGATTCCTCTGTGAATCCTCCTCCTGCTGCTTCTTTTACTGTTGCTTTCAACAAGGCTGTAGCCAGTTCTGCTGCTGCCACTGTGGCAGACCAGTGGATAAGGAAAAACAGCAGCAGCCACCACTGTAAACCTCTCCTGTATACATGTGGTCTGTGCAGAAATCAGACCCTTTTTCTTTCTAACACAAATAAATTCTAAAACTTTCTTCTCCACCCCAAAACAACAAACAGAAAACCAAAGCCTAAAAAAACCCCCAGGCGTGGGCTCCTATTGGGCAGAAAACTTGAAACAGTACCAGTTTGCATGAACCAAAATGGTGCCAGGGATTGGGTTGACGGTATAATGGTGTGGATGCTCCCTGTGCCCTGGCACTGTTCAGTTTACTTCACAAGATGGAGCTACTGCAGCCCACCTATTCCAGCTCTGCAGCAGGACCCTGACTTGAAACAGACGAGTCACTGGCCTAGGTGTGTCAAGGGTTTGAATTAGATTGTCTGTGCCCCTTTCTGTGAGGAAAGTCCCTAAGTTCAGGATATTTCAGACAGAAAATCTGGGATCTGTATTCCATCCCCTTGTCCAAACCCTCTCGGATCAGGAAATCTAAGGGTAGGTGAAATTCTCGCCATGACTCAGCTAGCATTGACCCTGAGTTGCATTATTTGCAGAATCCCTGTGCTTCAGGCATATTAGAAAAAATGTGGCCAAACAGTTCCACCAGATTGCAGAACAGGATTCCAGTATCTTGTCTGCTTTGAGTTTGAAGTGCTCTCAACAACATCCTACATAATCTTGTGGGGTTTTCTCCCGCAAGGCAAGGCAAAATGCCAGCTAGAAGCTGAGGAGGAAACTGGCAGTGAAAATACGTTGCTGTGTTACAAAGGGCTCTTCTTACTTTGCAGGCAAATTAAAAAGATATAAATAACTTTGCTTCAGTTGAAAGAATACACTAAACTGCGTGATGCACCTGTATAACCTGCCTTCAACTCGTACCAGCTTGCCCCTATCGGAGGATTTTGAGGAGCTCCTGTGATGTAGGTTTACAGCCACCTTCCCCCAGCCTGTGCACCCCAAGTTGTTCTGTGGGGTGACTCAAGATAGGCAAAGAGAAAGGCTTCTGGGTTCCTGACCAGCTCAGATAACTGTCACCACTTTAAGGCTCCAGTTACTTATTTAGTAACTTTAATATTGACTGAGCAACCTAGCTTTGGGCGTCCAAGCTTGAAGTTGTTTGGCGTAATCCACAGTTGTTTCTGTTAACCTATTAGCCTGTTATATTTCATTTTGAAAGGGAAAATCTTCTCACAATATAACTACCTATGCAAACTCCTTTCCTGGCACATCTCCACCATGCCTCTCTGAATATGGTAGGAAAATGAAAATTTGATCTTACACCTGTGCACCTATGCAATCTACAATATCCTGTGGTTAAAAACAGGTTGACCTTGCTGCTCATTGTCTTGTGCCAGGTAACATATCCTTTCAGTCAGAAACTCAGTGTTGTATGGGCTACAGGAGTTTGTGCTGTGCTTGTGATTAATACACATAAAAATATGACAGAAGTAGGGCAACTCAGTAACAGTCTGGATACTGTGTATTTACACAGTTATTGAGCCATGTCATGTGGGGGCAATCCACAGGGTCAATTGTAGATATGTACACATTAATGGGGTCATCCAGACTTTCCGAGACTACCAGTTCTAAGGTACAAATAACTGTAATACAGATGCTTCAAGTACAATAATGTGTCTAGATTTTCAGTGAATATAAAAGGAGCCTGAAGTAAATCCCCAAAGGCAGACACATGCATTGTAAAAATGTAGGTTATTTGAGAGGAATTCTGCCCTGTGAGACTATCCTGGGTTAAATATTGAGGTATGTTACCCCAGTTACTATTATTAGGCTAAACTACATATTACCAGAAGACAAGCCTGCTTTGCTTCTACATAACGTGGCTCTGGCTCTTGCTGAGTCCAGCAAGTAGATTTTGAAATGCAGAACTAAAAAGCCCACGAATGGAGGAGACATAGGAATCTTAGACCTGTTTCAGAAGTGCTGATGGATACAGTTGGGGACTGGTGGCTGTAGCCCACACTGGGTGGTTGAATAAGATCTGCATGGGTGACTACTTTGGTAGACATACATGCATTGTTTCACAAAGGTTTCCTCTACTTGCCTCTACAGGTATTACTACCAATAATCCATCAGTCTTCAGAAGGCCCTCTTCTTCAAGGCCATCTGCTTTCAATTTTTAATGCCTTCAGCATAGGTTTCTGAAGGAGAATTGCTGACAGAGACCATCAGAGAATCACAGGGTGTTGGAGCTGGGGCCTGCTCAGAGATGGGAGAACTACATCACTTACTGGAAAAGTAAAACAATAAGGCCTGAGGCTTGAGGCATTGCAGTCAGAGGGGAGTGTACGTAGTAAGGATATTGTTAACATAGCTGCAGCTCATATAGGAGTAGGGAAGGGCCCTTCTGGGTCACTGAACCTACTGTCATGGCCATACTGTTATTGATACCTGTGCTACTACCCTGAGGCTCACTCAGATGTATCTCCAAGTGTGGTATTCAGTGCTGGCTGAAATGCAGTACATGAGTAGCTCTTGCACCCAGAAACTCTCATGAACATCAGCAGCTGCTGGTCTAGCCTGTCTCAATCTTCTGAGAGCTTGCCAGCTTACAAACACAAATAAGAATTTGTAGCCTTTTAAAAACTTCCTCAAATGTCTTTTATTTTTGCTGGTGACGACTTCTGCAACACTCAGAGCACACCTGAGCTCTTCTCCCCATTACTTTACATGAATGTTGGATTTTGCTCATTCCTTATTTTGTAGTGCATGCATCCCAGGAAGTTCTACAGCTCTGTAAGATGCTACTCATAATGGGAAAAAAAGATCTTGTAGACTGTTTTCCATGAGTACACAATAAGCAGGAGACATAGTAAGTGAATTTACTAGCCACTTCTGGAGGCTTATTTGTGTTCTTGAATAGTTGCACATTGGTGCCTAAGCCCTTGTCGATCTAGACCTCTCCACATGCTTTTAGCTGCACTTTCTATGGAGGTATTCGGGCTTGAAATCTACTTAAGCCAACCTCTTCAAACTCAAATGCCTAATTAGGGATTCTCTTCCCACGTAATGCGAATGCCAGAAGTCCCTTCTATTCCAACAGCAGAAAAGCAAGGTTTAAAGCTAACAGCTGTCTCAGGTGCTGACTGCACAGGTGCTGAAGCAAGCACGTTCCCCTGCCTTCCCAGATGACTATCACATTAATGGCTTATTGCCTGCCTGTGGGCAGCCTTTCTGCAGGCACCTGGCAGTGCTTAACCTGTTGGGTCTGTTCAAAGTTGTGGGTCCCTACGTGCTCCTAATAGTGAACTTCAGCCCTGCTCAAGTCCAACCTTGCGTCTTTCCGTCTGAATAAGCCGCAAGCCTGGTTTTTGAAAGTGGCCTTGAGCTGCCTAGGCAGTGCCAAATTCTCAAGCTGTGCAAGCCACAACCTCGAACAGTCCCGTGGTTGTGAGCTTTTTGTACTACACCTGCCCACACCAGCGCTCCTTCCAGCCTTTGGTTAATCTCCCATCTCTCACACGTCCTTCCCCTCCCGCAACTGCAGCCACAGGCAGGAGCTCCCGCACGCCGTGGTACTGCAGCAAGCGACGGCCAGTCCGTAACCATTAGCTCTTGTGCGAGGATTTGGTCTGCATGTACTTTGTCTGCGACGAGCTTTTTTTAAAAAGTTTTTGTGGTCCGGCCAGAAGTCTGTACTAAGATCAGGGAGCTGGGCAGTGGCCGTTCCGAGACGAGCCCCCAGGGCTGTGCTGAGGGCTGCGCTCCCCCGCACGCTGCTCTTGCCATGGCACCCACTGGGCTTCCTTGGGCACCTCGCTCTCCCCGGGTGCCGAAGCGCCCCAGCCCTCCGCCCTGCACCACAGTGCACAACAACAGCGCACCGGGGCCGCTCGGCCCGGCACCCTCCGGGAAACGCCGGCAGGGTGAGCTGGGGACACGCCCTCCCCCTAGCCCGGGCACAGCGCTCGCCCAGCTCGGGCCGCCCGTCCCCGCCCGCCCCTTCCGCCGGCGGACCCGCCCCGCTCCCGGCAGCCCGTGCTCGGCATGGCGGCGCCCGGCGCCTAGCGCTGCACGTGTGGGACTCGCTGTGGGGCTGCCGCCGCCGCCATGAAGAGCAAGCCCTCGGCCCACAAGTCGGGCAACACGCACCGGGTGAGCGCCCGCCCGGATGCGGCTGCCGGCGGGGGGAAGGAGCCTTAGGTTTACGCTGTCGGTGTTAGCTCGGTGGCCGTGCCGGCACCGGGGGAGGAGGCGTGAGGGCGGGCGGCGTGGCCCGGGGGGTCTCCCCAGCGCTGCGAGGCTCCCGGCCGAGGCTGCGGGGCCCGAGTGCGGCTCCTGCCCCGTACCAGCACCTGCGGCGGCCGCGTCACCATCGCTGGTGTAGGGCACCACGGCCGTGGTGCAGGAAACTGACACAGTTCAGTAAAACGATAGTGCCCAGTAAGGATATGATACCCAGCCAGGGCGGTGGTTCAGGAAGACTGAGAGCGGGGCGGTTTGGTGAAACCTGGGTGGATTCCTCTGCATCCCTTTCACCGTGTTGTGCAGATGTGTGGCTTTGCAGCTCAGGGGGTAGAGGGTCGGTTCCCTCCTGCGCGTTTTAAGCACTTAATCTTCTTGTAGGGCTGATATGGAGGGATATTATCTGGCAGCCTGTCTTTAGAAGTGGGGTTTGCAGTGTGTGTGCTTTCTGGAGGAATTTAGGAGGACTGTGCTCAGAACTGAGCAAGAAACATGTGGCTTTGTTTTTGCAGTTTCTTACCTTCTCGGAGCGCTTAAGCAATATTAATATCGATATTATTCATCGGATTGACAGAACTGGAAGCTATGCTGAGGTGAGAGCAGCAGTTGTGATCATTTTCTGAAATCACATCACAGGTAGATGTACTCCAAGAAAGAGTCACTTAAGAAATTTATTTAGGAGGAAATTGGAAAGAAGCTCCTGCAAGAACTGCCTTTCTTGGAGCCTCATTTGATGCTTTGTTGCCTTTTACTTTTTTTCTTGCTTTGCAGTATTGCAATAGAGGCACTCTGACAGTACCACCCTGATGTATTCCGTGTGGTTGGTGCACCTGTGGGTATTTTTGAACATGAAAGGTGCTGCTGTGTCACTCAGCAGTCCTGGGACCAGACCTGCAAAGACTTGCAGGTGCTGAGTAGTTGCAATAGAATCATAAGTTTGAAAATCATAAGTTCAAAAAGACCTCTAAGATTGTTGAGTCCAACTGTTAACCTAACGCTGCCAAGTTCTTCATTAAACCAGGTCCCTAAGTGCCACATCTACATGTCTTTTAAGTATTTCCAGGGATGGTGGCTCAACCACTTCTCTGGGCAGCCTGTTCCAGTACCTTCACCCTTTCAGTGAAGAATTCTTCCTTAATTAATATCCAGTCTAAACCTCCTCTAGCGCAACTTCAGGCCATTTCCTCTTGTCCTTTTGCTTGTTACTTGGGAGAAGAGATTGACACCCACATACTGGCAGCAAGTATATAAAGCATCATTTCTGTGCGCCATATAAATCATCATTATGATCATAGCGCTCCGCAGGTTATTGCCACATGGCCTACTGGATTGTTCTTCTGAACTTCCCACTCAATAGCTGTGTAGATGCCAAAAGAAATCCCAAGGCATTGTGCTGCGTGAACTGTGGCTCAGCATCTTAGATTATCGAGGCCAGCCAACAGATGTATAAAAAGCAATAATGTAAACAAGACCTATTACCAGAATATATTTTCAAATCTGTTTTGAATATTGAAAGAAGGACTTATTTTCAGGCAAACTCCATAGTACCTATTGAAATTACATCATTGAGATTTCTTAGAATATTCTTTAAATGTTTAAGGCACTTGATAGTTACTTCATTTAAACCTCTCATCTTTTCGGGACGCATTCATTTGGGTTGGTAGCTATTCTTCATCTTTGTTTTGACAGGAGGTTGAAACCTACTTTTTCGAAGGACTGCGGAAATGGAAGGAACTGAACCTCACTCAGCATTTTGGTATGTTGTTTATATTCATGTTTCCTTCTTTCCTTAAACTTTTAAAATATGTTTCTTTTTCATCCAGAGCCCCGCGGGACATTATTGACTGTTTTTTGGACTGGGCTCTGGAGCACTATTATTCTTTAACACCCTACATGTTTATGAGGAACTGGACTAATTTTCAGGGCTTCTGTTTTGTTGCTTGAACAGTGCAATTCTACAATGAAGTGGCCAACAAATGCCAGTCCTTCAACCAGCTGGTTTATTACCAGAATGCTGTTGTGCAGAGCTTGAAGACACATTTGCAAGTCGAAGGCAGTCTTGCTTACCAACCCCTATTAAAGTAAGTATATGGCCACAAAACATAGTTGAAGCCTTGAGGGTATTAAAAGTGAGCGTAAGTCCTGTTGTAAGTGTCCTTTTTCTTTATTGTATCTGAGGAAAATACAGCAATGAGATACGCAAAGTAGTCGTATTTCCCTGGTAGAGCTTTATGCTTCTAAGTCTTAAAAAAAAAAAGCTATGACAAGGCAAACAAATTATCTGGAGTGCTTATACTGAATGTCAGTCAGTACATTAATGTGCTTGTTTGATGTTAATTTTTTATTTTCTTGTTTGCTGCTGTCTGCTTGATATTTTGAAATTCTTAAGATACTTGCCATCCACAGCTGCCTAATAGGTGATACTTGTTAAAAAGTGAGAAGTGAAGTTGATGCTGTCTTTCTTTCCAAAGAAACTGTACGGGACTGTGCAATGTTTGACTAGGTTTTTATTGGTTTGTTTTTGAAATGCCCTAACATGGGTGTATTTTCTGAAACACAGTCTAGTGGTGCAGCTGGCTCGAGATCTTCAGGCTGACTTCTATCCTCACTTCCATGACTTTTTCCTGGCCATCACCAAATTACTGGATACACAGGACACAGAGCTGCTGGAATGGGTTTTTACCTCTCTTTCCTATCTTTACAAATATTTGTGGAGATTGATGGTGAAGGACATACACAACATATACAGGTAAAAACCATGTTTAACGTCTGTCTCGATCAGCAGTTACTAGATGCTGAAGAAACGTAAATGCCACATGAATACATGGCTTTATGCTTCAGTATACTTGTTAGCATGGTTTCTCAGCTTTTCTTGGAGAGAAACTGGCCAAACTCCAGGGAGTTACCAAATGCAAGGAGTCACTTCTGGGCTTGGGGAGTTCTTGAGCTGCAGGTGCTTGGAGGCTGATTTTGTATGTGCTTGCTGTGTTTTGAAACCTTTCCCAGGTATGTGCTTTTGGCAGCTGCTGAGTGAGCCTGTGGCCTGCCCCAGTATGACTGCTTGTTCAGTCTTAAATTACTGTTGTATCAGGGCTCTGCCTTTTGACTTAGACAGTGGTTCCACGTTTCTTCCTCCTGCTTTCAGTTTGGAACAGATGGAGCAAAAAACTGGTTACAAATTTCCTCCCCAGCCCAGTATAAGCTGTCGAACATATTGAAAAATGATCTGTTCAGTTTGAGAGAATCTGAGGCACCACTCCCTCTGCAATGAACATGTGATGAGCCACCTGCCACCGTTACTGATACCAGCAAACTGCAAATATATATCAGTCTTGCAAACTGAATCTTTCAAAACTTTTAAGTGTACAGGAGAGCCTGTTGGCTCAACTGAAGTACAAATCTGGCATATCAATTCAGCTTTGGTTTCACTTACTGCTGCTAAGCATATATCTTGAAAATATTGATGCTGCAGTTGAATCCCTGTGGATCTGCAGCTTTTGGAGGTGCTTCTGATTGTGACTTAATTTGCCTGGAACTGTCATTTGACCTTCTTTGCAAAACTCTTGTTCTTTACCCAGGGAGAGTGGGAAGGATGAGGAAGTTATTGGCCCTTTCTAGGCGGACAGGTTCTTAGTATATGTAAAAAGTGGTAACATAAACTGGAAACAATTTTTTAACCAGCTGATAGCAAGTCTGGATTGTTTTGTGTCTTTGTAGCCTGTACAGCACCCTGCTGGCTCACCACAAACTCCACATTAGAAACTTCGCTGCTGAAAGTTTTGTCTTTCTAATGAGAAAGGTAAGTGGGATATTTGTACTTTGGTGCTATCTTCGTTTTGAGGTGACTTTTGGATTCAATGTGTAATACTCGGTTTTCTCCAAAGAAGGGTTAACAAGGCCTGAACTGGCACACAGCGTGTCCTGAGTTGTCATCTTTAGTGAGTATCTTACTTAGTATATCATGCATTCCATGTCTGTAGGAGCAAATAGAGGCCTTAGCACTCTCTCTTTTAAGAGATGTTAAACTAACTCTGTGTGGGTGGTTTATTGAAAATTATTAGAAATAGTCAGGTAATCCTATAAAAGGGAGGCTTGAATTTGTATATGCACATTTTTTCGCAGGCTTTTTCACCAATACTTTAAGGCCTGTAGGGAAGTGAAATTCTTGTGACAACGTTTTTGTACTCCTGAAGATCACAGTGTGTCAGGCAGGTCAACCAAGATCAGACAGCAGCCTTTCATGGAGTAAGGAAAGGGAGTGGTAGTTGTTGGTTTTTCTTTAGTCAAAATACACAAAAACCAGAATTCCTTAGACTGGCAAGCAAGTTTTAGTATCCTCATTTTTGTCCTAAGTTGAGGGACCTTAATAAGGCATGTACATTTGATGGAAATTTTGGAATAATACGTTTTTGGAAATTTCTGAACTTTAAGTCAGATCCTCAGAAATTGAGATGTTTAAAATATTGGGCAAGAAGTCCCTGCAGTATTCTCAAGTGTGGTTCTAGTTTTGGATGGCTGAATTCTGTGTTCAGCTGGTACACATCGCTTTTTCATCAGGGCAGTGAGTTTTGCGTTTCAGTTGTGACCTGTTTAATAGTGCATTTATGCACATGTTTAACACCATGAGAAGAATCAAACCCACATATTTCGGCTGCAATGACCTCAGTAGACCTGTGTGCATCCTGGGACTGTGGGAGCTGTAGTGACTGAATAGCTGATGAAATTTCTTCTTTGAATTTCCTTGTGTGGTCACAGAAATAATGAGTTTGAGCTGTTGTGGGAAGGCAAGACTATAGGAGAATAACATGGTCCTGTGGAGCCATTTAATTGCCTTTATCCATCTGGCAGCTCTGAATAGAAGATAACATTTTTTTTCTCCTTATGTTTTGTAGGTTTCTGATAAAAATGCACTTTTCAACTTAATGCTCCGTGACCTGGGAGAGCATCCCGAGAAGGTGGAAGGTGTAGGACAGCTGCTTTTTGAGATGTGCAAGGGTGTTCGAAACATGTTCCACTCTTGTGCAGAGACGGTAAAGACAAGATTGCTGCTTTAACTGTTGTTGTAACAGGGCTTTAGGCAGTGCTCACTGAAACAGTTGAGTGTTTCTCGTTCACCTCAGTGGATCCTTGGTGATAAGCATGTTAATTACCTGGTAGGATCTGAAAGCCTTCTTTTGAAGGCTGAGAATATTTTTTGAGATAGGAAGGTTGTTTTAAATAATTCCTGTGCAGTATTCCTATATGTTAAAGTTGTACTTCTTGTTGATCGTTCAGATTTTAGGTGATAGCCTTTTTTTTCCCCTATTGTCATTTTAGAAAGAATTCAGATCACTGGAATATTTTAGCAATACATCGCAGTAATTAATTTTAGGATTGCTAGATTTATTTTCTAAGTATAAGGACATGATATGCTCTTTTCCTGTGCAGGCTGTGAAATTAATTCTGTTGAAGCTGGGACCTATTACTGAAGAAGAAGTTGAGCTGCCATGGGTAGCTGTTGGAGAAGCCTTCAAGCAAATGATCAGATCAGCTGCAGTGCATATCCATAAAGAGCATTTTGACATTGTCTTCAAGTGCCTGAAGGTACAACGGTTATTTTTCTTCTTATTTTTTTGTGTATGAGTGACTGAGAAAAAACTGTGCACTTACTGAGAAAAGTATTTTTATTTTATTGGACCAGAACCAGGTTTTTTTTTTGTTTTTTTTGCTTTGGAACCATAATATACAGAGTCATGTGCATGGGGAAAATTCCACCCTTCCTTTCTAAGTTCAGAGTTACCCTGGTGGCTGTTTTGTGAGAAGGGAACTATTGTATGTGAGACTTAGAACTCAGTCCTATGGCTGAGCAAGGATGGTTTGTTGGATCTATTTTTGCGCACACTGTAGAGCCCTTGCTGGGTTGGGAATGCTAGTGCTTGTTTTATATTGCTGAACAGTGTATTGGTGGTTCAAAACCACTTTGTGACAGTGAAGAGGAAGCTTTTTGCCCTGCAGATCTTTTCAAATCAAAGACCTAGGCTGAACTTGGAAATCCAAGTTTGAGTCTAGCACCAAGTACTGACCATCAGAATGTTTTCCCTCAGGCGTTCCTGTGTTGCTGCTTGCATGTGGTTTGAGGGAGCACAGCTGAGTGCTGTGTTGGATCAGGGTGATGTAGAATAATCAATAATCACACAGCCTGGCAGTGTGTTTTACTTACCTGACCAACATTTAAGTTTACAAACATCTGGGAGGGGGATTTGCTAAGGGGGATTGAAACCTCTTGCAACTGACAACATAGACTGTCAGTTGTGCACCTCAGAGGGATGAAATAGGAAACTGAAGGAAATGGTTCTCATGAGCTTTTTTGGGAAGTCCTTCCAACATGGGCAAGTAGTCCTATTTGTTCCTTCTCGACACTCCTTCCCTGTGACTAACCAGTTTCCTAGAAAATGCCATCCTGTTCTTCTGGCCTCGCCCTATATGATAAGCAGTTATTACGTAACTGTCATTAGCTACGGATTTGTTTAGCACTGAACGTTTTGTATCCCTGAAGTTTCATTGACTCAGCATCTGCAGTTGTTATGAAATCTTGGAAAGTTGTACATATTTCGTTTTATTTTTATTAAGGCTTTTTCTTTTACCCTGGGAACTGTTGGATGCATGGGGGTATCTTGCTCAGAGGAAAGTATTCGTGTAGTCCATAATAACTGTCTAAACTGGGTTCAATTTATTGGATCAAGGATAGGAGTTTATATCTTCTGGACAGAAAGAGACACTAATAGGCACTTCCATTGTCTTTATAATGTACGTTATATAGCTAAGCTGTCGTCATCCACATTAGCATAATGATGCATAAAGTGTAAAAGTACCTAAACTTTGATAATTCCAGTGAAAGCTGGGTGCTTGTGGGTTTGGAGCCCAATATTTCTCTTTCCTATTTTGTATGTCAAGTGTCAACCTTTCTGGAGACTCTCATCTTAGGAGTTATTTGTGTTTTTGTCCAAGGAATCTGGGATTTGTTTTTACCTAAGGGAAATTACACAGTGTTTCTGCAAGGTTTAATTTGTTGAACATGTATGAGACAGCCATCTAGTTTGTTGGGCAGCTTGAGATGTTGATTCTTTAGAATGTCCTTCAAGAGCAGTAAGTGAAACAGAGCCTGTTTATTTTTCTGAAACCTTTTGCTTTCCTATTTTATTTAAACAGGAGTCACTCTTAGATTTGCAGAGGAAAATAACTAAGGTCAACTGCTCTGTGGCTTCAGAGCAAATGGAAAGGATTCTGCAAGCTTATCTGATCCTAGTGGAACATGCAAATGGATCCAAAATCTCACTGCCTGAAGATGTCTGTCAGGTAGGTCAGACCATCACTTAGATGTGTCAGAGGGGTATCAATCAAATATGGAAGAGGTGTGGTCAACTGAACCATTCATACATATTTGTGATGCATCAGTGGGCTTAGGATTTGAGTTGAGTGAACAGAGACATATGTTTTGAGTATTGCTACCTCTCTGATCCTATGAGATTTTACCTCTGTGTTGTCATGCTAGCGTAGCCCAACTTTAAATGAGCAGGGCGGAAAATGGGCTATTGCTTCTAGAGTCTGTTCCTGCCACTGTGGAGGAGACCTAGACCTCCATACCAGTGGTGCAGAGCAGTTCTGCCAGATTTACATACATTTAACCCCATTAGGGTAGATTTAGGGCATTCAAACTTCGCTGGGACTGTTAGGATTTGTTTCCATGGGCTGAAGTTTTAGAACACCTTGCCTTCCTGGTGCAGGGGCTGTTCAGTCCGTTCAGACCAGATAATCGTTATCTTCATGGGCAAGTACCAGTCCTCTCTTTTTCATTTCAGGTTTTAATAAAAATGTTACAAACACCATATCTCTCATCATCTTGCTGCAAGATGCTGCTGAACACCATTTCTTCATTCCTGCTGGCTGAGAATGTTTTGTTGCCTGATTCTTTGACCAAGGAGGCTATTGAGAAGGTAACAAGGATTGCTGCTTATGTCAGAAATCCCAGACTTCAGATTCCCTAGAGCGGGCTGATTTCTGGACATTCCATTTCAGGCTGGGAAATACGCTATAAGGTTCCCTTTAGCATTTTTGCACAGATAAGGAAGAAGCTGCCCAATGCCTTAAATAATGTTTGATGAGGTCTTGGGACTGCTTGACAGTCTTGCACAGGCTGTCAGTATAGCAGTGCCACTGTGGCAGACATCATTGCAATGAAATCCAGACTCTGATTCAAACACCTACAGTCTCTCTAGAGAAAGGAAGGATAACGGAGAAGGAAGATGTCCTGCCTAAGGTGATAAAGCATGTCAGCAGGTCAAACTTAGTGAAAAAATTACATATTTTCATTAAGTTTCCAAGCATTTAGTAAGCATGGCTTAGCCTTGTGAACAAAGTTCATACAAGTGCAGTTTTGATTGAGAAAGTACAGGGGTAAGCATGTTTTGGTACTACCTTTGCTCCTGGAGCCTTGACATGATTAGCTCCACACACCTATCAAATGCAGTGTTGCAAGGATTAATAGGAGATTATACTATGGAGTCTTATTCTTTAGTTTTGCTGTTACAGTACATTATAATTTTGCAATTAACAGTGTGGACGATAGTTGGTGTGTGTGAGAAAAATACTTGAAATAAAATTCCATGCAATTTACAATGGGAAAGCAAGACTTGCAATTGTTTAAAAAAGGTCACATTTCATCTGGTCTACAATGTTGACTTGTGTTGAAGTAAGATTGGTTCTGCCTGTGGCATGAGGCCAGTTTTGCTCCGGAGACTTCCGTCAGAGTCCTTTTGAGGATATTTGTGCGGGCTTCTGTTATACTGGAGGAGGCTTAAAGCTGTCCTTGTGTTCTGATGGGTCTGGGAAAGGAGAAGTGTCCCATGGGTAGTGAAGAGTTGACTATGAAATGTCTCTTGTTCCTGTCAACCTTTCACTTGCATCTTGCAGGTATTTTCAAGTGGATTTGAACGACATTTTCTTTTGGACTTCTCTGAAGCAATGTTCACAATGAAGCAATTTGAGAGGGTAGGTGGAAGTGTTTGTGCATTATGTTTATTTTTGTTGCTAAAGGAAGCAACTGGAGAATCCACGGTATATTTACCTGCCTTGTATGCTGAAGGATTGTTGTGTATTGACATGACATTTATTTAAACTTCTGGCATGATCTGAGGTTACTTGTGCTGTTGTGTTAAAGTTTTGTAAGTGTTCTCAGAATTAGAGGTGAAAGGTATCTATTCACAAAAAGAAGCTTGTCTGTTGGGAATTAAGAGGGTATTATGGATGAGAGGAAGAGGAGGAGTTCTGGAGAAACTAAGTGGAAATGAAGAATAAGCGATGTCTAATAGTTCAGGCCTGTAACTGGTGATCTGGGACAGAATCAAATTCATTAAATAGAGTGGGAGGTGAAAGCCAAGTCGAGGATTTGGAATGTCCTGATAAGACTGGATTTGATGCAAAATGAGTTTTTACATTAAATTACTGTCCCTGCTGGGGTAAGAAAATGTCTGTGTGCTGATGTCTAGGGGCACCAGAACTGATAAGTCTGATGCTTTGCTGGCTTTTTTGTGAGCATTTGGATTTCTCTGTGGTTGGCATTGTGGTTTTTCTGTGGATTTGATGATGGTTAAAGAGACTTGCCAGTCTGACTTTTTACCTTTTTTTTTTTTGTGTGTCACTTCAGCACTTTCTCCCATGCTTTCTAGAATACATTGAACACTGCTTCTCTGGCACAGATGCCATCACAAAGGACAAGGCCATGGCAGTTCTGGCTAAACTCATTTTGGAGAAAGCAGAGCCTCCCACCATTGGTTCAATGGCATTTGAAAAGTATCCTCTCATTTTCAGTGAAGCATCTGTCAGGTGAGACTTCTCAAGCTTAGCAAACACTGGATGTGTCTGTGTGGCCGTAGGCCTGAAGGAAGTGCAGAGCACATAAAAGTTGCCCTCCAGTATTTGCTGGAGTAGTGTAAGTGGCAGCATTGCTGGCAGATTTGCAAACCTACTGATATAGTAGGATATCATTTTCCCTTTTGAAATAATTTGAAAAGAGATGCTGCTTTGGAAAGGTAATCACTGACATGAGCAGTCTTGTGGTGCATGTATGATGGGGATCTGTTACACCATCATGCCCACTGCATCCCTTGGCACTTAATCTTTGTGGTGAGTGCTGCAGTTCAACTTCTCATCATCACTAACCTCCTGCCTGTGCCCCATCTTTTTTCCCTGTATGCATATGTCTTGTCCAGGAGCTTTCTTGGCAGCAGTACTATAGTCTTGCCATAGAGCACAGCTGGATTCCAAAGGACATGGAATTAATCCAGAAGCAGCACTGTGCTGGCACAGCTTGGCTGCTTTTAGTTGCAAAGCTAGTTTGGTTGCAAAGAAGTAGTTGCTTTCCCTGGAGCCTCTTTGGAAAAATTTGGGGTAACCACTGAAGCACAGAATAACCGTTGCTAATCTAATGGTAGTGAGTTTTCTAGTAATTCTAGCTCAGCTAATTCAAAATTTTTGACTTCGTATTGCCTTTTATGTAAGATTTTTTCTTTCCTAAAAGCAGTCCACTCTGTGTGGTTTTTTCCTGTTTTTATTTAATAAGAGCGGAAGCATTGAGATTTAGGGAACAGAAGGCTGAGTCAAAATTATTAAATTTGTGTTTTCTCTGTTTCTTGATGTCTCTTTTTTCATTGGTTTGGAGTACACAGCTGCGAGGACCTTGGTCCTACTTGGACTTTTTCTGTGCTCTTGCAATGTCAGTGGTGTAAATTAGAGCCAGGAGACATCTGAAGACTTGCATACCCCATCTTCTACCTAGTTATTAAATACTCCAATTCTGGAGATTTTTGAGCTACCTCTGGCAGTCTGTGCCAGTACTTTGCTATCTCTGTGGTTACACAGGTGGTTTTCTTGATTTGTTTGGGATTTTTGGCTTTTGATTTTTTTTGTTGGGTTATTAGGGGCTTTTTCCCCAGTCCTCAGTACATGACTTAAAGCTTCTTGACAGCACTTTAAATCCCCTGCTGCTTATCTTATCTGCTGGAAACATAAAGAGCAGAATATTTCTTACTCTTTTCATCAAGCTTTTACAAATAGCAGACTTTCGTCATCAGACATGTCTGAGTTCTTCTTTCTCTGGACCAACAATCCTAATTCCTTGAGATTTATCCCATAAAGGTTTTTCTTAAGCCTCTAATGATTGTTACTGTTGGCTTTCTTTTAGCTTCTGTATTTCTTGAAGGGTGAAGCTATGTGGTCTTCTGACTGTAATCTTGCAGCCACTGGGTGAAATGGAAAGATTGCTGTGCATGGAGTGTGAAGGACTCCTGTTCATATGTTCCAGTATGGTGTCAGCCCATTCTGCCTGCAGATAGGCTTGTTGATTTGGGCTCACCTTGTGATTCCATTTAAATCCCAAAGCTGTTCCCTCACTGGTTGTTTTCTGTCATCCATCCATGTCAATGTGATCATGGTTTATTAACAACAGTCATTGGGATGACTCTCAGGTGCTCGTAGAGTCTCTGTGTCCTGGCTGTGAGGGTGTCCAACTGAAAACTAGTGTCGTTTCTTCTAGAAAGATTATTGAAATTAAGACCTGACATCTCTTGTGGGCCATGTTTTGTGCTCTTCAGCATGACTAGATGATATTTTATCCTGTAGAGGACATTGAGAAGAAAAAAATCGTGTTGTGCAAGTCCTTTTTGCTAGAAGTAGACAACATAATTTTGAGTATCATAGGAGCAAAAGGAACAATCTCTGGTATGCAATGGTGGATAACAGGTTTGGTTTTATTTTTAGCTCTAATACAAGGCAGCAAACAAGTAAAAGACAAGGAGAAAAGGCAGAAGCACTGGTATTGGATCATGTATTGTCTTTAATCCATTTACCAGAGAAGAAAGACATCACTGACCTTTCACAGTCTTGGGTTGCCTTGGTTGTCCTGCCACATATTAGGTAAGGGATATTATGAGGTACTATTGTCATGTATTTCTGTAATACTGTCTACTTTCTTACTGCCTACTAGTTCTCTTTCTGTAAGAAATTGCTTTACTAAGGAAAGGACAATAATTGCTAGTGCTAGGCTCAGGAAACCAGGGTTAGAAGGCAAAAAAAAGTACTGCATGGAAATACCGTAAGTCAACAGTAAAGACAGGAATAGAATATCAGTCTCTTGATTGCCTACTTACTAAATTTGGTATTTTAATACATAGTGATTTCTTGACATATTTCAATTTGTGTGTTTTAAGCACTGCCATCTCTCAGCAGTGTTTTTTCAGTAATTGTTTAAGAACTAGCTCGAAAGAAGATGCAGTGAATGCTTAAATTGTGAGTCAGAGCAAAAACGTTTTGGTGCTGGTTTCAAACTTGGAGTGAGCTACCTGTAATTTAATAGAGATAAATGTGAAAGCTTTCATATGTAGGTGTCAGTATAAGTGCTATAAGTCTTCCCATTTATTTTGGACAGACCAATGAACAAAGACCACATTCTGCTTCGTGTGACAAGTTTTATAGACTCTCTCTTCACAGCCATTGAAAAAGGAAGCCTCTGCAAAGGTGAGTTACAGTTACTTCCTATTTCTTTGCTTTTGGTTGATGTATAAAAAAATAAAAGCACTTTTTCTGATTGTACAAAGCATGAAAATGAATAGCAGTAGCACTGTGTCCAAAATTATTTACCAGCTTGACTAAAACTTAGGGGAGCAAAGCTTGGGAGGAAGCAACCTCCAGGAAACAATTCTGCATTTGCTGTTCATTATAGTAATTGGGATGACAGATATCCTGCATAATGGAAGGCAATTGAGAAGGAAAAAAAGAAAGGGTGAAAAAAAGAGAAGGGAAATCTATCTAAACCAAATCCAGGCTGAAGCTGTCAAGTGAATGAGACTATTGACTCATAAGCTCCAATTCAAACCTATAGTGCAAAGTTTAGTTCATTACCATCTGTCAGTTGATAGGTGAACATCAATAACAACTATAAACTCAGTCTAGGACACTCCAATCAAATGTCATTATCTCGAACCCTTTGAGCTCCATGTTGGGTGCCAAAAATAATGCTGTGGTTTAACCTCAGCTGGCAGCTAAGCCCCACATAGCTGCTCACCTGTTCATCAGCAGAATCAGAACAGTAAAAGTGAGAAAGTCTGTGGACTGAGATGAAGACAGCTTGATAGGTAAAGCAAAAGCCACACTCAGAAGCAAAGCAAAACAAGGAATTCTCTTACCACTTCCTGTGGGTGGGCAGGAAATCTCTAGGAAAGCAGGGCGTAGTGGTGACCTGGGAAGACAAACACCATCACTCTGAATGTTCCCCACTTTATCTGCTGAGCATGACCTTATGGTCTGGAATATTCCTGGTCAGTTGGGGTCAGCTGTCCTGGACATGTTCCCTCCCAACTCCTTGTGCACCCCCAGCCAACTCACTGGTGAGCTGGTGTGAAAAGCAGAAAAAGCCTCGATGGTTTGTGGGTGCTGCACACTGATAACAGAAACATCCCTGTGTTATCAACACTGTTTTCAGCACAAATCCAAACCAGAGCCTCATACCTGCTACTATGCAGATAATTAGCTCTATCCCAGCCAAAACCAGCGCATTCTCTGACTGTTATTCAATACCATTTATGTCATGCTCAGGTACCACACTATCCAATCGAACCTCGTTATCCACACCTCCCCCTCCTATCTTTTGATATACTATCATTGCCTTAAGTCTGTGGACCACACCTGGAAAATGTTCGTTTAGTCCACAAATTTGGGTTCCATCTGTTAGATTGGTTACTCAGGACAGGAGAGTTGGTGTCTTGTGAGGAATTGTTTGGCACCGAAGCCAGCTCATGTTGGTTGATTGCTGGACTTGCACTGCTTCTTGTAGGGCTTGTACTCCACTAGTTTGGGTGGTTCCTGCTATAGTATTTCCTACAACATGCAGATTAAACCATGGGTTACGAGAATTTAAAGTTATATCCATAGAGTCCCCACCCTGGTCCCTTTGGGCCAGGCCACAGCGCTTAATATTGCGGTAAACTCCCCTTGCACCTGCTGGGGTTTGGATTTAACCACATACTGCAGTCTTGTTAGGGGAGTACCTGCTCCACAGAAGTCTTACCTGTGAGTGCTGGTTTCTCCTGGGGTGTACCTGCTGTGGTGTAGACTTACCCATCACCACAGTTGCTTTGGGGTGCACCTGTTCCAGGGCAACCTTATCCATGGGCAACAGTGCCTTCAGAGATATACCTGCTCCAAATGTGGCCTTGCCCACGGCTGCTCTCCCTCAGAGTGTACCTGCTCTCTCGTGGCCTTATCTGTGGCCACACACTTTGAGGTGCTCCAGCACGACCTCATGCATAGCCAGTGATGTTTCAAGGTGTACCTGCTGCAGCACGGCCTTACCCCCAGGCACAGATGCTTCAGGAGTACTTTCTCCAGCATGGACTTACCCTTGGCTCACCATTCCTTCAGAGGTACACTTGCTGCAGCGTAGACATAACTAAAGCCACAGATGCTTTCACAAGGACCCACACTGGCACGAACTTAACCGTGGCCACAGATACTTTGGGGTGTCCTGCTCCTGTATGGACTCGTCCATAGGTCGCAGTCCGATGGACTCGAGTTTGCACTGGAGTTCCAGCCTGTGTGGTACAGCAGGACAAAAGCAGCAGCACTGCCCTGGCATTGCCATGGCTGTTATCAAAATGTTCCCAGGTACAGCAGAGCAAGGTGATAAGCAGCACAGCACTGCAGCTGTGAAAGCAAAAAGCAGTCACTAATGAGCAGTGGATGCTAATATACATTAAGACAAGCAAGCCCTATGGCAAGCACAGAAGCTTGCCAATTAATAGCTAAACAGCAGTAGCAGCCATCAATCAGGGTTCAGTCTAGCACATTGCTATCAAATCTGTCATTATCTCTAACCGTGCAAGCCACGTGTTGGGCTCCTGAAAGGACTGTTGTATCTTAACCTCAGCCAGCAACTAAGCCCCACACAGCTGCTTGCTTAGTCAGCAGGGATGGGGGGAGAGCATCAGAAGGGTAAAAGTGAGAAAACTCATGGTTGAGATAAAGACAGTTTTAACAGGTAAGGCAAAAGCCACTCATGAGAGTGAAGCAAAACAAGGAATTAATTCATCACTTCCCATGGGCAGGCACATGTTCAGCTATCCTCAGGAAGGCAGGGCTCCATCACTCCTAACAGTTACATGGGAAGACAAATGCCATTGCTTTGAATATCCCCCTTGCTGCCTTCTTCACCCAGTTTTATATCTTGAGCATGGTGCCGTACGATCGGGGATATCGCTTTGGTCAGTGGGGTCAGCTGTCCCAGCTGTGCTCCCCTGGTTATGGCTGGGGTAGAGTTAGTTTTCTTCAGAGTGGCTGGTATGGGGCTGCGTTCTGGATTTGCATGATGTCATGGTTGTTTTATTGGCAATGTAATTAGCCTAAAAAAGGACTATCTGAAATTTCTTTTCTTGGGTCTCATCTTTGCTGGCAGTAGTAGCAGCTCTGCACAAGCACTGTGTGCGTGGCAGAGGCACATTGCTATTTCTTCCTTTGCCCATAAGGGAAAAGAAAACAAATGCAGCCTCAGTCCTACACTCATGCCTCCTATTGTCCCATCTTACACTTATTTGCTTGGTTTTCTTCACCCTTCTCCCAGGCTAGGGTTTCTTGATGCTTTTTTTCATCCTCTGGCATTCTTTCCACCTCCGTGATTTCTGCAATTCCTTCACCTTCTTCTAGGACTCCAGACTCCCTTCACTGCCTGTGCAAGGCTCCCAGCCCTATGCTCCATTTGACTTGCCTGGCCTCTGAGCCCTGGGGCAAAGTGCACGTTCCAGAACTGGGGTGGTTTTGGTGTTCAGGTTTCTGTGGAGTGCAAGGGAGCTGGCTTGAAAACTGGGACAGAGCAACAGCAAGTTATTGCTGGCAGCTCTTGAGGGACAGCATGGAATTTCTTGCCTTATTGATCACACAGGTGTGTTTGTAGTGAGGTGGAAGCTGCTGTATTTATCCAGCATGGGCACACTGCTACCAAAGGGCATGCAGACTGCAGTTTGGGAGCTGTCCTTTCACTATGGATATAGAAAGCTTCATCCTGTCATTACTTGCTATTTCTTCTCTCTTTGAGGAGCTCCTTATGGAGGTTAGTGGTTAGCAGGATTTGGCACACACCTGGGGAATTAGGCAACTTGGAATAGAGGAATGTTTTCTGAGGAATAAACAGGAAATGAATGCTCACTTCCTGTTCATTTCCATTGGCAGCATGTAAGACAATTACATATTCTAAAAACTTTCTGTAATTTGCCTGGTTTAGGGACAGGATTTCTTCTGCTTAGGAAGAGGTGAAGGAGGGGATTTTTTTTTTTTTAAAGCAACCTATTTGCTAACTTAGAAGTGTGAAGGGAAAGGAATTGCCCTTTCATTTTCTTGCCTGGCAGGGCTTTGGCTATCCTGTGCTTCTGGGAAACCCTCCATCCCTAGAGGAGTCTGAGAGGTTTAGGAAGGAGACAAAATTCAGCAAGCCCATTTGCCATTCACTAATAAATACTCAGTCTTTAAGTATGTGGGACAGCTTTGAAGATCTTAGTCAGTAGTACATTGCCAAAGTTCCAGAGTTTATAGGCACCTGTGTGGCGGTAGCATCAGTATGTATTTTTGTTTTGGTTTTGCTGCATTCATATCAATTTGGCAGCATTTCTTCCTTTTTAGCATAGTGCTGAGACTCCTGCCACTGTGCTTAGCTCCAGATCCCTGCTTTCTGCACATGTGGGTGTGATGGAAACATAAACTAGGAGCTGTCACAGCTTTCAGTGCTAGCTTGCTGGAGGTGGCACTTACTTTGATAGCCAGAGGAGCATTTCTTTCATGTGTTATGATTATGCATTATGGTTATGAAATGCACATACCAGTTCTGGGATCCATATGCTACCCAGTTTCTCTGACTCCAGCCTTTTCAGGATGGGCAAGCACCATACAAGCACAAGTTATTGAGAGCTGAGTAAATTTACAAGATGTTCTTGTTCTCTCCCTGCTCCAGGAAGCCTGTTTGTGGCCTGCCAAGCTGTAAGTACTCTACTTAATTTGGTGGAGTCTGCTGAAGTACTCCGTTTGTTACCTGTGGAGCGTGTCAAGAGCTTGGTGACGTAAGTAAACTCTGCCTATTCTGTGGTGCTTCTGGTTTTCCTTGGTAGGGCAAAGAGTTGACTTTGTCTTTCTGTAGGAGTCGGTTAAATGTTTCTTTGTGTGCTGCCCATTCTGTTATACTGTTGCATTGCTTCAGTATTGTGGTCATGTAATGGAGCAAAGCTGTAGGCACTGTTTGGGGAACCAGGTAGATGTAGTTTCTGATCAGTGACATTCTCTCTGCTGTCTGATGCTGTCTTAGACATCTGCAGGGCAGTGTCCCAGTTAAGTTGGTTCTAGGTTTACTTTGGAATGCTGCACTTTGTAATCCTGTGTTACATTATAATGATAAAAGAGAGGAAAAGCACTTTCTGAGCTGTGTCAAAAGCTAGAGTTTGCCAGTGGTGTTGGGATTCCACCATGTCCTTACATATCCATGTTTGTGCTTACTCCACAGTGGGAGGAAATTTTGTTTACTCCATTTTATTTTGACTCTATTTTGCTTATAACTAGCACAGAAAACTAGCTGGCTGGAGGGATTTAGGGAGACCATTAATCTCTCTACAGCATCTCAAAGTCTTTGGTGGCTTGAGCTTCAGAACATCCTGTTCATTTAGGAAGTTGTGGTGCCCATGTCTGAGGCATGGTGAGATAAAATAGCTTGCCCAGGTCAGGCAGGAAGTATTGGCAGCAAGCTTTAGCCTAATGCTTTCCTGCCAGCTCTGGGCTGCGGATGTGAAACCTCCTTGGAGCAAGGGATGTAAGGTAGCAGAAGGAGGTTTCTCTGTAAGCAGGCAGGATTCCTGGGGTCTCTCCTAAGACTAGATTATTTCTTTTCTGTTGATCACTGAGCACCAGGGCAGTAGCAGAAACCCTTGTGTGACCTATGCAGGTTTGTTTTCTGCAGCTGTGTGTGTGTGGGTCCAGCATGCAAGCTGCAGTTTGACAAGCCTGATTAACACAAAGTAGGAATCTCTTGCCTCTTGGGCTCTCGTGGGTTTTGCAGCTGCAAGCCAGTGTGCTGGTGAAGTCTGACTTCACTGGCCTGCTGGTGCAAGCAGAGTCTGGAATCATGTGGAATTTTCCCTTAATGTTGTAGTTATCACTACTCTCTCATTTTCAAGTATCAGTGTTGTTGCAGTTGCTCTCTGTGTGCTAATAAAATACTCCACTGTTTTAGCACTTTTCCTTCAGACCCCTCTGCGTTGCTGTTGGCTGATCTCTACTACACAAGGTTGGCATTGTGTGGCTGCCAGGAACCCCTTTCCCAAGGGAACCTAATGGACTTGTTTGAGAAGTTGCATCCTAATATTTCCAGTGGTGTTTCCAAGGTAATCTGCTGTTTTAAGCAGATGCAAAGTAATTTGTATTTTAACAAAAAAATGTAAGTAAACTTAGTTAAACTATAAAGTCTGAAATGAGAAGCATGAGACTGTGTAAAGCTGTTACTTCCATAGTGTCTGCTTAGACCTGTGTCAATGGGCCATGAGTTAACAGAGGTTAACGGTTAGCCCTGTCAGCCTTGCCTCTTACCTAGAGGCAAATCAGGGCAGGAGCATAATGCATTCACTTCTGATTGCCTTCTAGACTACAGGAGTTCATCTGTTTCTCAGCTCTTAAGATGAACCTAGTGAAATCAGTCTCCCGTGCCAAACATTGACCACTCTGTAGGTATATGTGTTTGTGTATATTGCCTGCATGCTTCTGACATGCACTTCTGTTTGGAATAGGTCCGGCTGTTGACTGTTCGAATTCTAAACCATTTTGATAATCCACCTTCTACGCAGATGGAGGTAGGGCTAAAACTTTTCAATTTAGATTTCAAAGCTGTCTGTGTTTCGTGTTGTGTGTGAACTGTTTCCACTTTGCAGAAACAAAGCATGTATCCAGTAGAGGCTGTCCTCGGCTTTTGTACTTTCACATTCCAGTTTTATTTCTTTGTCCCCCTGCCTCCTGGTGTTTTCAGATGTGTGCCTAAATGGTGGAAACCAGAGCAAGTCTCTTGACTTTGTTCCTTGGTTTGGAACAGCCGTGAGTCTGTATAGTTTTGTTGAAGTAGTTTTGGAACTGCCATGAGCCTGTATAGTTTTGAAGTAGTTTTCAATGAGATAAAGGTACTCTAACAGAATTCATGTCGCTTGCTTGTTCAGGGTGATGGCACAGGGGAATTCCAGCCAGTATTTGCCATATTGCTTCAAGCAGAACTTGTGCCAGCAACAGTGAATGATTACAGAGAGAAACTGCTCCATTTGAGGAAACTAAGATGTGACATCGTGCAGCCTGCAATACTAAGTGGATCTTTGCAGGAGGTAAGGATTTGTTGTCAAAAATCAGTTGTCACATTCCTTTATTCCAAGAGAACATTCTTATTCTATCACATGGATTGCAGAGTTTTTAATGAGAGTGCATCAAAAACTCAATTAACTCCCAAATTCGGTTTTAGAGAACTTACTTGTTAGTAGGGATCCCAGCTCTCATTGTCCTTAGGAGTATTGTGTTTAGTAGAACAACAGTGGTAACTAGATAAATGACCCACGGTTAGATTAATCTGGGTTTGATGTCATGGAAAGGAAAGCAAATGAGTCCAGGAAAGCAAGTTGGGAGTAAATTTAAAATCATGACCTTGCTATGTCCTCAGTGTGGTTGAACATTGGTAGGACTCCCAACTGTCTATCGATCCCCTCACTGCTGGATCTTTCTTCAGCAGGAAAATCTCTTACGCCTTTGACTGCTGAAAATCTCCTCTGCTGCTGAGCTAAAGGGGGCCTCACCTCCATGAGGAAGGATTGTAGGTTCTTCCTTCTTTATGTAGCACAGACGAGCCAGTCCAGAGGACAATCTCCTAGGCCTAGTGTAGTGAATACTCCTCTGGGCAAACTTTCATCTTTCTGAGGTCCCTAATGCTGCTGTGGCAGCACTGAAGTTGGAGAGAGAGACAGACAGTCCAGATCACTTGTGCTGAACTGGTTTTTCCACGTTCATGTTATTTCTAGTATGGTTACTAGATTCCAGTGCAGCTTACAGTAAATGGGCTCTGAATTTCCTCCTGAAGCTGTGAGACGAGTGATGATGTGTGTGACTTCCTTCATCACCTGTAGCACTCCTGAGGACTTCCTTGATCAAAGTTTCCTCTTTGAGAGCAAGAAATGTTAGAGGAGGTTGGTTGGTCTTTAACTACTGTTTTGTGCATCTCAACCAGATGGTGTTGTATGTCGTTCTAGGTACCTCTTCGGTATTTACTGGGAATGCTTTATATTAACTTCAGCCCCCTCTGGGATCCTGTAATTGAGCTCATAACGTGAGTATATGCAGTTGGATGCTGCAATCTGTGGTTGTTTCACAGGACATTCCTTTCATTCTTCTGTGAGCAAAAGCTGGGGTAGAAAATGTCTGGTTTGGAGAGGTTTGTGCATGAGAACCTTCATGTGAAATCTGCTGAATTTAATTTTATCTCTCAAATCTCAACATGTGTAGACTCTTACTTTTTAACTTACATCCTGCTTTTTCATGCTTTAAAGGGAACTTGCAACAAATACAGTCAAATAGCGTCGGAGTTTTTAGTCAGAAGTAGCAAGATTTGATTTGTGTTTCACAAATGGTTAAAGGAACAAGAAGTCTCCCTCAGTTTCCCCATCTGCCAACTTTTCTGTCCTTACTGGAAAACCTCTAAATCCTACTAGAGTGGGGAAGTCTTACCATAGTGAAAAAAATTAATGTCTTCTTTCAGTGTGACTTTATCTTCTTTTTCTTTCCCCCTCTGTTGTATGATTTAAAAAGATGGGATTTTCCTCTTCAAACCAGTGAATTAATTAAAAAATTATACCAGCTCTTCAAAAGATATGTCCATGGTAATTCTTCCTTTGATTCTGTGTGATATGCTGTACAGAAGTCAGTAGAAAGCTTGAGAACATTTTTACTCAATTTGAGTTCATTTGAAGAAATGGGATACAACCAGATTATTTTAATAACAGTTGACATTTGGGATCCATGAGAAAAGGCAAGGAAGCACTACAGCTGCATTGTGCAGATGTCCTGTCTCTGGACAGCCACATTAAAGCAGTGATCAAAGCCTTTGATTGTGTTAGCTGTTAACTAGCCGAGTGACTCTTGCCTTTTCTTACCTTCCTTTTAATTTCATGCTGTATTATGCTTTGTTAGTTCTCATGCGAAGGAAATGGAGAATAAACAGTTCTGGAAGGTCCTGTATGAGCATTTGGAGAGGGCTGCTACCTATGCTGGTAAGTCACCTCTCCTAAACACTGTTATCACAGTAACCCAGCTAATGGTGAATTATGCGACTGTTTTTCACGTGCCACAATTTCATGTGTGATGGGGGAATTCAGAACCAGGGCTCTTGAGTACTACTGTCGTGTCCAGGGCAGGAGTGGAGAGGCTTGGGAGGAAACTGTGTTTCCTGTCCTAAACATGAAGTAGTAGATGGAAAAGGCCACCTACTAATCAGGAGGGAGTTGTGGGAAGCCATGCAGCAGTTTAATCTGTGCCTAAGGCTGGCACTGCTCAGCCTGGTCAGGAGCAGTGACAAAACCTGTGTAATGGGGCTGCCCGTCTTTCTGTTCAGTGGATTCAGTAGAATTTCTGCAGACAGTCCTTGTGTGTGCTCTTGAGGTTTACCTCTGGGCTTGTGGAATCTAATATTTCAAGACAGAGCCAGGAGTACACAGCCATTTGTGAACTTCTCTGTTATTTGAGGGAACAGAGCCCAGCTGAGAAGTGCCAGGGTCGTAAGGCATCCTAGAATGCCTTGTAAGCAATGTGTGTCTTTCATGTCTGTGTTAAATACAGTTGTGTCTAAACAGGTGCACATCACCAAATGGGGATGGATCCCTTGCTATTGGCAATTATGAAGTAACCTGAAAAGATTTCCTTACTTCTCCTGTAGAAATGGAACTACAAAATGAACTAGATGAACAGGAGGAGAGCATTGCTGAAACAGAAAGTGAGAAGATGCCAGAAGGAGGGGTGGGATCTGTCTTTCTGGAGCAGTTGAGGAGTAGAACAGATTGCAGTGAACGTCTGGACCACACAAACTACCGTTTCCTACTGTGGAAAGCACTAGAAAAATTTCCAGACAGAGTGGAACCTCGGTCGAGGGAACTTTCTCCACTTCTTTTGAGATTCATTCGGTAAGTAAGATTTATTTTTCAGTTGAGAGGACACACTGCTTTCAATGTGTTGCTGAACTTTAAGATTGGCTATCCCATTACAGACTTTATTTCTTGAATGCATAGCTGATGACATATCTGTTTCCAGTTAAGATAACCTTTAGTTGGAATGTGGATTCTGTTAGAAATGAAGCGGCTGAAATGAAATTTGCAGTATGTCTCTGCTGCTCAATCTCTCATTTATTGACTTGCCACTGTGACAACCTTGTTGTTCAATTAGGGAATGATTTCAGTGGAAATAAAGTTCCTCTTTTTTTTAATGAAAATACATTTTAATTTGGAATCACAGAATACCAGTGTTTTCCCCCAAGATGGGGAAGCTACTGATTTTGTTAGAGGCTGATTCGAATTCCTGCCCCTGGAGGGAAAGCAGTCATGTGCTCGCATATGTGTGCACCTGTCAGACAGTATGATGCACATGGGGTAGCTGTGATCTCGTGGCAGGAGAAGGTTTTGGGTATTCCTTTTCTACATTATAAAGCCTGTTTGGCTAGCTTTCCTGGTAAAATCCAACCATACTGGAGTAGGTTAGTTTCCTCACTTTCACACTGCTGTCTTCACTGTTTACCTGCCCACTACAGCAAACATGATCCTTATGTACTCCATGCAAACTCTTTACAGACCGCTAGTAATGGAGTGATTCAAGTCTCTCCTCTTATCTCCGCCAGGTACCTCCAGTCTCCTCTAGTGTATTTTGGCACTACCTGGTATCTTTGCAAAGTGTAGGCAAAGAAGCATATGCTTGCTAAAATATGCTTCTTTGAGAAGTTTAGCCATATAGTGTCCCAAGACACAGTGCTATTATAATAAGAATGGTGGATTGTGAGGTTTTTAGTTGTTGCCCTGAAATCTTGAAAAATGTTGCACTTCTTAATGTCTTCCTTCTTTTTTAAACACAGAAATGAGTACTACCCAGCGGATTCCTTAGTGGCTCCATCTCAGGATCTCAGAAGGAAAACCAGTGGAGCTATAGCACCAAAAGAAATATCCACTGAAGAGGTGAATGATGTTCCTATGGAGGAAGAGGAGGAGGAGGAAGAAGAAAAGGAGGAAGGGGAACCAATCAATGTAGGACTACCAAAAAAGAAAACAAGAAGAGCTGCTGCTAAGTAAGTATTTTTAGTTTTTCCCTTGCTAGTGCTTTCATGGAAAGGCAGATTCAGCAGCTCACATTGAAATTCAAGCTGTGTTTTTGTGTATATTATTTTTTCTTCTTTTCCTTGTGCTTCATCATTTCTCAGTGGATTACAAGTCAGAAATTCTGCCGGCACAGTACTAAAAATCCAAATACATTGCCCATGTTTTATCATTATCTCATTACCTGCTGACAGTCTGGTGCATTTTACTTTAAGCAAAAAATGTGTAGTATTCTGAAGCCATTCTAAAGTTTTCAGAGACTCTTGTATCTGAATTCCCTGGCTTCTCTGTAAATATCTGTTAGTCTTTGAAAACTGGGAGAATTGCCAAACACTTAAAAAAATGTGACTATTTGTTTAGGTATTTTGATATTGGATTCTGCCATTTCCTGCCCGTTACAGATCTTGTCTTCTTAGGGACCAAGATTTTTATTTGGTAGACTAAAGCTGCATGTTGCTGTAATCTCATTGTTGCAGTGCTGAATGCATGGAGAAAGTGGCTCTTTGTATGCATTCTCCCCAGTGATGACCTTTGTCAAGTATCCCTTACAAATATATCACAGAGATTTATATTCTGACACTTCTTTTGCAAAGGATGCCCCTTGTAGTGACAGAGAACTTCAAAATTTCACCTTATATGTTGGAACAAGACAAGTATTTGATATGTGACCTAAAGTGTCATTTAATCCCAGGTGTCCTATGGGTGTTTAATTTTTTTCCCGGGTTCTGCTTGTATCTACAAATTATCAGCAGTTAAAATGCAGTGACAGTCCAAGACATTTTGTTGTTTTCCCAGCCTCCACCTCAAAACATCCGTGCAGTTAAATGAAAACATAAGGTTCCGGTAGCTGGAACAAAGGCATAAAATATTTACCGGGGCTGTTAATGAGTTCTGGAGTGACCTCCCTTCCCCGGGTCAGGCCTGTGCCATGGGAAGGCTCCCTCGTGGGGCTGCACCCTGTGTCCCATGAGGTCTGAGGCAGTGGGAGGATGCTCACCTGCCCCGAGCTCCCTGTGGGGTTTCTGGGAGGTGTCTGTGTACAGCCGTGGAGGAGGGTGGCCTAGCTCAAGTGTCTGGAGAGTTCAGTGTAAACTAGCAGGGGGAGCAGCTGAATGAGGACAGCTTCTACCAGTCCCACAGCACGCATGGTAGAGGACATCTCACACCTTCCTTGTCCTGGTCATCTCTTGTCCCTTCCCATGAAGAGCAGGTGGGGCAGAGGCGAGGTAGCATTGCCACTTCTACAGGAACTGAGTCCCATCTGTCTTGCAGCCCAGTGCTAAGTTCAGTACAGTCTGTGGCTGATGCAGCTCTTCACATTGGTAGGAGCAACATGGGCACTAGTTGAGGATAAGTGGATAAACAAAGAGATAAACACAGAATTTTGGTATTCCAGGCTGGGCTGGCAGAAGTAAGTGCATCCTGACTGTACTCCTTTCTCATGAAAAACTGAGCCTACCCAGTGCTACTGAGGAAAAGGCCTTCTCTGTATAGTGAACAGACAGCTAGAAGGAGCTGCTTAGGAGAGGGAACAGGACACCTCTTGCTGTGTCTGAAATAGTGCTGAAGATGGGATCCTCTTGTGTTGTTTTTTGTTTTCTTTCTTGTTAATGGATTTTAATTAAAATTCCCCATTTGTTTGTCTCCTGGATATTTTTAAAAATAATTGTTTTGTTTTACAGGCAACTAATAGCCCACTTACAAGTTTTCTCAAAATTCTCAAATCCTCGTGCATTGTATCTGGAGCAGAAGTTGAATGCCTTATATACCCAGGTGAGACTATTTGCTGACCTTTTAAAACTGATACTAATAAATGAAGTATTTCTTATTTGAATGCAGTGTCTGATACTGCAGAAACCTGTCATTTTCTGAATTCAGCTATGATAGCTGACAGAGGAGCTGTCCTTGAGGGGACTTTCTGATAGGCTTCACTTGAGCCCCTTTAGCAAATACCTGCTTAAGATACCTGGCTTACTTTGCCAGGAGTGGTATATGCAAGCAGATCTGACAGCAGACAAGTAGTAGTCTTTGGCAAGGGGGAGGAATGGCTTCAGAGGAAATCTGTTTCACTTCTGCTTCCAGCAGGATGTGGAAGAGGATTTAGAATCCAAAGCTTGGGAAAGATCCAATGAGATTTGTCTTTGTGCTATAATGTTTTTTGTACTCAGAGCGTAGTCAGTATGTACAAGTGATCATCAAGCATCAAAAAAGAAAAAGGAATTTATTTTTGAAGAATATTTAATTTGCTTGATTCTTTTTTGAGGGATTTCCCTGCAGGAATTCTCAACAGTATGACTTAGAAGAGGAATTCTGCGTCTTTATCTTCTAATCCTTGAAAGGGTTTTGGTTTTTAATTTTTTAATTTTACAGGGTTGTGTTTGTTCCCAGTTTGTGGATTTTTTCAGGTCATTGGGATTTGCTCTGATTGTTCCCAATCCATGTTTTCTGAGCCTGCGGGCACTGAAAGCTCCATTTCTTAGTCCCTGAATTTGAGAGTCTCTAATACACATCCACTCTGTTTCAGTCTGTCTCAAAGTATTGCTTAGAAAAAAAGTTGATCCTTGTGTTTGCTTGCCTGTGTTCTTAGCAAAATATTGGACAGTTGTGTAAAGGTCAAACCACTGTGGGAAGAGCAGCCTGGCACAAAAAGAAAGATTACTTCATCACTTACTGTTTGCATTTCTGTGTCTTAGTATATGCATTGCCACGGCTGGTGTGTCCATCTGGCATAGGGACCTCATGGCAAAGTGACCTTTGATGACACTTGTCTGTGCTATTTGGCAGGAGACTGAAGAAAGTATAAAGATGCTGCTTGGGGAAATTATCTGTGTTTCTTAAATTCTTTTCCCTGTCTTAATGATTCTTAGAATCATGGAACATACTGGGTTGGAAGGGGACCCATCAGGACCATCGAGTCCAATTCCTGGCCCTGCACAGGACGCCCCAAGAATCAAACCATGAGTGCATTGTGCATACATTTATTTAACTCTGATAGTGTTGGTGCTCTGACTGCTACTTGGTGTTGTTTAGTGCCTAGGTTATAGAGAGTCATCTTCAAGAGAGGGCAAATCTCAGTGCATATCTTTTGAGTAGTTTGTGTTTCTCACAGGAAAGAAATACAGGTATCTTGGAAAGGTTTGGGTAGTGTGCTTTTTAATCCAGTCTTCTCAGATACACAGCTGGTAACTGGAGATAAATGCAAACTGATAGTTGTCCAAAAGACAACTATGTAAAAACAAATATAGCTTCCTATCATATGTAGATAGGAAGGAAAAGTATATATGAACCATCAGCATCCATGCCCACTTTTTATGAGTGGCAATTGTGCATGTACATCTTGTCTTTATACTGGCAACACATGCATTCTGTTTGCATTTGAATAAGTTAGTCCAAAACCTGCTTGAGCTTGTAGCCTTTGGATTGTTTCACTATTTTCAGTAAGCATTTCTGCTTCCTAGATAGGGACTCATTTTCTTTCTTGTGTTATTTGCAGTTACTGTCTCATCAAGACCAGAACGTACAGAGAATAGCTCTTGACTGTATAATGACATACAAGCATCCTCATCTACTGCCGTACAGGTAAAAGCTTTTATATTATTTTAGCATTGCTGAATGAGCCTGCTGTCATATCAGAAGCCTGCTTTGGGGTCATTTGTATTTGGGGTCCTGTATTCCTGTATTTGTTGGAGACATATATGTCAAGTTTTATTTTAGCCAGCTGTACGTTTCATGTCTAAGACAGGAAATGACATCTTGAGGTTGATTGGTGCCTCTTTTTTGTTTAGAGAAAAATAGCAACACTTCCATTCTGCCCCAGAACCGTGTCAGTAGTGTTAGTAGTTCCATAATTTTCAAAGATATCTTTTGTACTGATGATTTATAACCACCCAGAGAAAGTGACAGCATAAAACTGTAGTTTGTGGTTAAATAATCTCTTTGGACTATGTCCAGGACTTATGTGTCTACATAATTAGCTTGAACTTGCTAACTTTTTAAATTTTTTTTTTAATAAAAGGATAAGAAAATAGTACTTTAATATTTTGTATACAGCAAAGATAGACAGGTAGGTAATTATAGATGCATCAGTATGTCTATCTGTCTATTTTTATAACCCTACATGCCCTCAAATAATGTTTACTACTCACAGGGAGAACTTGAAAAGGCTACTGGAGGACAAGAGCTTTAAAGAAGAGATAGTCCATTTCAGTATTTCTGAGGGGACCACAGTAGTAAAAACAGAGCATCGACCAGATCTCATCCCTGTTCTTATGAGGTGTGTTCTAAAGTGTGAGTTCAAAAGCTTCATGGCAGAGTACCATGAGCAGAGATGTAATGCTGCTGCTTCTCATTTTAAACAGTTGAGATAAACCTACGATTAATGGTATAGTTTGATAACTTAATTTGTAATATTCTGTAAGGTTTCCTTATTAACACATTTATATAATGTATTATGCAAATGGCGTTTGCTTTAAAAACAGCATTTTGGTACATACTGTTTCTAGTAAAGATTGCAGAGAACTGTGAGGATGTTTCAGTTCACTGAGTATTGCCAGCTCTTTGGAGTGATGTGAATTGTCATGCAGGTATCCAGTTTTATACCTGAAGTTTCCAGCAGAGATTCTATTGTTGTAGCAGAAGCTGATCTTTTACCAAGATGTTTTTGGGCAATATGTAGTAGTTCAGTGGAGACCCTGAAGGGAGAATTTTCACTCACCTTCTCACTAGAGAATATTTTTAAATGGAGTTTCTCCTGCAAAGTAAGAGGCTGGAAAACAGATGGCTTGCTGAAAGCTAATGCAACCTGGTTTTGCTTCTTGAAGAATTCTCTATGGCAGAATGAGGAACAAAACAGGGAGCAAAACACAGGGCAAGTCTTCAGCGAGCACTCGCATGTCAATCGTTCTGCGATTCCTGGCTGGCTCCCTGCCAGAAGAGATACGGATGTTCTTGGATCTACTCTTTGAAGCGGTGAAGCAATTCAGTAATGGTAGGTGGGCCATAGAAGCTGTGGGTGTGGTACTTCCTGACCTGTAGAGATGTGGGAGGATAAATGTGCTTAGTATTATGTGCTTCAGTTTGTCTCTTCACCATGCCTTGAAAGGATGAAAGTAAACCCTTGCTAAGGACTAGGCTTGCCCTGAGCTTTTCCTTACGAAGCACAATTGCTCTGATTTACGTGTCCAAGGTCAGAAAAGCTGAGCAACTTGCCACAGCTGTACAAGTAGGCTGTAGCAGGCCAGGAATGAGCTGTGGTTGGCATCATAGGCTAGCCTGAGTATCATGGCAGTAAACAGAGCTTGTAAAGTGCTCTGATTCTGTAGCAGTGGAAGACATCTGAGTGTCACAGAGATGGAGATACACATACTTATTTTAAAATTTTGACTGTGAGGATCTGTAATTTAGGTCCACACTACACTATTTTTCACTGAAAATTTATTCTTGGTTGTGTCTTCATAGTGCCTCCCTAGATAATTTGCTGTCCCTTTGCCTATCACAGGGCCTTGCCAGACTGCAGTCCTTCAAAGTATGTCAGAGCTGGATTTAGCTAAAGTCCTGCCTCTTGGGCGTCAGCATAGCCTTTACAATGGTCTGGAAGTTGTGTTGAAAAACATGGGACATTTGATCCAGCAATATCTACCTGAAATTCTACAGATTCTGCTCTGCATGACTGCTGTGGTATCCTGCATCCTTCAGCAAAGAGAGAAGGTACAGTGTATGCAAGCAATATACAAACATGCAAATGAAATTTCTTTTTCTCCTCCTCCTTTTAGCTTACACATGTAAACAGAGCTCTACTGATTCAGGTGAAGATAAGTTGAATGCCATTGTGGAGTGAAGTTTAGCAATTAGATGTCTGCCAAAATAGAGGACAGTGATGCTTGTCTGAAAGTGCTACATGGCTCAAGCACAGCAGGCAGAGTTAATGTATTTAGAAAGCTGATTTGGACGGTGTTTTTGTTTGAGTTACTGAAGAGAGAGTTGTAGTTGATCTCTGTGCATTGTTCCTGCCTATTTTGTGGAGAGATGGGTGTGAGAGAGAGCTAAATGTTCTGTTGTAAAGATGTAGCAAGATTTTATGGCTGGAAGTTGAAATTTGTCTTGAAGATGGAGTTTCTTGGCTGCAAGGGCAAAACATTTGAGCAGGGGAAGGAGAGGTACAAAGTTCCTTGCCTGAAGAGACACTAGAGCAAAACTGGTCCATGAGGTGTTTTGTTGCAGTGCTAGACCTCGGGGAGCTCAACATTGTGGATGACCACAGCAATTATCTACCCTGACTGTCTCCTGTCATGGGACACAGGAAAGACATGGCTACCAGCCACTAGAAGCATCTTCAGCTCTGTATCAGCAGTAGTCATACTAATCTAGTGTCACAATTTGGGTCATAGCCCGGTATCTGCAGAGCACTGCAAATGTTTTTTCCAAAACTTGCTGAGCAATGGCTGTACATGCAGAAAGGGTCAGGTGAGGAGAACATCCTGTTAAAGATTGGTTGCACCTAAAGGTGGGGCATGTTGGTTTATTGCTGTCCTGTGTGCCAGAGAGCAGCACAGAGATCCCTGAGCTCAAGTCCAGCTGCCTTGGGGATCTGTTGCCATCTGCTCAGAAACTGTAACACTGAGCCAGGCTTTTCTATTTTTCTGGTGCAGAGCCTGTTCATATATTAGGTGGGAAACAAGCAAACTGCACAGTCATCATCATCACTGTGGTGTTGAAAGGAATTATGAGATGATGGACTGAGCAAATGGGATAGGGAATGAATGTTTTGTCACCGTGAGCATGTTCTTGCCAAGACCCAGCTGCGAGCATTTCAGGTTAGAACTTGCTTTGAAAAAATCCATCAAACAAAGCAAGTCCTTGCAATAGGCAGTATTCAAGGTCTCATAGTTGCCTGCAGGCTGCACAGAACCTTGTAACTGTCTTAATTTATGAAGAAGATGGGCAAATTTGAGGACATCAGCATCCCACTCTCTGACTTAAGCAATGGATAGCATATGTGTTTTCAATGAGGACAGGAGATAGGAGTTCTAAAAGCTGCTTCATTAACTGCTAGGATAGCTGCATTTTGCCAGAGTTGCTACAGTAATCCTGTCATGGTTGTATAATGTCAGGACTGACAGTCTGTCATTTGTCTGAACTTAATTTAGCACTTCATTAGCCCAGGGGCTGTTAAAAGCTCAAGGAAGAGTGTGAGAAATCTGTTTATCTTGACTAATGATTAGAAGACATTCTTGGAGTTGGAGAGTAATTTATTGCAGACTGATACTGCCTGGAGAGTTAAACATCAACTTTGACCACTTCAAGACAAGTTATTAATTTACCATTTCCTACTGATTGTGTTCAGTATTGAGTTTCTTAGTCCTCTCAAAGGCTTGATTTCAGAGAACTCTTGTGGTGATTGAACAGTGGGAAACCCAAAATTACTTCACTTGGAGGTCACTGCTAGCAATAGTATCCTGGTTTGTGCTTTCTTTGGGCTTTCAAACAGTTCATTTGCTGCCTGGAAGCTAATTGCACTCCATCAGTACACATTCAGCATAGCTTGGGAGGTCCTGTGCAAGAGCATGATTGGTTCCTTTTCCACCATCTCCTCTTTGTCTTTTTTACCTGTGATTTTGGATTCTGTGTGGTGGATCATGATATGAACTGGAGACCCAAAGCAGCTTCAGTGTTGGACAGTGGCTTTTATTTGCTCTGATGTGGCTTTGTTGTTTCTGAGGCTGAAGTTTAGTACCTCTACACTGTGGAGCTGCTTCATGCGCTTGTGCTATGAGCTGCATTGCACAGCATGGAAATAATTTAGCTTACTCAAGTCAAGACTCCTCTCAGGGCAATGAGTTAGACTGCAGGACCTTCCTGTAACCAAATGCTATAGCCTCACCCCACTCTGCTGGAAGACATGATTTGCATTTTCTCCTTCTCTGTTCCTCCCCCCTTCTCTTCATCTGTTGATTTCTTTTCTTCCCAGAAGATCTCAGTGTGCAAATTTTTCCCTGAGCTGATTTGGGTCCTTTCAAGTGTAAAACAGAATTTTTTGTGTCAGGGCTGGAAATATAACTCTGGTGTAGCTTTATGCATTGTGTCCAAAAGGGGCAAATGCAACTATGTCAAACCTGTCCGCATGGATTTTTTATGAGCTGAAGGAGTCCCGTGTAACTGACTCAATGCAGGAACAGGCAGGCACCTTTTAGAAAAGTTGAGGTCAGCTCTGAGCTGTAGATTGTTACTGTGAACAAGTTACAAGAGAAAGCAGAAGTTTTTGCAAAGGATGTATATGTGGTCAATGAATTGCTGTATTTAATTTCAGAGCAAGTAGTTAGTAATTGTTTTGCAAAGGTCTTACTGGGTTGGGTTTTTTGGGTTTTTTTTTTTACAGGTCCAACCTAGGTTGATTAATCCACTGAAGAATTTGAGACGTCTTGGTCTCAAGCTTGTTGCAGAGTTTTTTTCTGATTATGAGACCTACAGCTTTAGTGTGGAAGAGATTGATGCAGTTTTCCATGCTGTGGTGTGGCCTCAGGTAAGTGTTTCTTGTTTTCCCAAATAACTTGTATGAAACGTACCATGCAGAAAGCTCCAGCTGCACTGGAGTCCATCATGTCAGATTGGATGTGGCCTTGGACAGGTTCTGGCATCCCGGTGTGTCTGTGCAGGGCCAGTTTCTTGGCTCATGTCCGATTAGTTCTGGAATAATCAAGTCACAGGTTAAAGTACAAATTAATTCATCTGAATAAAATGGATACCATTTCTTTGTTGTTTAACCAGAGAAGCAGACTTCTTCCCTGGGTGCTTCAGGGAAGCTAAATAATATGAGTCATTTCTAGGTGTGCTTCACTGCTTTTCTGTGTGGCAGTTGTTGGGTCTGTGGTAGGGGACTGCAGAAACAAATGTTGCTGCAGGAAAGGAGAGACCCAGTAGGGTCTGTCGGTGGACTGTGTGGTCTTGTGCCTGCCTGCTGAGAGTTCCTCGTGTGCACAGTGACAAAACACAGGGTTGTGGCTTTTATCAGGGAAATTCAGATCACCTCTGAGCTTGGAAAATGAACTGTTGTGAGACGGAGAGAGAACACAGTATTTAAAATGAAATTGTGCTTTCTTTGTCAGTGTAATGGCTCTGAGGTTGTCAGGGAGTGCCTGTATCAGCTGCTGCGTTGTCTCTGCTCTAAAAGCAGTTGTCTCCATGCAAAGGTTAACTGAGTAAGAGGGGCTGACTCCAGGAATGCTCTTACCACTGAGGCTTTTGAGGTATCCAAATGGCCAACTTCCTTGCAGCAGAAAAGCCTGTTAAAGAGTACTGGTTTGGTCTGTGAAACTGCAGAGCTGCTTGACTCCAGACATTGAGTTTGTTTACTCCTACACTGTTTCTCTGCTCTACTAGTAACAATATGTGATGTGTAGTACAAGCAGTAGATAAAATAGTACCAGGCAGTGCATATAGCTCTGTATTTCACTGGGCTGAGCAGCAGGGAGTTATATGTTCCTGGTTTGTCCATGGACTCTGCTTACAGTCAGGGTGCTACATGGGAAAAACAGTGAAAATTTATTGCAGTCCCAGAGCAGTTCAGTTTTAAGTCAGCAAAGCACGTCACGCTTTCAGGGAGCATTGTGTTTGCAAATGCTGAGTAACTCTGAACAAGATGTACTGTTGTTACTAAATGGTCAGAATGCCTATTGTCTTTACATATGTCAGGAAGACAGCTAGTTTTGAAGCTTGAATGGCAGCACGATCCAGAAGCTCCCTCTGGAGTCTCTACTGGTGAACTCCATGAAGATTTGGTTTTGGCGAAATAATAGTTTTGACTTGTGTGCTTTCCTTTTTTAAAACTATGGAACTGAGGTGTGTAAAAATTTGTGAAGAGGGAAAATTGTTTTAAGCCTGTTGTACCTGGAATTGAAGTTTGCTGTTCTTCCTAGCCCAGAATTTGCTGCAGAGGCTCAATATCATTAGCCTTCACAGCAGCATTCCGGCAGGATTGGATTAATAGTTTACTCTTCACTGTATCATTCAGGAAATCTCTGTTTTATGCAGGGCAATAATATTACTGGCCTTTGGGACAGGAGAAGAAGGTTTCTAAGATCTTGGCTATGATGGTCAGACCTGCCTTCTTTTCTGTTATGCTCAGGTCTTGAGCAAACTGAGCTAGTCCAAAACCCACAGGCACCATCCCGGCTACCACCCCTCAATGTACTGGAGCCTGCTCTGCCTGTATTCACTAATGACTGCCAACAGTCCAGCAGTGGTCAGGGCGAAAACCCAGCTGTGTGACTGGGGTGGAGCTTGTTGGGTTGTGGAATGGCAGAGAAGAGGGTGCCCTGGGTCACTTTAGCTGTGCCTAGTTTTGAAGGAGCAGCAGCTGCTGTGTGTGGCTTAGGCTGGGCACCTCTTAGGTGGGGGTGTTTTGGACACAGAGCCCTCCTAGGAGATCCTTCCTATTCATGGGGTTCAGTACAGTGTTCCAGCCTCTTCCTGAGCAGAGAGGGTGCTTTCATAGCCATGAGGCTGTGGAGATGCAGAACAGCTCCTGCTGTCAGGGCATAGGAAGTGTGGGAGGAGTGAGTTTTGTGTGTTTTGCTTGCTATTTCACAGGTATGACTGGGAGAGGTTGCTAGGTCTCTGTAGCAAATGTGAGGCTTCATGGGAGTCTAGTTTCAAGGGGAGGGCAAAAATGGTAGCTGGAATACTGTATAAATAGGAGTGAGATGATCTAAGAGTCAATTTACAAATATTTGAGGAAGTTGGGAAAATGAGGATGAAATTAGTTTATAAAAAAGGTAAACTATAGAATGTGAGGTCTTCGTTAGAGATAATGTTTTTAAGTGGCTTTACTTGCTTGCATTGCATTGGTGTCTGATTTTTATCTCCTTTAGGTCTGCAGATTGGCTTCAGAGAGTCAGTATTCGCCAACTTTTCTGCTCAAGCTCATTCACACCTGGAGTAAGAATCCCAGGTAAGTGTTCTTCTGGCTAACAGGCCTCAGTATTTCTGAATACATAAAATACAAGGAAAAAAGAACATATTGACAGGCTATGAATAATTGTGTCCAAAACCATATTTTCTTTTTCCATTAGACTGTCATTCGTTTGATAGCAGTCAAAGCAGCTGGGAAGTTTTCCAGTTTATACAAGTACTCACTTTTTAATAGGCTGCTTTTCCCATATATTAACAACTAAGCACATATGCAGCCCAAACCTAGCTCACAGATGAGGAGCGGGGGGGAGTCTGATTTCTTACAATATGTCTGTCTTGACCAATGACTTTTTAGTCTTGTGAGGTGGGAAGTCAGTTTTACAATATATAATTTCATTCCTGGTTTTGTGAGTCTCTATTTCTTTCTATTTTATGAGAGTGGGTGCAAGTTCAGTATAGAATCTGTGACTGAGAGTCTGTTACTGAAAGTTGCAGAAGAACTTCATTTGATGCAGACACTGAGAAGTTGCAACTCAGCTGTCTTGAGTGATTCTTGCCTCTTCCACAGACACACTGCTTTTTCTTTGCTAAAGTACCTGGTGTTTGTTTTAAGACACGTCATTTGTTGGCATGAAGACCTTATATACAAACATCAGTTAAAATGGTATTGGATCACTAGGTTAGGAGCAGACTAAGAGGAGGCTTGGGCTGTGGAGAAAGGATTAGGTTTAGATGATGCTATCTTGAAGCAAGAAAAGGGACTTGATAACCTCTCAACCTCCATTCATTCTATTTTTCATGACACTGGTGTTCTGGGTTTTTTTTCACTTTTTTCTTGGTTGAAGTAGAAGACAGTGATTTTTTTGTGTGTGTGACTTCTTGCACAAAAGAATTATAAGCTGAAAATTCCGAATGTAATTTTCAGTGAACCTTTTTATAATCTTTCTCTCAGGTATTTCCCTTTGCTGGCCAAGCAGCGGCCAGGTCACCCAGAGAGTGATATACTGTCAAATGTGTTTGCTGTGCTGTCAGCCAAGAACCTGTCTGAGGCCACGTCCAGCCTTGTGATGGACATAGCTGATAGCCTTCTCAACAGCCCAGATTTTGAACCCACGGAGCAAGTTTCCAGTTTGAACGTGACTGATTATGTTGTCATGGTCACTGGAGACGTGACAGAAGGTATGCCTGCCTGAGAGTTCTGAGACCTGTTGGGTGCTTTGGTGAGGTTGTCTACACTGGCCAAGATTACTGGGGAAGAAGACCTCCAGCAGTGATGGAAACATCAATGTACAAATTTATCTCTTGTGCTCAAGAACTGTAAAGCCCTGCTTGTTTGATGACTGATGAGATCCACATTTGAGTGTCAGGGTCCTGGGCATGGGAGGTATTCTTTGTGAAGAGGGAAAATGTGTTGTTGACCTGATCTGTCTGTGGAGCTTTGATACAAGTTCAAGAACTGCATTGCTGACTTCGCTCTGCACCTAACACCACATTTTATATAAAGGCCCCCTTCCTGTGTGCACATGATCATGTATCACTTTGATGTTTAGTCTGTGCTTCCTGACAAGAAAGACCTTGCATCTTTGAGAGTTAGTAGACAGGAGCAGTACTGTGCTGTGTTTGATGCTGTGGAGGCATCTTTTACCTGCAACATTCAAAGCTAGTGGAAAGGAGTGGGTGTCATTGTTATGGCAGCTTTGATTTTACACAGGAGGCCAGAGGTAGAATAAAGAGAACCACATCTACAAATGCTCCAGTCATTTTAGGAGATGTCACTACTATTGATGAGTGTCCTTGGTACGTTCTGATTAGCCTACACTTATGAGGGCTGTTACTGAAATCTGTGAGGAGAGTAATGTGTGTCTGGATTCCTCCTCAGACGTGTTACACTTGGTCTCAGCAAGTGCTGGTGCTTGTTCCCAGCCACCAGCTGCCCTGCACATTCATAGCTCCCATTTATTTATTTTTCCACTGATGAAGCCTCCTTTGTCTTAATTTCCCCTTTGTTTCTGTAGGGTTTGATCTCCCTTCTATTTCTTGCAGCAGTGATGCTAACAGTTGTGTCTCTTACAGAGCCCCTCAGCCTGGGCTGCCGGTTGGTCCTGCCTCATGTTCCTGCCATACTCCAGTACTTCAGCAAAACAATGTTAAACGTGGAGAAGGTGAAAAAGAAGAAGTATAGAGCTCAAGTCAGCAAAGAGCTGAGTATACTTTCCAAGTAAGTGATTCTTAGAGCTCAGAACTGTTAAAAAGCTGGAAGGAGGGAGGAAGAAAGGTGCTTATTGTAGTAGGTTCCAAATTAAAAAACATATCTCAAGCTATTTAAATTTACAACAGTTGTAAATACCTGGATCTGTCACTGCCCTTGCAAGTTGCTGGTGACTGAGGTGATAAGATTTCAGAAATTGATTCTAGCTGGTTTTGTTGCTGGTACTGAAACCCAGAGTCTCTTGGGAGTTGAAAAGGGTACAGAAATGCCTGCAGTCATGTGGAACTGAATACTTGGGCTGGTACTGTGAATTTGGTAGGTACAACTCTGTTAGCTTGGATAGGCTGACAAAACCCTGTGAAATGACATTAGTTCTGACATAGTTCTTTGCTCTCTACTGGTGACTGAAATTATATAAAAGAGTAAATTACTATATCCAATTGTACAGGATCAGCAAATTTATACAAGAGAAGAGTCAGAATTCAGTGCTTGTGAGCCTTCTCCTCCCTTTCCTTTATCAGAGTAACATGGAGCAGGTAGGTAAAAATTACTTCCTCCCCCTATTAAGCATATGTTTTTCTTTCAGTAAAGTATATTTGTTTAAGATACAGTTAAAAGTCTTATTGATTACATGCCATTTCTCATTATTGGCCTGAAATCAAGCCTTCATTGTAGTCTGCTCAAAACACAGTGCCACTGCACATTGATGTGCACTACTCACCCAGATGTGCTAGTGCCCAGACTGACTCTATTGCCCCTTCTCATGTGGAAGGTCTGCAGAAGTTACAATGCAGTCTTTACCTTCTCTGCCACTGTAGTCAATCCACCAAATTGCTTGCAGTGTTTGAAACAATTGCTCTTCTTCACTGTGGATTTTATGCTCCCCGAATCCAAAGCCACAGCACCTGGACAGCAATATGAATACATATGGTTGATTGTGTAGTACATGTGGTGCACTGGGCAGTGCCACTTTAGTCTGCTGCAGGATGAAGGGCAAAGGCAAGCCTTACACAGTATTATTTTTGGTTTTTAAATCTTTGAATCGTTAGGGGACCACATGTAGTTTCTATTGAGGGAGATCATACAAGAGCTTCTTTACTGTGCAGTACCCAGGCACTGGAACAGATTGCCCAGAGGGTCTGTGGACTCTCCCTCATTGGAGATATTGAAGAACTGTCTGGGTGCAATCCTGTGCCATGTGCTCTGGGATGACCCTGCTTAAGCAGGGAGCTTGGACCAGATGACCAACTGTGGTCCCTTTCAACCTGACCCATTCTGTGATTCTGTGAAGTGCATGGTTCTGTTAATGTTCATCTCACATAATCAAGAAAGTCTACTTTTTGAAGCTCTATTAGTTCTCCTGGCTTTTGAGTCATGTGAGGAAAGACACATAAAAGAAGTCTTTATCATGCTGACAGTCTTCTCTTAACACTGTGCTTGTTTCTAATTGAAAGGTTTCAGGTATTTCTGAGAGATTTGATGATTGCATTGTGTCCTTCTAATTCTTTGTTCTCATTCAGTATCTCTGATCTGAATAAAGTACAGCAATGTTCACTTCATGTCTTGAAATATTTTCCAAGGAAATGAAATAATCTTGTGAGGTTTAGTATTTTATCTCTCTTTCAGGGTACACAAATTGACATTTTGGAGACAGTGCAGAACTTGCTGAAGCATTGCTCAAACCCTGCAAGCTTTCTCAAACCACTGGCAAAGCTTTTTTCTGTCATCCAGAACAAACTGTCTCGAAATAAGTTGTGCTTGGTATTTCAGGTATTGTATTTCTACATCTTTCTGTGGTTTTTTTTAAACTTGTTCTAAGAGATCAAGGACAAAATAAATAGCAGTATTTATCTTTGTACATGACTTTAAAAACCTTTTTAATCTACTTTGTCTGTTAAGTGAAAGTAACAGAATTCTGTATGATAGAAATTAGTGAGCTGCACAGAGATTTGTAAAAGTTCTGGCTTACAGCCTGGTTGATGTGAGCCTCACCAGGGATCTTTAGTGGAAGAGAAGCCAAGTAAAGCACTTAATCTGTAAAAAATCCTGTATGTTGATGAAATAAGAATGGATTTCGGTATCCTGAAGATGATTTTTATTTGTATTCTTCTCTCACAGTTTGTAGTAGGCTGTTTTGTATTTCTTTGAAGTGACTTACATGACTTCTAGGCAGGAAAACCTAGGAAACATTCAGTGTAGATATTTAGAAACTTACAAATTTAATACAGACATCCTGCAACTTGAAGAAAGGCTCTTACGAAGGTTTTAACAGGAGAAAGACTAATGCTGCTGCTTTGTTTTTTGTCTCAAGTGAAGTCTTAAATTATCCAGATTTTTACCAGCTATAAGAGTTAACTGGGGGTTTTTTATGTTTCTTTTTAGACTTTATCTGACTTGGACAGTAAGTTGAAGTATATTACTGAGGTTGTTAAGGTATGCATAGTTTCTTTGCTCCCTTTTCCCCCCAATATTGTATAACGATGTTTCTGTCATTTTTCCTTAACAACTTGTTGCTCTTTCTTAGCTGAATGCCTTTGATCAGCGACATTTGGATGATATCGACTTCGATGTGCGTCTGTCAGCGTTTCAGTCAATCACAGCCCACATCAAGGAAATGCAAACAGTGGATACTGACTTCCTCATCCCTGTTATGCACAACTGCTTCTATACCATCCAGGTGGGCTGAATATTCCTTCTCTTGCTTTGTGCACCATGTGTCCATGATGAATCTAACTTTCAACTTACTTCACTGGCTGCTTTTTGGCATCATGTAACATTCAGAAAGTATATTTATTCTTACAAACACCTTTTTTAAGTTTTGTCTGTTTACCTTTTCATCTGTGTCCCCAGAAGGGAAAATACAGTGCAGCATAGCTTTCTGTCAGTGAGCCCTGGAACTGTTTGGTCAATTTGTACTGTATAAAAGGCTTGTCACAGTCTTGAAAGGCTGATTGTCTATTTGTTGCAGAGTGGTCTGGTTGTGTGGGCCTGCTGGTAAATCTAAAAGGATTTTTCCTGATGGGAAGGGTGGGCATACATTTGGGACTAGAACTTCTATAGGAAAGCTCTCAAGAGTTTCTGAGTCTGTTCAGACCTCATTGTGTTGTGTCCAGTGGGACAGTTCTGTTCAAGTTTTTAGGGAGAAAAAGGTGTCATGTGGTGGTGTCACTCATGTGGTGCAATTTCTTCATCCACTCAGCTCGGGGATATGGCTCTTAGCGACAATGCAAGCCTTTGCTTGACCAGTTTCATCCACCGGCTGGCAGAAATCAACCACACAGAAGATCAGTACAAGGAGCTAATCCAGCACACTCTCCTGGAGTCTGTGAGAAGGGGTCTGAAGAGTAAGACTGAGGTAAGGCAGTGGTGTCTAATCACACAATCTCCAGCTGTCTTCAGGATGCTGGGGTAATGAGACTTTTGTGGGGTGAGTTCTCAAAGTCCCCTACTGGGATAAGAAGTGCAGGTACCCAGGCATCCACCATAAACTTACCCTCTATTTGAAACCTTATAAAAAATCTAAAAAATATAGAACTTAGCTGTCTTGTGTTTCTTTGCTGTTGTTCAGCTTTTCTTAGTTGTAGCTTGTTATTTGGAGGGGAGATTTTCATTTATATGCAGTCTGTAATAGGTGCATTTGTTGTTACCAAAAATTAGGACATGATTTCCTGAAACACTTGTGAATGACAGCACTGCTGTTCTGAGGACTGTACAGCAGATTCTCCAAGGGGTACTTAATGTTCTCTACTTGCTGTTTGCAGAGCATCCAGCAGGACTACACATCACTGCTTTCCTGCCTCATTCAGACGTTCCCAACAAATCCTGAATTCCAGGATTTGGTTCAGTTGACCAACCGCCATGATCCTGACATGGACTTCTTTGAGAACATGAAACACATGCAGGTAAAAGGCAGCAGGCATTTTTTAGTGCCTCTCTCGCCCTGCCAAGTTAAAGCATCTTACTGAGGGGGTATATTTTGCAAAGCATCTGTGTGTTGTCTACAGAGAAATTGCACCTGTGTCGTTAGATACCATCACAAAAATGAGGGAGGTGAGCATCATCAGGAGTGATTGGGAATCAAAATCATGTTTCTGTCTAGAAATTTCTTGTTTTTATGATAGCCTAGAGTCAGCAACATTATCTGGAAGATCCATCTGACACAGGCAGGGAATGGGTCTCTGTGTTTTCTGGCCTGTCCCTGCTACACTCAGTCTGGAGGCTCAGCAGCCCCTTCCCATTCAAAGACCTTTGCAATATAAATCTTTCATGAAGCCTGGTTTCCTGGTTATCTTGCAGTATGAAAATACACAGTTTCTTCTGCTTTCAGAGATGTAATCTCAGAGAGGCTTTGTTGTGTCTGTAGTTATATGCAAAGTCTTAAGCTTTTAGCTTGCAGTTTTCTCTGGTCTTTGCATCTCATTGCAGCAACTGCTGTTTGTCTAATACCTGAAAATAGCACAGCCTTATGATTGTGAATTCACAATGCCATTGAGTTGGAATATCTATTGAGGCAAAAGGCTAGTGAAAGCCCAGAGACTGAAGGAAAAAGGCATGCCTTAGAAATGACCATCATATGTTTATGCCATTACTTAAAACAGACATTTTCAGAACTGCTCTCTCATGCTAGCTGTGACTCAAGCACCACCTCATTCACTGTCTCCCGTGTTTGACTCAGATCCACAGGAGGGCACGAGCTCTGAGGAAACTGGCGAAGCAGCTCACTGAAGAAAAGCTTGTGCTGTCTTCTAAATCCCTCCAGAACTACATCATGCCTTATGCTACAACTGCCATTTTTAGTGAAAAAATGCTTAAGGTAAGTTCTTTTAATGGAATGCATCCACTGGAATATTTTCACCTTTCTTACATATCATTTGCCTTAAAAACCTAACCACTGTAGAAGGCTGATACGTTTGTGGAGTGAGTGTTTCCATTGCAGACAAGTGCTGTGCTGGTTTTGGTGGCAGAAAGAGGATTTGGAAAGTGCAGGTGCAGTCTGGGCCCAATCCTGTACCTACTAAACTTGTCCTGTTTCTTGAAAGTTGACCTCTTAACTGTTCAGGTTAGGGTTTTTTGTTCTGTTTTCGTTTTTTTACTTGGGGTTTTATTTGTCTTCATTTTTTGTAATCAGCTTCTTATTTTTTCCATTCTACCTGCAAACTGCTCTCTTCCTGTTCAGTTGTGAGATTAGTTGCTCTTTGGCAGTAGTCTTTATGGGAATATAGGCTGGGCCTAGTAATGGAGGTGGTAATAAATACTGTTTTCTCTGGATTTAAAGGGAAACTGCAGGAATTGGCTGGAAACATCTGAAATCAATAGCAGCTTTGTAATTAAAATTTGAAGGGTGACACTTTGTTAGTCACTTTCCATACATTTTATTGAAAATAATATGCAATGAAATTACTTGTAATGTGAGTGTGGATAGACTTTCTACCTGTGACTTTGAAAAGCAAGGTTTCACACTTCTGTAGTTCCCTGCACAATATCAGGAGAACAGCAGACCTGCTTCTATCAAGCCAAGTAAATGTCTAATTTGCTTACTGTCAGAAATATTCTTCTGAAGCTGAAACAATTAGAGCTCAGGCACAGGACCCAGCCCCTGCAGCAGTACAGACTGTGCCCCTGAGTAGAGTGACTGAGTCACTCTTTGACCAGAGGACACTGAATTGTATTGAGTGAAACTTTGGTGAAGAAACAGACACATTTTATTTCACATCTTAAATAGGTTAACAATGTGTATTTATAGTTGATCAGCATAGCCCAGCAATGTGCCATGTGTCTGCGGTTGGGTGCCTTGACTGGTTCTTAGTTGTTAACACAAATGAGCCCGTAGATTGAAGCATGTGAGAGAAATTAACTGTGTGCAGAAATATTTGGTGGAAGTAGGTCTGGAGATCTGCTTGGTGGTCTGTGATTTTTTTTTTTTTTTTAATTTGGTGCTCAGGAGGAGATCTAAAAATGCTGAATCCCAAGTATCCCCACTAGACAGACATTACTTCTGTCTCTTGTTGCCTTAAGTAAAGGATGCTTTAGACATACGGCCATCATGAATGCTAACAGCAACTGAATTTCTCTCTTGAGCAGCATGAAAATATGATAACAGCCTCTGTTGAAGTTATTGGAGCTGTCTGCCGACATCTTTCATGGTCAGCGTATTTGTACCACTTAAAGCATTTCATCCATGTCTTGCAAACAGGACAGATCGGTACGAAGCTGGGAGTCAGGTGGGTACTGTGAGCAATACTCCTCTGGGTTTCTCCAAAGACTGCTAAGGCAAAATTCAGTGTTTTGAGGAGCATCACATGGAATTTAGCCTCTTCCCTGAGACGAGAGCTTGCTGACTTTGAGGTGGACTTAGGCAAATGAAGATGGGCATGGCCTTGATGCCTGCAACTATGAAGTTTTAACAGGTCATTACTTTCTTGCACCGTGTCTCCCTGAGTGCATGGCAGCATTAGCAGCTTCTGTCATGCTGTCCCTGCTCCTGGGACACCTCCATTGCTCTAGTACCACTCTCTGTAAGGTTTCACAGTGAGCTGGGTCACAGAATGCATGTAGCTGAGAAATAACCAGTTTTTATTTTCTGGGGTTTTTCAGGATAAACCTTACAGTGCAATGTCACTAAATCTGAAGTTTTCCAAAAAGTGCTTGTAAGATTTTTCTGTTGTGTTTGTATATGCATCGTCTTCCTTCTGTGCAGAGGGCTGACCTTTCTTCATGTTCTCCTTCTGCAGCTTGTTGGAGACAGTGCTGGAAGCCTTTCACTTCGACCATAAAACACTGGAAAAGCAGCTTGTGACCATTGACAACCAAGGTCAGCTTTTTGTGCCTGCTTGTAGAAACACTACCTCAGAGTGCAGCTAACCAAAGTTTTTTGTTTTACTATTGAGGTCAGCTACTCCCATCTTTTTAAAACTTGATACTGGAAGCTGGTGTTGACTTGTCTCCTCAGGAGCAGTGCAGACTTTCCTCCTGTGTGTTGATAAAGTCTCCACCATTGTAGTTATCTGTGTTGGGACCTTTGGGGGAAGGAGGAGGGTATCTCACAGCTGTGTTTTTCAGTACCTCTTGCCTTGTGAAATCCTCAGTTGTAAGTGAATGGCAGTTCTCTACAGTTCAAGCATGCTGACCTTTGCTAAGCTGCCTACAGAGTTCAGACACTGAGTAACCTAGTCTTTGCTTTAAAGCTGGCTCTCAGGGGTGCTTACCTGAAACCAGCAAGCCAAAGTTTCTTTACCAGTAGAAGAAGCTTATTGGTGATTTGCTGTCACAAGAGTCTCAGTTAAGGGCTCAAGTTTTGTGTTTTCCTGTATTTACCTGTGCTTTTGGCAATTACTTGACAGAAGCTGCTGCCATGGACCTTGAGCCAGTGGTGGAGGCTGAAGAAGCCATGGAGCTGGAGCAGAGTGAAGGGGAAGAGGAGGAAGTTGAAGGAAAGAATGGGAAGAGTCTCTCTGAGAAGCCAGCAGAGCCTGAACAAGCAGCTGAGCCATCTGAAAATACTGAACAAGTGACCAAACCTGTTTCATTCTTACCCCGAAATAAAGAGGAGCTGGAGTGTCTGATCAAACACATTCAAGAAACAGTTACAGTCAACATCTTGCCTAAATTGCACAGGTGTATTGTTGCAAAGGTGAGGAGTTGACATCTGAAAGGTCTTTTGTAGGTCTGTGCTTCTACTTTAAGGATTGGGATAATACTTCAGAGGCAGTGAAAACGCAACACATTAAAAAAAAGTAGACGGAACTGCTGAGAGGCCATCTGAATGCACAAAAAAGGCTACCTGTTCTTTGCTGAGTCATGGAGATTACTGACAGGCTCTCTGGTCGGTGTGGCTCTGGTGTCTTTACTTCCCTGCTGCAAACTGTCTCAAACTACACAAGTGAAATGATTCACTTTGTGCAATCTATTGAAGAGTTCTCAGCCACTTAATAGCACCAGCCTAGTTTCTGTATGGAAAACACAGGGATTTATCTCACCTGTTCCTCAGCTGTCTGGACTTTTCCTGCAGTCACCAGAGGATAGCAGCCTGCCTTACTGGCCTCTTCTAGGGTTTGCTGAGAAAAAGCAGGATTTGTTTCAGTATATTAAAAGTGCATTTTGTCTTACTCTCTTAAAAAGGTTAAAAGAGACGAGGAGCACAAGCTTGTGAAATCCAATGTTGTGAATGATGATGAGGTAGTTCGTGTTCCATTAGCTTTTGCAATGGTCAGGATGATGCAGTGTCTTCCCCAAGAAGTGATGGAAGCTAACCTACCAAGGTAAATTCCAATGGAACTCCTTAAATGCGGTTCATTGTGCTGGGAATGAGGGCAGGCACCTTTCTCAAGATGTGGTTACATACAAGCTAAAGTCAAGAGGAACATCCTAACAGACTTAAGTTTTTGGAAAGTCCTTTCCTAGCGACCTTCACCTCTTGTCAGCATTTGACTTCTGTAAATCCTTATCTAAGAGCAGAGCTGTGAATGAAGGTGCAGAGGCAGGGGTGGTACTGCTGGGGAAAGAATAATGGACAGAAAGAAAGGACAATCAGTAAAACATTGTGAATAAAACCTCTCTGTGAGGCTGGCTGTGAGTACAGCCGTGGTTGTGAAACAGGCCTGAAAAGCAGCCTCCTTAGTCAGCACTGTAGTTAGTTCTGCTCTGCTTCGAGATAAGCAAAGCTGTCTATCTTTGTTTCCAGCATCCTTCTGAAAGTCTGCACGTTTCTGAGAAACAGATTTCAGGAAATACGGGACGTTGCCCGTAACACCCTCATTAAAATCATGGAAGTGTTGGGAGTACACTACCTTCTGTACATCTTAAAGGAGATGCGGTCTACGCTCATCCATGGATACCAGGTAATGTGGAAATTCTTCCTCTTGTGCTCTCTGTAGACTTTTTTCATGTGTTTGGAGGAGAATCCAAGGGGAAGTTGCTACTGAAATTGTTTTGCACTGCTAGAATAGCTTGGTAAAATGCAAGTAAATATTGTTGCTAATGCCTACATCAGTCTTTGTTATGCCAAGTATCAAATGAGGGTCTGTACCCTCAAAGAACTGAGAGTCTAAGCCATTTTCTTAGTGAAGAGTTGAGCTGTGGAGGGGAAGGACAAATTTCTGATTCCAGTAAGGTCATGAGGGCTAAGCAATATCTGAGGGGAGTTGCCAGATAGTATGATGCCAGATAGTTGCACAGACAGTATGTAGTGATGCTAATTGAAATCTTGCTTCCTAAATCCAGAGCCAAGGCTCTGACTATTAATCCATCTTTCCTCTTTCCATGGTTTGGGTTAAGAATAATTTTTCATGTGAATTACCACAGTGGAATAGTGTGAGCTGCTGTAACAGTGAGAGCAGCAGTTAGAGCAGCCTAAATAGATCAGTAAGAGCACTGGGGAGAGAGGAGATTCCAGCCCTCTTGCCAGTATGTGGAGGGACAGAGATTGTTTTGCTGCTGCTGCTACATGGATTCTTATCCTCCCAGTATTTTTTTTCCTATAATGAGAGCTCAAGTGCAGTGTGTGACCTGTGTTGTCTCTGCTATGGGAGTGTCCCCATCCAGTATTATTAAAGAGGTCAATGCAGACATTTGGAAACATGATCTGTTCTCTTTTTCTCTAGCTCCATGTGTTGACTTTCACTGTGAACCTGTTACTGAAGGGCCTTACTACCAGGCTCAGTGCTGGTGATTTGGACCCCTGCTTAGATATCCTGATTGAGGTAAAAGCTGTTAAAGACGGAAAGAAATAACATCATGAAGTGCTTGGGACAGATTCTGGAAGGGAAAGGTTTTGTGTTGGCTTGGTGGCAAACCAAGTTGTGTGTGTACTGCTCCATGTGTATTGCCAAGAAAGGAGACTGTTTTATCCTGAGGCATCAGTAGACTCCTTGTGGAGGGGAGTCAAGAGAAGAGAGAAGTCAAGTGTCTCTGGGGCTGGATCTTGAGCCCTGCATCCTGAGAGGGAATGGAGTCAAGATTAAGACACCTAACTATGTTCCCTTGTACTCTGAATGGCTGAGAAAGGCAGCAGACATCTACTCAGTGCAGTCTGCAGAGCCCAGGAACTCAGCTGGCCACCCAGATGGGGTATATTGGGATGTCCTGATCTGACTGGAGAACCATTCCTTGTATCACAACACCATGGAGGGTGTGAGAACAGTGTTCTCATCTGGTGTGCTTAAACTAGGATGTTCTATGTTGACAAAGGAAAGATAGACATGATTTGTAGGAAACCTGGAGGATTGATTTTTCTGTAAATGGGAAAAATAGCATTGTTCTGTTGCTACTGAATGAACCTGCTTTTCTTCTTTCATTCACTTCTCTTGCCTGCTTTCCAAAGATTTTCAACCAAGAGTTGTTTGGGAATATAGCTGAAGAGAAGGAAGTGAAGGGAATTGTCTCCAAGATCATGGAAGCACGCAAGAACAAGAGTTACGATTCCTATGAAATTCTTGGAAAGTTCATAGGAAGGGGTCAGGTGACGAAACTTATTCTGCCACTGAAAGAGGTAAGAAAAGTCAGCCAGAGTCTGTCTTAACTTTGAGCACTCTATTCTGCAAGGTGGTTCTAGACCCTCTGGGTGGTTACTTTGAAATCACATATGCAATCTTGCTTTGGCTTCCCGTTTTCCTTTGGGAAAGCAGTGTGCAACCAGCTCATAAAATGAGACTTTACTATTGATGTCCAGGGCAGGAAGTGACATTCTAGGAAGCTTTTAACCACTGCTAGAGAGAAAACATCCCACTTTGAGTTCTCCCTGCGCTAACCCTCTGCCAATTCTTGTTTCCTCTGGAGCTTTGAAGTCCTGCAAGACTGCTCTGTCATTTAATCTCTTGTGCATGAAGGAAATGTCAACAAAATGTATTCAGGGTCCTGTCCATGTGCAATAATTGCCTTTTCAAAGATGCAGATTTTTAGCAGAGTGCAATCTCACACAGAAACGGAGCCCTGGTTTTCTTACTAGCTTTTAAGTGTCCTGGTGGCAAAATGTGAACTGGCTGGAGGCTGAGAAGAGGCTGGAGAGGAAGGGAGGGATGTTGGTGCAGAGCTGAGGCAATAGGATGCTGTTCACCTAAAGAGCTGGGGACTATGACAGCATGTGATGAGAGAGAAATTGCGCTAGTTCCTCCCATGATTTCTGAATACAGGTAACAGATCATTGCCATCATGCTTCACTCTTGAATTCTCATGGTTGTACCTTTACAGACTCTGGAGAGCACTACAAGCTTAAAGATAGTCCGGAAGGTGCACGAAGCACTGCGTCACATCATGGCAGGGCTGATCTTCAACTCAGACATGAACGCAGAATCTCTCCTCCTACTCAGTCATGGTCTCATCAGTGAAAATTTGCCTCTGCTCACTGAGAAGGCCAAGTGAGTTCCAGGATGTTGTTCAGATGGTTTGTTATTGTTTGGGAAGTTTGCTTGCAGAAGTGGCAGTTCTCAAATCCAACTGATCAAATGCATGAGAGTTTCCTGGCTTTCATTCCCCTTTTGTTTTCAATGTAACTGAATTATTTGGGCAGTCAGAGGGCAAGGAGAAAGCTTAGTAATGGGAGTTAGCATTTATTGAACTCATGGGAGTCTACTCTTGAAAGTGCTCAGGACCTTCAGCAAGGCTTTTTCAGTGCCTGATGAGTTGATAACAAGCTTTTGGGTGTTTGGATGAAAGGACAGTGTTTAGAGGGGGCTGTGAACATTTCCATGGGGCCAGGAACAAGAAAAAACATGGGCTTTCACTTTATCACTTTGCTGCTGGTGCAGAAGATGAGGAGAGCCATCAGATTTTCTCTCCATCTGGTGGTGTCACTGCTCAGAGCTGAGTTTGGGTGTCCTGCATTTCCTGTTACATAGGCTGACTTTCTCTAGGATCTGACAGCTGTTTGCAGGCTTCTTGGAGCAGTGTTTGTAAGCCATCAGTAGTTGAAGTAAATATCAGTAAATGAAGAGCAGTGGGCAGTGGCAGGAAGTGTGTTTGCTTGAAGGAATGTCCGAAGTTGATCTGTCCACTGAGAAGAAAAAAATGAGGATGTTATACAAATGATTGTACATTTGTTATCTCTGGAATTGTGGCATTGTTCTCAAGTCTGAGAGTCCCTTCTGTTGTGATGCTTTCAAATTTGTTTTATTTCATTGTGGTCCATCTGTGAACTGCTTTTGCTTGCTGTGTGGGAAGCAGCTGAGCACAATTCAGCTCTTTTTTACTCCCAACAGCACGATTGTTGTGGAGAGGATTGATACCTGAATATTCTCCTTTGCCATACATACATTGCTTTTCAGGAAAAAAGTTACCCCTCCTCCAGATCCTCGGCTGCAACCAGAGAGCTGCCTGCTGCTCCAGCCCACTCCCATGAGAGGAGGGCAGAAAGCACGTGTCAGCAGCAGGACAAACACCTATATCTTGGTTGATTCAGGACTTCGGGTAAGGATCTACTCAGATACAAAATTTTGCATTCAAAATTTTGTTAAGACTATTCAAAGGAAAATATTCTGGATCTATTGTTTTAATAGCACAGCCAGTAGCCTTAACTTCATTTTGCATATTGTAACTCCAGTTTATAGAGAGCTATAAAAAGTGCACAGCCTGTTAAAATATTTGGGTGGGATATGGCATGAGTTCTGCATCTGAAACAGTGGTGGGACCTTACTTGACTCATTTGGGTTCCAGCCTGACTTTGCGATGAATGTCGTGATTTTTCTGTGACAGCTACTGCACATGAGCCTGAAGAGGTCCAAAGTAAATTCTTCTGAGGAGCATGCTTTGGAAATGTTAGACCCTTTTGTTCAGCTGCTTATAGACTGCCTGAAATCTATGGATGTCAAGGTATAGTTCTGAGCTGTTCTGTCTGTTCTGCTAAGGAGAGTCCTGCCCACAAATGTCGTCTTGCAGTTGACTTGCAAGAGAAGAGAGAAAGCCACCCATTTTTCAAACCTGATTTAATAGGTGTGCAGATTAAGCAGTTTGATGATGTGTAATCCCAGGGGGGAGGAAGGCTTTTGGCTGATGGACTGAATGCTCTGCTCCGTGTTGCAGGTTTAACTGTGGGCAAGTTCTCCTAGAGCATGTTCATACAAGGAATTTACAGACTATCTGTGAGGATGTTCATGAGATCCTGTCACTGCTGGGAGCAGTGTTGTCACAACTGTGGTTTCTTTTGATCCAATGCCAGTGTCTTTATTCCTAGCACCATTGGGAGCCACTCTTTGGGACAGCTTTTGGTTTGGGTGAGCCTAGGGAATTTGTTAAACTTTGAGTTTGCCAGGAGTGGAAGGCATACCTCATACCCTATCAGATACTTGGAGCGGGGCTTTCTGTGTCTTGAAGGCAGCTCTGCTTCGGAAAGAGTTCTTGCCATCTACTGAAACAGTGCTGTGTTCATGTCTTTACCTAGTAAAATCAAAGTTATAGAATACTGCAGTGGCAGATAGTGCTTTTAGAACTGAGAAACCCTTTGCTTTACCTATGGACGGTTTGAAAGAGGTCGGGTTTGTTAGCTAATTGTGTTTTACCACAGTCGTAGATAGCCTGACCATGTCTGTAAAAGAGTGAGTAAAGAGTTCTCTCAGTGTCACTCTACCCACATGCTGTCCTATGGCTCTTTATTCCAGGTGATAACTGGTGCTCTGCAGTCCTTGGTATGGATTTTAAAGTTCCCTTTGCCTTCTGTCAGTACAAATATGGAGTCACTGATCAAGCAGCTTTTCCTTTTGCTGAAAGAGTTTGCCAAGACAGGAATATCCAAAGGCCAGAATTTCCACCTGGTTGTGAGCTGTTTCAAAGTAAGTTAGACCCAGCTCTGCTTATTTCTGCTTTAGGATTAACTTTCTAGAATGACACTCGTCCAGCTACAGATCCCTCCTGCAGCTGGTCGCTGGAGAGGTAGTCTGGAGATCACAAGGCAGTGAGGAATATGTAGCCTTGCTGATTCTTTCCCAAATTCAAAGATAAAGAAAGTTCCTCAGCTTGGGTCTGAAGAAATGTTTTTACAGAAACATGTTTGCCTTCTTGCTTCATTATAGTAGTGTATTGTTCCGTCCTGTCTTATGAGAGGCATCAGCTTTGTAATTGAATAGCTTGCTTTTAACATGATTCATTGGAGTAAATCCTGGTAGCTGAAGTGAGACATGGGAAGAGGACAATTCACTTGTGCTTAGTTTTTGTCTCAAAATTGCCATCTGAACGCCCAATGTGATGAGAATAGTGTCGTCCACGTGTTCTAGAGCAGCAGTTTGTTTTTTCAGGCGGACGTGGTATAAATCAAGTCAGATTTTGGTGTGGACTTTTATTTCATGGCACTGTGTGTGTACTGACAATGTCAATTTGATTTTGTAGTGTGTAACAATACTTGTGAAGAATGCAAAGAGTCAGATAACAAGCAAACAGCTCCAAGTGTTGCTTGGCTTTGCTGAAGAAGACATTTATGATTCATCACGGCAAGCCACTGCCTTTGGCCTCCTCAAGGTATTTCTGTGCAGCAGTCGTGGGGGTTCTGTGAGCTACTGGAATAGCAGTGATTCTGCTTCCTGGTGAAAGGCTGTACAAGCTACAGAATGCTGTTAAGGCTCTCTGTTTTAAGGGGGAAAATTAGCAAAGCTTTACTGTTTGACTTGTAGTCACTGTTTAAAATGTTTGGGAGGCTGTTTTATACACATGCATATGAGGATGTATTTGGATCTGAGTATGTTCTTGCTAAAGAATGAACATCATTAGACGAGGTATTGTGTTGCCCAAAAGAAATGGATGCCTAAGCCATCTTTTTTTTTTTTCTTTTTTTGAGTTGCTCTGTCTGTGTGTGAAAAAGTCAGTGTTAAAATACTACCTGAGACCAGTGTAGTCTGGGTTATAGTACTGCATTTCACAGTGTGTGAGCAAAATGATGTGACTTCAGCTGTGCTTTCACATTTTCAGGCTATTTTATCCAGGAAGCTGATTGTCCCTGAAATTGATGATGTGCTGCAGAAGGTTGCCCAGTTGGCCATCACGGGTCAGAGTGAGCCAGTGCGAGTCCAGTGCAGGCAGGTTGGTAGAGTGAAGAGTCTCTCACTTTATTTACAGCTGAATAACAGGCTAAAGGGCTTAGTGTGGCCATCCCAGCTCTCACAGACATGTGCCTTAGCCCTGCTGAACCCCAAACTCCATTTCCCCTTCTTTACTGATCTCTGTTCCCCTTGTTATTTGGCTTCAAGTTCTTGTGACTGGTGCATAGCAGAATCACAGACTCCTTGCCTATAGTGAGATTATGGCGTGCCTTCATAGACCTGTATAATTGTTTAGGTTGGAAAAGACATCAAGGTCATTGAGTCTAACCTTTAACCCAGCACTGCCCAGTCCACCACTAAGCCGTGTCCCCAAGTGGCACATCTTTACTTTTAAATACCTCCAGCCAGTTTTAAATAGTCCACCACTTTCCAGGGCAGCCAACTCCAGTGCTTGACCACCCTTTCAGTGAAGAATTATTTCCTAATATCCAATCTAAGCTTCCCCTGGCACAGTTTGAGACCATTTCCTCTTGTCACTTGTCACGTGGGAGAAGAGGCTGACCCCCACCTGTCTACAGCCTCCTTCCAGGCAGTTGTAGAGAATAAGGTCTCCCCTGAGCCTCCTTTTCTCCAGGCCAAACACCCCCAGCTCCCTCAGCTGCTCCTCTTGAGACTTGTGCTCCAGAACCTTCTCCAGCTTCATTGCTGCTCCTTGGATATGCTCCAGCACCTCAATGTCTTTCTTGTTGTGAGGAGCCCAAAACTGAGCACAGTACTTGAGGTGCAGCCTCACCAGTGCCAAGTACAGATGGAGAGCTGCTCAGTAGCAGTGACATGGTCCCTCCTCTGGAGGCTTTTAGGCCCATGAAACTAAGCCTTGCCGTTTTTTGAACCCCCAGGATAAGAGAATTTGCCACAAGTTTATGATTACATCCCTCTACTTTGTCATTCTTTCCAAGGCAAAACCAAGCAGAAGACAGAATTGGTTACTTTGTCTCAGGCATTGAGATACAGGTGCAGTAGGAGCTGCGTGGAATGCAGCTTTCATAGTTACAGGATGGATTTTGAAGGATGCAGAATCTCTCTTCACAGATGTCTGTGCCAATCACAGTAGTACTCTAAAAACTGATCTTGTTCCAGGCACAGAGCTTAGGAGCAGTTGTTGACCCTTTGTGTAAGAGGAATGGGATGAAAGGGGTGATTCTCATAACCTTGCTGCTCCATCACTACATTTTCTTCATAACCTTTTTACAAGCTTTACCTGAGTGCTTCTTTTAACTCCTCTCTGTATTGTTTTTTCTTTCCAGATTTACTTAAAATACATTCTGGACTACCCCCTTGGTGACAAACTGAAACCCAATTTGGATTTCTTGCTCGCACAGCTGGAGTGAGTTTATATTCTTGACATCTCTGTGAGAACAGAACCTTGTTCTTAAATATGACTCTAGTGTGCCAAAGGGCTCTTTATGAGGAGCAGAGGGTGTGGCTGAAGTCTTCATATTCCTGCTTGGAGAACACTGCCCTTTTTCCAAGACAGGCTGTTTGATGAAGCAAATCCTTTTTCTCCTCCCTCTTTCACAGCTGATTTTGTTATTTATCTATTTGTAAACAAAGGTTCTGTTGTTTGCTTAGTGGTTAACCACCTCCACTGGTTGTGGACCAGGTGAACTGGAAAATCCAGGAGGAATTAAGGAAGCTGCATTTACATGACTGCTATCCCATGGCAGTGTCTCAAGTGCAGTTGCAGGCACAGTTGAGGGAACTGTACCATTTCAGCAGGAGCATTGTGCCTCCAAGCTTTACCCCTCCCTTGCTCAAGGTGACAGTAGTTTATCAAGTTCCCCAGCACTGTGTGGCTGTGCTGACTCAAGTTGGCTGGAACGCTTTGTGGCCTGTTTGTGTCCCTGTGCTCATTCTCTGAGAGACAGAGCTCATGGCCCTGCTGCTTCTCTACTCCAAAGTATCAGGCCAGTTCTGGTAGCTGTTGTAGAAAGATCCCTATCAATGCCTGTTTCTGGAGTTGGTTGTTTTTGTAAATTATTAGCAACTTCATAGGAGGATTAGCTCATCCCTAACAGTTATTCCTTTATTTCTTCACAGATATGAATACGAGACTGGGAGGGAATCAGCACTGGAGATGATTGCGTACCTCCTCGACATGTTCCCACGGGTAATGAGCACCCTCTCGTGTTCCAAGCATTGAGCAGTTACTGTGGTTTGCAGGAATAGCATTTTCCGAGCAGTTGATTTTGGAAGCACTTGCTAGTTCCTATTATCTCTTATCATGAGCAGAACATTCACTTATCTCCAAAGAACCTGGCTTTGCTCCAGAAGAGAAATGACAGGCTGGAAAGTCTGCAGTACTTCTTTGCCTGATGTGCTCTGTTTGCAAGTAAAATAAAGCTGTGTCAGCTGGAGCTTGGATAAACTCAATCACGATTTATGCCAGGAAGAAACACAACCGGTTTAGGAAATGGGGTAGGAATAGAAAGTGAAGTCTAGAGTTTTCCCATTGTAAGGGTTTTTCAACATTAACGAGAGACTGTTGACTGAACTGGTGTGTGATGTACCATATCTGTTTGGTTGGCCTGACTGGAGAGGAAGAGCTTCTCAGTGGGGTGGATCAAAATGAAAGCTGAAAAATAACTGTGCATCTATACAGGATCACATATGCAAAATCCTAAACTGCCTTGAAGCTCTGCAGCTGGAGCTTAACTGTGCATTCAGGACACTGGGAGAAGTGCAATAACGTAGTTGTGCATTCAGGACACTGGGAGAAGTGCAATCAAGCAAGAATTTGGAAGGAAGAGAAATTCTGCACAGTAAGCTGTGCTTTAGCACTCTCTGATGATTTAACATTTCAGATTGGTTCCTGGGAACTCTTCAAAGTGACGAAGAGCTGCAGTCTCTGAGAGAAGGACATTTGGGTGATTGCTACAGTGCTGAGGAGCTTAAGCCTGTTTCAGTGAGAGCTGGGCATGAAAATGCTCTGTAAGGTTTCACACTCACTTTGCTGACCCAGGGATATGGTAGCAAGTCAGAGTCAGAGCAGGGCTGGGGCTTCTGTACGCTCCCTGTGTGCTCCAACAATAGGATCATCCTGTCTTAGCAGTTCAGCTTCCTTGACATGGAGCCCACCCAGGGCTAACACTGCTCCTGAATATAATGCAACAAATATCCCTGTTTTTCTCTTTAAATGCCAGAAGCTACTTGGGTATCTGTGGTTAATAATAGTTGTTTTTTCCTAGGATCTCCTGCACAAATACTGTGGGCTGTTTTTTCTCTCTCTTTGTATGATGATGATAAACGATGACTCAGCCAAGTGCAAAAAGATGGCAGCTTTGACGTGTAAATCTCTTCTCAGCAAGATCAGCAATGAAAAACAAGATCTGATGTTTTCACTGGTCACAGAGTGGTTTCACAGCAAAAAGGTACGCTGGTCTTTTCACTGACCAGATCTGAACTCTGTTTGAGAAATGAGTAAGATTAAGGCAAGTGAGAGACGGCTAGTACCAGATCTCAGGGCTTGGTGGATTAGTTGTTCCTCACTCACAGAGCAAGAAAGGGTACAGCTTCATAAAGCTGCACAAATACAGGGACCTGCTGATGCTGTTGGTCAGCCTACAGACTTCCCATCTGCATTTTGCTTTCTAACTGTTCCACTTTTGGGTCGGGTATTTCACAGTGTAGTCTTTGCTCAGATTAGAGATTTGATCAAATTCCGTAAAGCTCTTCTGAACCTAGCATTTTGTGCTGACTTTATCTCAGATATGCTTCATTCTGTTGCTGGCAACTGGAAGGCAGCAAACCTGGTCTTCCAGATCTTCTATTTTGATTTGAGTGCTTAGCTGATAAGCTGTCCTCTAGCTGAACCCAAATTCTGTCCCTCTACATTAGTAAGACTTAGCATTCTTCAACACTTAATGGTTTTCATCTTAGTATGTTCAGTTTTGGTTTGTAGCTGTGAGCTGCCCGTTGCATTGTGAAGAGCTGCAAAATAACTCTCCCAGACCTTTGCAGTTGGAGACTGGGCCAGAAAAGGTCTTAAGGATTAACTTCTGCTGCCAGGTGCTTTTATACCTAGCTGGCAGCATCTCCTTTTCCAATATACTCTGAAAAACAGCTTCTCTTAAGGTGCTGTTGCTACAGGCAGAAAATAAGGGTTGCTACCAGCTCCTGCACTTGGGAGCTGCAGGATTTGCTTATCAAGAGTTACAGGGGTGTTATTTTTTGTGTCAGAGCTCACACAGGAGGTTGGCTGCCCAGGCGTGTGGTTTGTTTGTTGAAGTGGACGGAGTAATGTTTGAACGGCGGCTTCAAGCAGTCCTCACTTTGATTGAAAAAGAAATCAACCCAAGTAAATTTGAAAATGTAAGTAACTTTTCCCCATGCATGAAGCTTGGGAAAAGAGAATTAAGAAAATGGAATAAGGGAAGAAATGGAGGAGAGATTTAACGGACTAAGTGTTCAAGACTGAGGAAAGACAAAAACCACACACGTTTGTTCTGAAGGGGACCTCACTGACCTATAACCATATTTTCTTTGCCAGTAAGCCCAAATTTGATGTCATATGTCATATGTCACAGGGGAAAAAGGAACTTTGCAAAGCCACCTGGCTTGAGCCTGCAGCTATACAGTGTAACCAGCAGATAGATTATTGCTCCTTGCACTGTGGGAAACATGTCTGCTAGCTGCAGATATTTGTGTAAGCATTGCAGGTCAGGAGTGCGTGGCTTGTGACTGTCTGCTTTGTCCAGTGTTATCTACAGCTTTAACTTTCAAAGGGGTTCTCTTCCTGTACTTCAGACCATGGTTTTGTTGTATAGAAAATCTTTTTAGTGCACATGATTAACTCAGAATAACAGAGCTGCCTCAGATTCTGCGTGGCATGTGATAATCCCAAAGGGATCCCAGTCACTGTGCCTGGGGAGTGGCCATGAATGTTACTAATGTTCAACATGCAGCCCTTGCACAAGAGAGAAAAGAACCTCAGGATCTGTACATTGGCAAGAGATAAAAACAAAATACCTGCAGTGAGGAGGAATTTGGATTAATCACAGCCTGTGCTGTGACATATGGGTAAAGTACTGACTCCTTAGATCAAGGCAGCTGCAGGCTGCAGGCAGGGTGAGGACCACAGGCAGCACACAGTGCTGTCATAACAACTTGGGGCTTCCCAGGTGACACAGGCAAATCTGCACTCGGCTGGGCTCTAATGATGAGAATCAAATCGACACAAATACATGCACAGACACGATGTGTGTAATTGCTTGCATTTAGAAACCCAGCTGTTTGTTATAGAAATGTCTGTATGAAAAACAAGAAGAATGATTCTAATACCATGTCCTGCAGAGATTGTCTCCGGAGGAAATGCTTCATTGGAGGTGTTTCTGTTCTGTTTATTTGGGGAATTGGGTACAAGTCAGTCTTCTGATTTTTTGAATGGTTGATCTGAAATTTATCTAGTGAGGATTAATCAGCTCTGTCCTCAGGTTCTCACAAGTATCTTTCTTGACTTGCTGATTTTTAGATAACTGAAGAGGAAGAGGAGAAGGCTGCAGATAGGCTGCTATTCAGCTTTCTCGTGCTGATAAAAAAACTAATCACAGAGTGCAACTTGATTCAATTAACCAAATACAGTGATGTTGTGAGCAATATCTGGGGTAAGTGTCATTAAGTAATTATTACAGTGGTGTTACAAGAAAGATTCTTTGTGTGCCTTGTGATTTTTCACATCCTAATATAAATGACTGAACTTTGTTACACAAGGTTTCCATGCTGCAAAATGCTAACACACAGCAGTTACTGGGCAATGAAAGAGAAGTTGCTAATGGGAAAGGTTACATAGTTGATGAAAACAAGACACTCTCTGTCTCAGTTGATGAGAAGTACTTTCTATTACCCCCAGAGCAAATAGTTGCAAACTATTACATATTTCACCATAATTACATTCTCTTGGATAAAAACACTGAGTTCTTCTGAGAAAATGAGATTTCCTTGATCATACATACCAGCCAGAAAGTAATGACACATGGTAATAGCGCTGTAAATCCTGTGTACTGTGTGTCTGTCAGGATGCTTGATTCAAGGAATTTCCCTTTGTGTGAGATTATACGATACCAGGCTGGTTTATTGGTATTTTGTTGCCTTGATTTTAATTGCTTCGTTTGCTGCAATCAGAAGACCTAATGTGACTGGTTAGTATCTTTGAACAGTCGAGCCTGCCAGGTGCCTTTAGCGAGATAGCACATAACCATTGCTATCCTGGATCTTTGTGATGGGCAGCTTGGACAGAGGTGCACTAGGAGGGCAGCTTCATGTCTTCTCTGAAGCATTCTCAGCCTCTGTCCAAGGGTTTGATTTGACCATCAGCAGCAGCTGACACAAGTGTCACAGTAGCCAGTGCCCAGACATCATGGGCAGATGCTGTGGTATCGAATCCCTGAGAGGACCAGAGTTGTTGCAGAAACATGACTTGCCACTTAGGATTGGAGCAAGTGTCTTTTTGTGTTGTGCCCACTTTTCAGCAGTGGCCCCATCTCTGGATGTTTCTAAGTGCTGTGGGTGCATTCAAGAATGCCTGATCACTGTAGGGACATTTGGCTACCTGTAGCTTTATGCTGCTCTCTGCTTTGGCTGGACTGAGTTGCTAGAAAGCCTTTTATTATGTTCTGAGTAGATGAGCACAGTTCATTTGCTTCACCTCTTTCTTGCAGCATATGCTGTGGTAATTCTTGGGAGTGACCTGGTTCTGGTTTTGCTCTCAGTGGACCATTTTCTGTGCTGAAAAGAGGTTTTCTTTCCCCCAGACCATGTCCAGTCTCACCTGTGGTATCCTCATAACTGGGTCTGGCTGACAGCCACTGAGATCTTTGGCTTGTTGTTTGCATCTTATAAGCCAGAAGATCTTGTCAACAAATGGAAGGAAAGAAAGTCAGGGAAGAGAAAAAACACACCAGCAGAGCTCTCTGCATCCGTAGTCTTCTTGACTGCTGAACTGGACAAAAAGGTAATGATGTCTGTACTACTCCTTCACTCTGCTCATGCCCATTCCCTGACTAGAGCATAAAAATAGTTCACAGTTTGGCATGCACTTTTCTCTTTTAGTCACTTGTCTGCTGCCTAATCCTTATCGCTTAAAAGATTTGAGGACGTGTCTCTGCTGCTGAGGGGGGCTTCTCTGGGGTGTTATTGTCAGCAGCACAAAGATACCCCTCGAGGTTGTAAGATGCAGAAGTTGCGTTGAGCTGATCCTTTGGTCTCACCTGGGAACTGCCTTTGGTGACTGCAAAATACTGCTTTGAGTCTCTGCTACCAGCTCCCTTCAATGGAGTCATTCCTTTCTCCTTTTTTGTTTCCCCAGATGAAGGAACTCGCATTTGCATTCTGCCATCAGCTGCAGTCCAAGTTCCTGGACATGTCTCTGAGTGAGCAGGTAAGGGCAGGAGCCTGTCTGGGGCTGTAGGAGGGCACAGAGCAGGCCCTGGCACATAAGGGATATTGTGTTCTAGTCAGGACAGCACTGCTGCTGTCTGGTGGTGGGGGCTCAGGGCAGACACACTATGCAGGGCTAGCTGCTCTCTGCTGAGGGCATCTGAGAAGCTGTGAGTCTCACAGGGTGGGCCAGTACATCCTGGAGCAGGGATCCAGATCTCTGGGAACAGGTCTCTGCAGTTGCTGGTTCCTGGGAGTGTTTGATCCAGCTTTATGATGTTACTTGGAGGTGTGACTCTACTGTGAACCTGGTCAGAGGTCTCCTTGTGGAGAGCCAGGGGGTGCCAGAGTAGCTCATGGGGAAAGACTCTACCATACTGCAGGAGGCTGTGTTGGTGTGCCTTCCTGATAGGAGCAACCTGCTCTGTCACGTGGCTGACCTGGCAGTGGGTGAAGCCACTGCAGCTTCTGGGGCTGGCAAGTTCCTCTTCCACATCAAGTCTTGGCTCTTACATGCCCTGGTGCTTACAGAGGGAACCCACAGTGACTGTCTCCTCTGTTTCCACACTTCAGGTTATAAAGAATTTACTTTTTGTGGCCAAAGTTGTTTACTTGCTAGCCCCTGCCTCAGAAGAAGGTAAAGAGGCAGATGGAGAACTCAGCTGTGAAGTGGAAGAGCAGGTCTCAGAGGATGAGAAAGATACTTCTGCTCAAGGAGAGGGAGAAAGAGAGGACACACAAGAGAAAGGCCAGCCAGCCACACTGCTGTGGTTAATGAAGAAGCTCTCTGTCATGGCAAAGAGAGAAGCAGCATATTCCCCTAAGGTGCCTTTAAAGGTAAGACCAGGGTTAGACCCACTGCTTTTGTGGGCAGTTGTACAGGATAGTGTTGCTCTGGCTCTTTGCTTGCAGGGGGCAAGGTGCAGAGGGTACTGTGAGCTGGCACTGAAGCGAGGATTAGCAGGTGCTGAAGAAACAAGCCTTTCAGTTTGGGGTTCTCTGGAAAGGCTTGTGCCAGTCTGCTTCTTGCTGATGTTTCCAGCCTCCTGGGCAGTAGTGGAAGAGTGGTAAACCCCAAGGCACCAAGCTGAAGGGGACAGAGCAGTGCTTTGACTGCCCAAGAGTGCTAGAACCTGCTAGGAGAAGGGGAGGGGGTGTGTGGGAGAGCATCAGGAAAAGCACTGTGGTTCCCCATGGTGCAGGAGTTAGGTTCAGCTTTTGTGTCTTCAGCTGCCTCAGTTGAGGGCAGTGAGAACAAGCCTGTTGTTCAAAGTGTTAATGCTGCCAACCCAGTCCCAGCTCACACAACAGGGGTTTTGTCTCTCTAAAGGCTGTACTTGGATGCAGTAACACCTTGTAATAGCAGTGAGTTTGTGACTCAGGTGTCTAAAATAACACCTGCTCTGTTGAACTTGGCCCTCTTGTAGCAGTTCAGTTAGGAAGTTTCTATAAAGCAAGAAGCCTTCCTTATTCCGTGTCCCACACACTTATTTTCAGAGAAGCTGCATCTTTAAGTTCCTGGGAGCAATCTCGGTGGATCTGGGGCAAGACAAGATCAAGCCCTACCTTCCAACAATTCTCACCCCTCTGTACAGGGAGCTGAACAGCAACTATGCAGAGCAAGGTAAGGGATTTCCCTCACAAAGAGGAATGTGCATCACAGCTGTGCCTCAGTACAAACCACCACCTGCCATTCCTTTTGTCTGTTGAGGCACTGTAATCAGTGAATTTCACCCGCTTGCTGTCTAACCAAAATACCAGGAAGGGAGGAGAGTGTATGTCAGCTGAAATGGAAATCTGCATGTTTAAAGACTGGAATGAAGTTAGGCATGGTCCTGTGTGCACGTGGGTAAAGCTTGAGCATGTGGTGTAATGGGAAAAGTGTAGTACTCAAGGGCGGGCTCACGATGGCAAGACTCACAGAGTCCTTGCTGATGAGAGGAACTTGGAAGAATTGTTTGAAAGACCAAGGGCTGTACTTGCTCTGTTCTCACTTGTCCCTTAGCACCTCGTTGTAGCCTTTTTTCACACCCAGTATTTTTTTTTTACACTGATGGTAGTTAATATATTGACACTAACTAGTGAGTCTAACAAATAAGCCAGCCCTTGTGCTTACCAGGGATGCTGACTGACAAGGCTGGAATCATCTTTATTTCCAACAAAGCCTATTCCACTAGAACCCTAGGGGCTATACATAGAAATCCACTTGTAATAACCCTTGGGATGCTTTTATCCTTATAAAAGTTTTTTTTGCTTCTCAGAAGCATTGTTTTTTTGTTTGCTGGTTGAAAAGCCACTCGTAGTTCTGTGTGGAAGCTGGTGAAGAACCAGCAGATTTCAGGGGCTGGTTTGGGCAAGGTCAATCAGTGCAGCCATCCTTTATTAAAGCAAGAGGAATCCATACTGCACTCTTGGCTTTCATTCCACATGCTGAAGAGATTAAGTCAGTCAATTTTGTTTTAATAGATCCCACACTGAAGAACCTTTCTCAAGAAATTATAGAACTTCTCAAGAAGTTAGTGGGACTGGAGGCTTTTTCGCTTGCCTTTTCTTCTGTGCAGAAACAAGCCAACCAGAAAAGAGCAATGAGGAAAAAGCAGAGGGCTTTGCAGGTAAGATTCCACTTTCTCTTGTGAGAAAAAGAAATACGGGCTTCTCTAAAGGTTTGAGAGCTGCCCAGGAAGGTGAGTTTGAGGAAGAACTTCATCCTGAATTAGAACAGTTTCATCAGTTCATTTACAAAACTTGGAAGAAACTGTATGATCAGCCTCTTGGGCAGGTTCTGGCTGCCAGTGATGCTTTCCTGCTTACCTGAAGGGCAAAGCAGCCTGAAAACTCTCAGTTTTGTAGAAACTAAGAATAACTGTGCATTGTCTTAGCAGCCACCAGTTTCTTAGGAAGTTCCTGATGTTCACAGGAATTGTTGTTAGTTGTAAATGAACAAACAATGTACTGTTTTTCCCTAGACTGTAGCAAATCCTGACATTGCTGCAAGGAGGAAGCTAAAGAGACACAAGAATAAAGAGGAAACCAGGAAGAGAAAAATAGAATCCCTGCGCCCTATGTACAAGGCCAAGCGACATCGAAGTAATGCACTGAAAGATTTGGCAATGGTGGAATGAAAAGGCTTTTCCTTCTTGGAGGATTAATTTATGAGAAGTAATACCAAGCTAAAGAACTAATTACTGTTTAAAAAAGTACTTGCATATTTTAATTGTATTTATTAGTATTTTTTCATGTCCTCTTTTTCATCGAGGATGTTAAATAAATGCTTTTCAATTTTTTTTCCAAACCTGTATATTTACCAGAGCATGTACAGTTGAATGGGCAACAACTATCATATTTTATATTAAATTTTACTTCATTTGTAAGAAATGGGTTCTGTGATGACTTCATTCCTCCCTGTGAACACACTGGTCCTGGAGAGAAAACTCTGCCTCCTGACTTTGATTTGGCCTTCAGTTTCTGCAGCTATACTGAACCACTTACCTGTCACTTCTGGCTAAGACGAGAGTACAGGAGAAACAGCTCAGGAAGGTGGAAGTTAAATTCAAGTTACAGCCCTGGCACATCAGGGCAGTAGTGTCTACTGAAGACACTGATTTTCCTTTCAGAAAAAAGGCATGTTGGCAACAACACCACAGATGTTTGCAGCCAAAGGTGCACTACCTTTGCTCTGTCGCTGTACTTCAGTATTACAGTGTGTCTACACTGAAGGACTGATGAAGTGCAACAATATCAGCTTAAGGAAACCTCTGCAGGTGTTCAGCTATGTGGCTGCTAGAACTGGCAGCATTTGGACTTGTAAAGCAAGCAGCAAGCAAGCAGCCTCCAGCAAGCAACACACCTCTGGGCATAGCTGACAGTTCCAGATTTTATTAGTGTTCTAACTACACCAATACGCTGGCCACCAAAACCACCAAAGGAAGGGGGGATGACAAAAAAACACCAACTTTCCCAGCCAGTAAGACTTTCATACAAATTAATGTAAGTACATTCTTTAAACAGAAAGAAAGAAATGGAGTATGGTAATGTACACAGACATTCAGTTATTTCAGTTTTACAGTTCAAGACAGGCATCCACATTACAGAAGTGAAACTTGAATCTGTCCTATTTACAAGTATCTGTGGCCTGAAAATACTTAACTGCAGAAAGGAGGATGCTGGCTATAGCTGAAACTTCCTTGCACTGGTCAGTTTTCTATCACTGCCTGCTCTTCAAGGCCTCCACCAACCTAGGAAAAAGATTAAGTCAGTTTACTGAAAAATCAATTCTGCTGAAATACTACTAGGAGAAAACCAGTCATTCTTCTAATGTGGACTCTTTTATGACTATCCACAAATCCCATCTTATAAAAAAACACACCAAATCTGTAAAATGAAGCCAATGAATAAAGTGTAAGTAGACTGCTACTCACCATTCCATTGCTTCATCAAGCCCCGTGCCTTTAGTTGCAGAGGTTTTGAATATCTGCCATTTTCGGTCCTTCAACGCTGGTAAGCCAAGGGCATTTGCCATTTCTGTGGGAGTCATGGCCTGTTCCATGTCCTGTTTATTTGCAAACACCACCAAAATGGCTTTCTTCAGCTCTTCTTCCTAAGAAAAAGGGAAATTGTGGAAGTTGTTGCAGAGACTTTGAATTTATTTAAGGAGAAAAAAACCTGTATAATAAAAAGGAACTTCAGCAGCTCTCAAGGGTTTTCTTAGCTGATTTCTGTTCTTTAGAAAATTCTTCTCTGAAAGAATGGTGTTTATTTTCAATTCCAGTATGATACCACATAGAGGCAGTTTCAAAACATGGCCAGTCTCAATTACGAAACAAGCTAGTAGTTGGATTTTAACATGGCACATTAAATGAGCTTGCAGGTATTCTGGGCAGGAGGGGAAGAAACAGAAAGGTTTTGCTCAACTCACTTATATTACCCTGTTCTATATACGTTCTTCAGCTTCAAAACATAGATAGTAATTCCTGTCCATCCTTCAGGGCCTGATTTTGCCACACTGCAGTACTGAACAGCTGTCCTGGCAGGCAGGTGAATTTTCATATGACCATAAGGGTACAGGTAATTAACTGCCCAGATACTGCTGTACAAACCCATGAAATATCTGCGGAGTATTTCATGCTTTTTCAGTCGGAAGTGCTGCACGGGCTATGCTGAGGGCTCAGGTTTCACAAATGAAGTTAAGCTTCACTTGATTCACTGAATCAAATTTCACATTTACTCCAAAAAAAGTTTTAATTTCTCAACTGGTTTTACTGATAACAACTGTCATCCCTGTTACCTTACCTCTAACATAGCAACAAGCTCTGATTTTGAAGTGCCAATTCTGTCTCGATCACAGCTGTCCACTACATAAATGACAGCATCTGTGTTTGAATAATAACACCGCCAATAGGGCCTGCAGAAGAAAGAGAAGTTCCAGTCATGAAATTTGCATGTTAGCAGTTCTTTTTAGCCAGGTAATTAAAAACAGATCATCCAGAGGAAGTAAAAACTCTGGGATGAAAGGCTCTTCAAGAGGCTACAAAAATCAACAGACAGTACAAATACTCTCCAAGTCAGGGAAACAAATAAACAAAAACAAAAAACCCCCCAAAAAGCCAACAAACCCAAAACCAAAAAATAAGCAAAAAAACCACCAAAACAAAAAACCAACCAAACAACAAAAAAACCTCACAAAAAAAAAATACCACCAAAAAAACCACCCAAACAACAAACTAACCCCCCCCAAAAAACCAAACAAAAAATAACCCACAACAACCGAAAAAACCCACAAAACCAAACCCAATACAAAGCAAATCTAAAAAGCAGTTTGAAAACGGAAAGAACAGAAATGCTGGGGCAGATTTATTAGGGAATCGGACTGCAGGACATCAGGTCCATAACCAATGGACAGGAGGGCAAAAAGTTTAAAGGCACAAACTTTTTCATTACAGTCACCGAAGAAGGCTAACCAGAAAAGTCTTAAATGATGAATTCATACAAGCAAGTAATTAACAAGGATCAAAACAAACCACCTTTTTCAGAATTACTATACTGAAACTAAAAAGGGAAGGAACCTCTATCTCACTAACTGCACCTTCCTTACTAGCTAACTATGCTGTACCTTGCTACTGAGCACTGAAAAAGGAATCACAAAATGATCATACAGGGGTATTGATAATGACTCATTATAAAACTTTCAAAGCTTGCTAAAAATTACCGTCTATACCTAAATCCAACTTTAACATTCTTAAGAATGCAAAGTATTTTTCAGGTTTGTATCATCCACTCCACTCTTTCTCAGAATGCTACTCAACTGCCTACTACACCAATAAACTTTTTTCTCAAAGCAAAACGGAATACAAATGACAACATTTGCTTGAGTTTTTCCAGTCTATAGTGCATCACAGGTTTTACAAACTGAATTCCATCAGATGAAAGTGCTCTCCTGACAATGGGCTGTTTTTAAAACTTAACCAATTTTCAGAAGTGCCTGCTGTGAGAATTTCAAGAACTTCACACTTTTTAGAGAAGTTAATTGATTTTAAAGATCTATTACCTTATGCTTGTTTGTCCTCCCAAGTCCCAAACTTGAAATTTCAGATTCTTGTATGTCACCGTCTCAACATTGAAGCCAATGGCTGAAACAAAGTTAAACAATTTCACTGTTGGTGATTTTCCTATTTTTCCAAAGAATATCACAACACTTAGTTTGAGATTTTCAGACCTGAAAATTCTCAGTAGCTGCATAATGAAGCTCATGCCCCTTGTAAAATCACCCCAACAAACATGACTCAAAATAAAGCAGAAATTGTTCTTCGAACAATAAAACCACATCTTACACATATTGTATAGATTTGTAACAAATGCTAATGTTGGTAAAAATCAACACAAGTGTGCCTGAAACCACCACAAGAAACAGAGCAAAGCTTAAAGAATTGGCCTGCTGTGATAACCAAGTATACGAGTGACAGCAAGAGAACACTAAGGAATGTGTCCTTCGTGCCCACACAAGGAATGCACTCTTGTAAGAGCCACAGCAGAACCAAAGCAGAACCAACTTCTCAGTAGAAGACTTGCCACTGTGAAGTCTGGAAGACAGCACAAGGCTGCAGTATATCACATATGTCATTCCTTTTCCTGCCAGCCCAGAGAAACACAGCACAGGGAAGTGAACAGTGGGCACAGCTGCTTACAATTTATGGAGGCTGAAATACGCAAAACCCTCAGGACAGAAAGACTACAGCCCAGAAAACTGCTGGCTTCTAAAAGGTAATAGACCTGACCAAAGTCAGATTCAGGAGGGACACAACAGACATGAGAGTGACACAGAAGTGAAACATCCCTTGGCATTCACAATACACAAAGTGATCATGGCCAGGCCACTCAGGCACACACACTGGGTGGGTGTGCCTGCATGAATGCCAAGATAAATGGTGAAATCAGTTACATTTTTTTAAATAAGCATAATCTCCTTCAGTGAAACCTCACACTGAGTTTTGTTACATTTTCTACAGAATGTAAAGTAAAATAATCTGATTTCTTCTTGTCCATGTGGAACAAAAGTGTTTATATAATCCTTGGGAAAATAAAAAAGGTATGATTCACTGACACCATCCTATGTACAGCAACAATAACCTCTGGAATTCGATAATAGCTATATTTGGAAACAAAATAATTATATGGTCCCCAGCGACCATCTACTGAACAGTGATCTATCACGAATAGCCTGCCAAATTATGGTAACAATCTTAAGGTCAAATGCTTTTTGCATTTTGCAGGGCAGCCTAAAATATTCTTTTGTAACACTTTTGTCCAAGAAAAGTTCTTAGATACAACAGTGCAAGGCTCCTACAACATAAGCTCCTTTTGTTTATGAAGAAAGCATGTAGTAAGTTCAGCTGACAAAGTTTATGTGTTCGAGCTACAAGCAAATCACAGGCTACAAGCGAATATTCTCCTATGGGCAGATCACTTACTTGGAATGGTGGTAACAACTTCTCCAACTTGTAGCCTGTAGAGAATGGTTGTTTTCCCTGCTCCATCCAGCCCCAAGATGAGAATCCTCATCTCTCGAGTTCCAAACAAACTGGAAAAGATGGTGGAGAAAAAGCCCCCTACAAAAACCAGAAGAGAAAGATATTTCAATGTCAGCCAGCATGGTGGAGGATATGCAAAGGCAGACAGACCAACCTCATTTCTTATTGAACTACAAGAAGTTTCTTTTCTCCACTGAAAGAAGACAAGTTCAGGATGTTGCCAAGATGCCTGTATGCTCAACTACATTATGTCCTCCTGGTTTATGTTGCCATTTTATGATTCCATGGTAGCTCACTCCAGCAAATCACACTGCAGCAGCATCAAGCTTTCTTACTGCAGTTACAATTTTATTTTTTCCTTTTCTCTCATTTGCCAAAATCTGAGTCATCTTCTTTTTTGCTTATATCAGACTCTACCTTTTCAGTGCCAGAGACTATTAAAGGACTGAAAGAAGTCTGAAAGAATTCAGCATCAGAAGCTGTTTATGGTCTTCCACAGGACCATCCACTTATTTTTTTCTTAAAATTAGGTATAAATCAGTAGGTACATATTAAATCAGTTCATTACAAACCGCAAAGTGGCACAAAATCAAGTACATTAATGCTACAGAGAAGTCTAGGAGCTGACTTTAAATGTCCTTTTCTTTATTTTTTTTCAAAACCGGCTTGCCCCAGCATCTCATTTATTTTCTAAATACATGCAAGAGTACTTGTGGCCAGCCTAGTATCTGATTTATGCCTATGACATTTTTAATCATAGAAAAAATAGGAATGTTCTAAGCCAGTAACAATTACATTTTTTCCAATGATTTTTATAACAAACATAGCTAATGTTAAATAGTAATTTTGTAAATACACTTAATGCCTACAAACAGTAATGAAACATCCAACAAATCAGAATCACTGACGATACTGATAAAATATATCAGAGACAAATTAAAGAACTGCAACCAAAATCCTACTCAAAGATGTTCTGATAAAAATTATTTCCTATATTTGCCTGTCTAGGCATCTGTGATGCCTTTCCAGGGAAAGGATGGAGCAGTGAGCTTAGAGGAGGGAGTATGTTTATACTTCAGGAAGAACTCAAACTGATAACAGGTTGTTTAATTTCTTCCAAGCCCATCCCACCCCAGAAGTCATGCACACTACAGACCTGGAAAACAAGGAGAAGGTATAAGGAACCGTAAGTTGCCAGTCTGTATAGTACTGCTCATGGCACCACTTGCTGCCAGACAGGCAAATAACCTTAAGAGAACTCAGCTGGAAACAAGTATTTCAACAGAAATATTCCAAGTAGAAAGTTACCACTGGTTTCAGGGAGGCCTAAGATTCGAAAATTTTTCCAGTCCGTAACTCTGCTTGCCACCAGACACCTCTCACTCCCTCTTCTTATATAGTATTGTGTATGCTTTTCCTACACTAAGACACTGCTCAAATACCATCTGCAATAGGACAGGCTCACGTCAATCGCTTAACCCTTAGATTCAGGGCCTCTCTTATTATTCCCTCTACTTCATTTACTGGCCTTCAAGACCTCCTCCCCTAATTCACTGCTTATTAGCAGCCCATTACAGACCGGAATCAGAGGTTAATTTGGCCAGGTGTCAGGGGTGCAAAAGCACGAGGATATAACCGAGCACACCCTCCTGCCCTGCTCGGACGATTCGCCAGCGCAAGGCAGCTCCAACGCGGCCTCCAGGCGCTCCAGAGGCGGCTGCCCGGGCACCGCCCGCGGGCAGGGCCCGGCCCGGGGGCAGGTGGGCATCGCCCAAGCGCGGCCCTCAGCCTCAGCCTGCCGCCGGCGGGCAGGAGCCTGTCCGGCCCC
>VZRL01006875.1:317013-365352 GCA_013397895.1 Origma solitaria | reverse complement strand
CGGGGCCGGCGGCGGCACGGGGCCGGCGGCGAGAGCCGGGCTGTGAACGGGACCCCGCGAACCGCCGGGTGCTTCCCGAATGCCGGGGTTCCTCTGAGCCACCACCATGCCGACACTGCAGTCTCAGATTAGTGCTTGGTTTTCTCCGAGAGCGGTGGAGAAACAAGAAAAACGCTGGTGAGTGCCATCAGGCAAAGTCCAGCTGTGTAAAACAGTAATGCCAAGCCGCTCCTATGGAAGCTGACAAACCTCACCTGATAGCAGCGCTGTCATCATCCCTGCGTAAAAATGATGCAACCCAGGTAATTAGGTTGTGTAGATAAGTAAACATAAAATCATAAAAAGTGCAAACTATTATGTAATGAAAACGCAGGGGAAACAGTGTACAAGACACACATGAACTGGGCCATAAGCTCAGACTGAGTTACAGGAGACATCCAACAAATCCCAAGTCAATAATAAATGATTATACTTTTTAAAATATTTTACAGAAGGTACCCGGATATATGACTGTCCCATAGGAGAACAATCTTTACTACCGAACCAACCTACCATTCACGACTGCTCCTTCCTCCCCATGCATTTTATTCTGGTTTTATACTTTTGTTTCAGCAAGATCCCCCAGCCGTAAAAACCAAACCTAGAGCAGTCACCTTCCATGACTTTGATCACTTTTCTCATATAAACTTACTCAAAGAGAAGCAGCTTGTACTTCTTTCAGCTGAAAAAAGGCAGGACAAGAGGGAGCAGACATAAGTAGTTCAGAGTACAAGATGAATGAAAAATCCACACCCCAGTAACCAACCTGCAAGTAATGAAACCTGAACCCTACAATTTCATTAAATCTGTGTGTGAAACAGGAACACAAAGATGTTTTAAGTTTTCTCAGAAAGCATCCACAAATGCAGTATTCATCACAGCAGCAGAACTTACCATTTCCTTGATGTCCTCCATCAGAATTCTTTCTTGCTTGAAATTTTACATTACTCATAAAACAGTTGAAAACCATCCTTTATTTCTTAATGTCAAGTTGGGAGCAGTAGGAAAGAATACACAAAACTGATCCACAGGGATAAAAAAAAGTAATAAAATAATTTTGACAGTATTTAGAAAATGTTTGATCTATAAAATGGGATGATCCAGAATGCCTGCCCTAGTACATTGCTTCGCTGGGCAAGCAGCATGTATCAAGAGTCTTTTAGGTCCTTGATATCCTTAGGAGACCACGGATACGTCTAACGAGAGCTTGAATAAAGGTGTATCGTGAGCGAACCTTGGAATATAAACCTTCGATGTCCAGAAGCTTCTTCTGCAGAGATTCACCAAAGCTGTTCGTGGCTTCAATCTGAAGCTGAGAAACAGAGATTTGATAAAGTCATCAATACAAAATCTTCTCTTCCTGAAAATCCACTGCCTGTCAACCTCTTCCCTATGATTTATTCTCCGACCTGCTTTACAAAGAATGAGGTTTTCTGACTTCTCTAATAAGTGCTACTTGCATTCTTCCTTTCTCTCTAAATTATATAATGGACTGACTTCTTTCAGAGGTTTTTGGGTGACTCAGCACATTTACAGATTATCCCAGTATTACCACCTTATCACCTCTCTGAGTTTTAGGAATTAAATTCCTGTTTTAGGAATTATCGCTTATCATTCAGCTTCTTCCCTTTTAGTCATACAAACATGTCTTCCAATTGAAATTTCCTAGTCCTTTAAGGACTGTTTAGAGAGTCCATGTGCACCAACAACATTTCTTCAGTAATACATATGTAAAGATTCACTGAATTAACCTACATTCTAAGCATTTTACCAAGATGATACTGTATACTTTACTTTTGAACAAATTATATAAATGACAAATGCCTCATCACAAAACACACAGCAACTTTTCTCACAATTCTAGATCTTATAAAGGTATTTGAGACTGCAGTTTTGAAAAACAGGGGGTTTTTTCCTGTACAGTCATAGAAATGTCAGGGGGATTTATTAACAAATACCTTTTTTCCCTGCCACCTCTATATCAAATTTACACAAACTATTAAATTGCTATGTAAGTGGAAATTAATTCTATGCTAGCATTCATATTTTACAGTCTCCTCATTTCCTGTTACCCTTTTGATCTCATTTCTCTATAGCCTAGCTGAAGCTGACTGTAGCGAACAGCTGGAAGATCACAGAAAACTGGGAAACTTGCCCTCAGGTTGTAGGTCTTTCAAGGATAACTGATGTTTTTGTAAAGCTATGATTAAAAAAAAAATCACCATTTGACCGGCTGCTAAGAGCAAAATAATGATTATTCTATTTTGTAAGTATAGCTCATTTTTTACTTAACTCTTCATATTAAGATCTGAAGATACGTGCACAGCACAAGTGCCACCAGTTCCACAATATTTTCCAAAACAATTTTGTAATGCTTCATTAATCCTAAATTAAGTTATATGCTGTTGGTGTTACTGCAGGTTATTCAGAAGTGGGAAAACAACAGTCAGACTGCTCCCAACAGCTGCATGGTAGCCAGGAGCAATTCTGTACCCTGCAGCAGCCTGTCACAACTCACCTGTTCTATATCGTGCTGGCTCACTCGATTCAGTCCACTACCGAAATCCAAGCTCGGCTCTGACACAAAGGAATCTGGCAATAGAAAATAAGATGTTAAAATTATGTCGGTTGCTCCACGCTATCTCTGTATCAAGTCATATAACAAATTTAAAAAAACAGTGTTCCAATTTGATCCAAAAGTAAACTTACGCATTAGGAATTACATTAATTTTTTTTACTTAAATGATTTAGAGAAAATACATAGAGTGAGTCATTAATTTTTATCACACAACATGGCGCTTTAAGGAAAAGACTCTTCCCCAAAGCCCTTCTTCCTGATTTCTATTTCTTTCTTTCTTGAAAAATGAAATTTTATGAACTTAAAATCTTCTGATGAATCAATGGTGCCTATAATTCTAAAAATTATTTTAAAACCATCAATATTAACTTTACTTCTTAATTTCTGATTAGATTATTATATTGAAATATTTTCCTATAAACTCTTTTGGATCACTGATCTGATTATATTAGCTGAACTTCACTTAGTTTGAACAGCAGAAATAAAAAACCAGTTATTTTTACTTTATTTTGGAGGTTATGTGTAATACAGAAAAACCAAAAGTCTATGAATCAACAATATCTGTATTGCCAATTCTCCAGTGGAATATCCAAAGATATGCCAAATCCAACCAAAGTATCTTTTATTAAATATAAAAGGCAAGATATTCATAGTAGCAAATCAGTTTTAAAGTTAACCATCAGAAGTTATTCAAAGGCATTTTGATGTTTGAGGAATTTTACCTTGCAGCCTTCCTTTCTTAAATGACATCCTAGAGGACAGCAGTGGGTCTTGGGAGTCAGTGGGTGTGCAGTGCAGCAGGTAGTGTTCCAGGTGACGCCAAAGAATGAAGAGACATATTTCTATAATATCTGCAGACACAGCTCAGTGAAGGACTCCAATTTGGTTGTCTTTGGATGGCACATTTACTGTATGAGCATATTTACACACTTGGAAGCAGCTGAAGATGTCAGCAAAACCACCTGTCACCTTCTCCACTGCCACAGCCTGGCGATGGATTGCTCACACTCACTCTCCTCATCACCCTGCAAGCCTTAACCCAGCCCTCGGGAGGAGAGCCGAGTATGGAGCGCTCATGTGGTTTGTAATGGTACCTCAGCTGCAGAGACTGAATTAAAGCTGAGGTTATAAAGCCAGGGATAGCAGCAACATCTCTGCTGGTAACAGCAGAGTGTGCAAGAGCACACCTTTCCCAAGGGAGGTTGCAGAGGAAAATTCCATAGAAGATAATTCTTGTGTACATGACTGGTTATTTCCATAGAATTACTGGTGTTTATGAGATTTAGGTTTATGCAAGGTTGACTATAAGACTATAAACTCCTATTATGATAGGCACATCAAAATTATTTTTCAAAGTATTTCTTCTACCACACTTGGACATGTGTGGATATTTAGGGGGTCTGGCTTCTAAATTGAAGAGCTGGGCTGTAAAAGTTCCTTTATTATCATGTTACAGAACATTCTAGCAAGGTCTCAAAATGGGAATTACTAACTTGACAATACTTACATTCTGGCAGTAGCAGAGCGATACCCTCCTAAGTTAATTATCAGTATTTCAAATTGACTTTTTGCAAAAATTTTTGTTCACAGTGGTCAGAAATCCAGGTTAAAAAATCCTGTTTCTATCTCTCTGCTTTTCTGGATCATCACCTTGAGGGTCTTTTCAATTTTAAAAGGATACAGGAACAGAGGGAGAGCAGCTTGGCTCGGTTATTTATTAGCTTCACCAGGCGTCGCCTTGCCAATACGTATTTTTGGGAAGTGGAAATCTTATCAACCCCAGCTGGCATAACTGAATGACACAACTGTGATAGGAAGAGAAAAAAAAACAAAGACTAGCAAATCACAGAACATCAAGAGAAATAAGCAAATAAGATTACTTATTAATATCTAAAACTTTCTTGTATGCTACTATTTCTTTAAAACCTTGCTATCTATTTTGAATTTGCATAACCTTACTGACCAAAAAATGGAAAATGAAATGTATGCCCAAGCAACTATAACAAAAATCTCAACTTTTACTACGTTAAGCCAAGTATTTTCCCTGAAGTTCTGGGTCACTCATTCTGCGGACCCCCTTCACCAACAGTAGAAGAGAATATGCACAAGAAGTGGAACTACTCGCTTATCTGAGATGCTTTGGAACCTTTGTTACAGCTGTGTCTCAGTTACTACAATACAGAAACTACGGAGTCAGGAGAACAATTACCTCTTTTATTTCATCTGGTGGCAGTTGCTCCACATTTTGCAGTTTGTTAACACTCTGACGATGGCTATCATAGTAACTGAAGAAATCACTAGTGCTCTGTTTCAGCAGGTAGACGATAATGCCCAAGCCAGGCAAGTGCCAATAAGGGACCACTGGTGCTTGTGTATCTAGACAAGATGTTGAAGATAAAAAACAAAACTAAAAACCCCAAGAAATCAATAAGGTATGCTCTCTCTGTCAATAACCTAGTGAAAGACGTGAAATCATTGGCATGTATATTTTGCACTTATGTCAGAAGTAACATAAATTAAAGTCTGGGCAAAAAGTTCTGTGGCTGCAGTACTAAAAGGCAGTCAGCTTAGTGCAGTATGAGTGTAACATGTGAAATGTAACTAGATTGGACAATTTACTATTTACCTATTTTAGCCATTCAACTGCATAATAACAACACAGTGTGAACTTTTGCCAGGTGTTGTAATAAGAGTTCCAGTCAGCATCCAAACACATATGTCATAAATTAGGTCCTAGTTCAAACTAACGTAATCCAGCAGAGATGCTGAAAAGAAAAAAGAAATCCTGACCTTCCTCTGTCTTGTGCTATTTATTTACATACACATTTCTTTTTTGACATATATATTTCTGAGGCTGCCATGGGAAGTGAATGAAAACAGAATTTGTTTTAACTAGGATTAGTTTCCTGATTTGGCTTAGTACAAGGTTGAACAAGCATGGATTTGTGAATGAGAGAGTGAGCATAAAGTGTCATAAAGTGACTTAAAGTGTAGGTGAAAGTACAGCTCCTGGTTCATTGTTTTCTACTAGCCCCAGTATCACACCATTCAGGCTCATAAAACAGCAAGTCAAAAATCTCACCCTGCCGAGGCCCATCTCGGTTGGTTGACTCTGACAGGCTTGGAGTAAACAGACAAACTGTGTGCTGAAAAGTGGGGGCACTTTGCAACATCAGTGACTCACAGTATTCCATCACATTTGCACAGATCTGCCAACAAAGGGGAAAAAAAAAAGACAGCATGTCAATTATAGTATCTACAGGCTTTGGAGCATTACATTTTACATGGAAAAATGTCAGTGAACAACATGCTTTGCTCCCCTCTTCTCACCAGAATGCGACGATTCTATTTTCTCATCAGTTACAGACTCTTTTCTACTTCAAGCCTAGGATTTGCAGCTTTGCCTCTTTCCCACACCTGTTAGGCTAAAATTTCTGGATAATTTTAAGTCCCTTTTGGCTCTAACTTAATGTTAGCCATTGCCCTCCATACCTAGCTTTCATTTTGAAAATTTCAGATCATTTTAAGCCTTCAAAATTCACAGAGTTTGTACCCAAAAGAATAGGTTTCTAATGCAAATATAAGTAAACACATTTTCAAGAGTTACTTTATATGTGGAATCCTATAGCACACTAGAACCAGTGTAGACCATTACCACTATAATCTGAAATTATGATAACTAAACACATCTGCACAGCAGGTAAAATGTTCAGACTGAAGGCTCCAGCATCTTGTGTCCTTACCTGTTGCATGGCCAACTCAACTTCATCCCTCTTGTTTACTCTGTCTCCTGCTGCATTATCATCTTGCAGCTTGAACAAACGTAGTCTGTCTGATCCTCCAAATCGACTCAGAAGTCCTAAGCACTGGCGCTGCCGTAAGAAATTAGCATTTTAATTAGCATCTCAACAAATAAGTGATACATGCCTCTTAAAACACAGTGTTAAGAAAGCAATGCAGATAAACTCTTAGCACTTTGTAAACAAGATTTAGATTTTTTAAAGGTAAACTGTTTTAAATTACGTTGATTTAATTTAGAAATTAATGGCACCCTGAAACACTGCCAATGAGAAATGAATGCAATTCACAAGCAAACAACGTTGACAGTTTAGGTTTATCCATTCCCACACCTCAAACACCTTTACCTATATAGACAAACAAAATCTGAACCTAAGTCCCATGGAAGTAGAATACAAAGTCTAATGCTGTACGAAATAAATAAAACACTAGTGTGTCTGATAAACCAAATTGCTGAGCTGAAGACATGCTTGTGGCAAAAGTGGTAACAGTATTTCTGCATTACTTCATGTGCTTTGTTGTTGGCTTCAAATTTTCCTCTTAACATAAGATGAATTCTAAGCAAAGGAGGGAAACAAAGTCCCTGATGCAACCTGATGTTGCCCAATTTTATCTTTTCTACTGGATGGGGAAGTGTGAGGAGACACCAAAAAACACACCATCAAAACCCCATCCCACTCCCACAAAAGACCCCAATCTACCACACATTCTTCCTGATGCTGGAAAACATCCCTTTCCTAACCTCTACTATTCAGAATAAAAAAAAAAAAAACAAACCAGCAAGAAATGCATGTAGATAGCCAATTCTAAAAGGACGCGGTTTAAATATACAACTTTTTATTACCTGAAATCGCCCTATGTGTCCTTGTAGCTCCATCTGCGTCCCTTCATTAACATCCATGTCCAGCTCATTTAACACTCCTGATAAAAGACACAGCCATTAAAAAACGGTTTGCTGGGGTTTTTTAAAAACAGATTTATGCAGTATATACATTTAAATATAAACATCGATCAGAAATATTTCAGCCAAACATACAACTCGTATCTTGCATATTTTTTGCGCAAAACATTCAGATACGAATGCAGCTACCTGGAGATCCATCAGGGCTTGTAGCTTACTGTTCTGCTAAGTAAGCAAATGGGGGCAAGGGAGGCTGGTGTGGAAATTGCAGCTGTAGTGCAAAGCTCTGTACACTGTAAGCAAAGAAGCACTTGGGCTTAACCTACAGCTCTGCACTCCTTTCTACTGTAGTCAGACATCTCTCCTGAACAAAGAAAGCCACTAAATCAGAATACGGAAGTTATTTTGAAATGGTGAACCATGTTGAAGAAATCACTACATCCATCACAATAATTATTAGCCCGTTATGGAAGGTAAGTCACCCAAGAGAAACATCAGTATGATAATCTGTAGTGCTTCCCCCAGGAAGCTTTCTTTTTTAAATAAATAAAAACAGAGATGACTTTAAAAAAATATGGGTATGCAAACAATTTTCTATCTTAATTTCCTCAGTTACAGAATTTATTGAATAAAAATTCTTTTTTGAAGATACCACAGACACTTTGAAGACTTCTATTTGCAAGTCACCCCCAAGACAAAAAGTACTTAGTGTGAGGTACCATGATAAAAGAAAATGGAAAGTCAAATACATATGGTAAGAGCAGTATCTCTACTGCAAATCCACCGTATTTACTTCAAGAACCATTATTTAGCATTCCTTTATTTTTCTCAGAGCTCTACATGTCAAAAAAAAAAAAATCTGTATTCTCACAGATATTTTCCTCTGTCTTACTGTTTCTTTACAGAAAACAAAGCCTGAGATTCATGCAGATGGGGTTGAGACTTCAAAACTGCAGTACGTACCAGGCAAAGCTGCCTTGCTGATTATTCCTGTCAGGGAGGCCAGCTCCTGGAGAGATCCAGCACTAACATCTTGACACCTCAGGATTGCCTGGATAGTATCTGAATGGGAAATCAGAAACTGCAAAACCTGTGCCACAAGAAAAAAAAGAGAAAATACGAATGACTCAAAATTTAACAGTGAGCAGAGAGGAATCAACACTTTCGAAGAATTTTAGACCTCCCATAGCAGTGAGGATGGGATTTACAAAGAAAAGGCTTACTATCAGAGTAAAGGCACATATAATTTCTCTGAAAGAGCAATAGCAGTGATACTCTAGCATCCTTTGGAACTTACCTGTCCTGCTGCTTGCAAGTGTTGTGCCATGCTGGATGTGAGGATCACTTGGCACAGTTGAAGAGCTGGAAGAAGGATCTGGTGATAACGTTCCACTGGAGCAGGAATGAAGACTGGGGGATCTCTCATTGCATACATTCTTAGGAGGTTTAAAAAGAAGGAGGGGGGAAAGATTAAGGGTGCAAGAAGAGTAAAGTCCACTAGAGAGGCAGAGCCTCATCCTACAATCACTCTTAAGAACCTAAAAACAGTCATATTTCAATAATAGGCCTGGACTTGACCTGCATTTATACTGGAAAAGCAATACATTTATGATACACAGCTGCTGCCAAACATTTTGTTTAAGTGGGGAAAATTACTTCTTTGTATTACACTACACTAAACCAGATTACTTTGTTGTAGAAATACAATATCTGCTAACTGATATATAAAAGTAAGTATTCTCAAGTATTTTAGGAAGACTTGTGCTTAATTCTAAAGCAGCTGTAAAATACAATCCTTTACAAATGTCCTGTAGGTTTTATACAATCTTATATGTCTAATTGGAACTTTCAAATAGTACACATTGTTTAAGTCTTAAATTTTTCCAAAGTGCTTGAATTCCCAGTGTGTCACTAAGAACTGTAAGTTTAAAAGAGAGGACTGAGGCTTGACATCAACCAAGGTGATTTCTCCTAAACATGGATTTTTCTTCTCTGAGATCTTCTCTCAATCACCTCACAATGACTAACATGACAACACATCAACAAACTTCTAAGCAATATATAACTGTGAATACTTTTTTTAAACACATCATACAATATTTCTGAAATAACATTTAATTCACTGCTCTCTCAATGCTTTATGGGGGAGCATAAACTCTGCACTTCACCAACTGCAAAGTCCCCAAAATAAGTTTACAGTATAAGCTGGTTTTCAAACATTACAATCTAAATTATTTAATAATAATATTAATAATTTCTATTCAAAATAGCAACTAAATTTTATGTAGTCTACATAATTAGCATGCAAGTACAAACACACACTCATTTATCCGAAATTTTTCTCCCCATGAAAGGTAGCTTTGAAGTGAACTGCTAAGTTTAGGAAACACACATACACACAAAGAATAAACGCACAAATCACTATTCAGAAAATGTGAGGCTATGAAAAGACATGATGTGCTTCCAAGACTGTATTACGGTTTCACCATCAGCCAGGGAACCAACACTCACCCCTGATGGTCTGTTTCGGGTCGCATGTCATACACCTGGCACTGCGCCAGCCGCACAATCACTCCAGACCGCAGCAGCTCTAATGCACCTTGCTGACTTTTAGCTACCCGAGTGAGGAATGCCTACAGAACAGTGGAGAGGGTTACGTTTTGGAGATGCACAATGAGGCTTATAATGTCTACTTTCTTGCTTAATTTTAGCATCATTTCAAATATATTATTTAGCAAAACATCCGTAAGGAATACCTTCAAGTGCAGGTAGCTCAGTGTGCAGGTGCAGACTGAGCTCTGGGTGGCAGGAGCCCCACGCAAGAGCCTGTGAACTGCCTACCCTTTGCACAACAAAGAGAAGGAGGGAGGTGATGGACAGTCAGAGACACAGCAGCAGAGGACTCAGCTGGAAGACCCCAGACTCACTCACACAGACTGTGAGGATATAAAACGGCTTCTTTTGTTCAGGGTCCCTCCTCCAAGGCACCAGCTCAAGCTCTTATTTTGTTGTTGCACTGTGATTTAATTATTTAAAGGATCCAGATGTCTAAGACTCCTCCCTGGGAAACCTGGATCAAACTGGTAAGAAAACCTGGACTGACTGTGTGAGTGTGGGGGGTCAAGTGGGGCACCCATTGGCCACCGGAGTTGCTCGCTGCAAAAGGGCTTTGGTCTCAGCAGTTAAAATCTCTAGTGGTGCAAGTGTGACTGCCAGAGTGCTCCTGAATGGTCAGACAAGAAAGTTTCCTTATCTCTGGGTACAGTCAATGCAAAGTGTAGACAAACAACTTCTACTGAAAAATAAAAAATAAACACCACACCACAAAATAACTTCTGAAGTACCCTTACCATTTTGGATTCATAGGTGTACAGCGCCTTAAGCAAAGGGGGCTGAGGTGTGAGCAAGCTCTGAAGAGCCAGATCATCATCTGCTAGGCTATCCACAAGCACCTTCAGGTAGCCACTATTGGAGAGATACAAAAGCCACTGCTGCTGCTTGTCTACTGACACAATGTGATCAAGTAAAGCCAATGCCAGCATCTGAGATAAGGGAAGAAAAAAAAAAAATCAGAACAGAATTAAATCTTTGAGATCAATGAGATTTTTAATAAATACCTAGAATTACAAAATGCTAAGCAGTTTCTTCTAACAGCTTCTTATGAGTAGAATGTATTTCTTCACTACAGTTGCAATCATTTATGAGAAAAATAATTTATGATTTCCTGATACTAGTACAGTATAAGCCAATTACCTTTCCTTTACTATTCTTTTAAAAAACATTACAGATATTATAGACCAATAACTAAGCCAAAATATTTTAATGAAATGTTGCCTCAAGCACAATTACTATTTAAAACTAGTTTGCCTTCTGACAAGATTCTCATCCACTGGCTACTATGTGAAATTACTTTATCATGAAGTCACCACATCTTCCCAAGGTGAGCAAATAAACTGGTAAGTCCATGACTTAAAAATATTAATAAATAACTGTCACAGAGATCCCTACCTACATGTTTTGCAGCAGAGCTTTCTACCCTTATTTTTAAGCAACAGGGCACATAGACTTGTTGAGAAAAAAGTTAATATACAGATATGCCCCTACTTTCAACAGCTTGAAGGATGAGTGGGAGGACAGAAACATGAAATAGGTCAAGTATCTACAAAAACATTCTAGTCCTACCCCATGAAACTACCCATCTCTGCACAGAATTAAGATGTTCTTTAAAAAAAACAGAACAGTAATTTTAAAAGAATAGATTAATTTACCCGGCCTATCTCATGGCCATCACAGGCATCACGACAGACCACTTCCATCAGAGCTGCCCCATAACTCTCAATAGTTGCCATGTTTTCCCGTTGTAATTTACTAAACACATCTTCAGGAGCTGTCAAATGTTCCCACATAGTTTTTTTAGCTGTAAAAAGCAAATAAAACAAAAAATGAAAAAAATCAAAGACAGGCAGCTTCACATTAGCTTAGCTACAGCTGATGCTACATCCTTCAGGGCACTCTCTCTACCTTTCAACAGAAATGACCCAAACAATGGTCAAGGGTTTTTAAATGAACTGCAAATATTCTACAAATCCACTCTTGAATATCACATAGATCAGCCAGAACACATACAGCAGCCTTGTAAATAGTCTGCTTAAAATAATTCAAATGTTCGGTACTTGTGACACAGAAAAACTAATATGACTAAAACTGAAGTGTTCAAGGCCAGGTTGGATGAGGCTTTGAGCAACCTGATCTGGTGTCCCTGCCCATGGCAGGGGGTTAGAATGAGATCATTTTAAACGTCCCTTCCAACCAAATCATCCTATGATTCTATGAACTTTCACTGGGACCAAAGCATTCAGTCTGAGGTAAGTAAATAAGTTAATTTAAATGGGAAAGAATGAAACCAAAGTCAGTAATAAACTTCAAAGGGGTCATAACAAATTCGTAGGTTTTTTTTTTCTTTTACTATTGTAGCTCAAAACACAGACCAAGTAAGAGTCTGCATGCAGGTACTAGCCTCAACATTTTTTTTTTCAATCCTTGTCTGAGCTCTAAGATTAAATAATTGTTAGAAACACTAACAATTCAAGTATTTAAGCCATTCACAGAGAGAAGGTGATATTTACCATAAGCAATCTTAGATAAAGAGCAATTCTGGTTGGCTTCTTTTTTGCAGGGGAAGGGGTGGGTGGTAGTGTGTGTGTGTGAGGCTTTTTAGTTTGTTTCCCCCCTAGGGGATCTTCAGACGAAGGACGAGAAAGGATATGAAATAATCCTTGGGGTTTGAGGTTTTTTGTGTGGTTGCTGTTTTGCTTTTTTTTTTTTGCTTTGGAATGTTTTTGTTTTGTTTTGTTGTTTTGGGATTTTTTAAATAGGATCACTGTGGTATGAGTGTACATAAAGATGTGAAGGCAATATATTTCTACTGCTAGACCTACTAGAGAGCAGTTGTTTTCAAGTAATCTCCAGTCCTTTGACAGTCTTGTAGCTATGATGCATAGCTTTAAATGAACACAAATGAAGCACCCTCTTCAGTGCTAGAGGTCGAAAATTTAATGTTCTCATCCAGAACAATACATTTTGAATGCATATGTAGCTAGACGGGTCAGAACACAAGATCTGCATTGTTTAGCATAAGCAACTAATTTCATAGGTTCTTGGGGGAAGATGTTTTCCATCTATTTCCAGAAGACAAGTCAGCATGCAGGAAGTGTTCAATAACAACTTTTTTTTTGCTCTTTTCCAAATACAGTTGGACCATACCTGCTTCTAAAGTGTCTGGTTCATCTGGTCTCTGGGCAATCTGCAAATAATAAAGCAGTGATCCATAAAGGTGCGTCCTCACTCTCTGGAAGCCACCACCTGTTAACGAGAAACATTCACAATTAAAACCAAACAAATGTAAATTCTGTAACAGCATCTTCCATTCGCACTTTATTTAACTTTCCTATGGCAGTGCTGGCAGAAATAAATAAAACAACTAGATTTCTCAAGGTGGAATTCTACTGTTTGCATAAAAATGTATTTGAGGAAATTCAGCAAGTTTATGCTGCTCCAAAAGAATGACATGAAGTTCTCTTTACGTCATTTACATATCTCTCTTCTGTTTGTTGTTCACATTTTTTAAAGAAAGCGTTTGCTAACTTTTTTTGTTAGTAACATCACTTACATCTATACTAATCATGTAAGCTCCATCTAATTGACTGTAACAAAAATCTTCACTGCAGTAACTGAAAGCAGCCCAGCCCATCTTTTTACTCTTTGCAGTTGGAATTCATGCACACACCCTGCAAAAGCCAACACACCTGTTTTCAAAATGAAATCCAGCAGCTTTCTTAAGATGATGTGGAGGGAGGAGTCACCAATGGAAGCAAAACCCATGGATATGCTCTCAGAGCCAGGTGAGGAGGTAAAAGAACCATCCAACATCAAGACATATTGGGACTGTCCTGCCATAGGGAGTGCCAGTGGCTGCTTCTGCTCCGTTTTCACAGACTGGCTCAGGTGGGCAGTCAGAGTGAACACAGCCCCTGCCACCACTGGCATCAACTCCTGAGCTGCATCATCATCAAGGATCTTAATACAGAAGAAAGGAAAAAAAAAGGAAAAAAGAAATGCTTAAAAGTGTCTGATTTCATGACTTATTAAAGCAATTAAATTAGCCTCTCACAGCTATTTCATTTATGTATGCATAAGGATTTCATTAACATGACAGTATTTAAAACACATCAAAATTAGTAATGTCAGAAACTTGTTCAGAAACCTAAGCTGAACACATTTTAATTGAGAAGACCATTAGCGTTCTGGTTTTTATTTACATAAATCACAGGCAGGCTGATAATTAAATCTGGATGGCAGAAGGGGAAGAAATGTGTTGACATTTGAGATGCTTTATTAGTAAAATATCTAAACCTAAGCTAGGGAAAGAACAATTGGCACCTTCTCTGCTTTACAGCTATTTTATTATCATTAAAAATGTGAAGGTACAATTTAGAAAATTCAAAGGGTTGAGCATTAAAGAAGCATTAAGACAATGTGGAAAAACACTAACAAGAGGTTTGCATGTACTATTTTTGTTCACTCTATTATTTAAAAGGTAAACCTGATATCTTTACCGCTAATACTCAAGGAGCTTTCCTTTTAAGCAATACAGTCATTTTGAACAGTAGTTCAATTATTTTCGATAGAATTTTTTTTGTGAAATTCACGAAAGTCTTCACCGAAGTGTTACAGAAAACTAAGAGTCTCAAATTTCCTCCCCATAAGGATTTCAGAAAAGAAATTTCTTCAGCTACAGAAGGCCTCCCTTGTTTCCTGTTTTTTATAATTTTGTTCACATAAAGAACATAAAGAACAAAACCAGCACTCCACTAAATAGCTTTTAGGTAACTCCTACAGAAAAAAATAATGGAAGTAACAAAAACAAAACCCAAAAAGGTTATGTTTTTCCTTGAAAAGATGTAATATTTTCATATATATTTCTTAAAACAAAACTCTATTAAGAACTACAAACCACATAACTCTCGCAATAAAACAAAAACATAATAATAGCCCAGCAGCCTAAACAATGCATGGATCCTTCATTAAATTTTGCCTTGAACAATGGCTGGGTCAGTAGTAACTGTCCAGTCTGTCTCAAAAATTATTACTGTAACTCAGCAGTAAAACATCTAAACTTTTAAGACAAACCCTCACACTTCCAAAAGCCCTTCTAATTGCAAAATCTTTAATTTTTCTACTACAAAGCTTCATTCAACTCTTTAATTTTTCAAAATAAGCAGCAGTGGGATTTGCAGTGATTTATCTAAATGCAATAAATTAGTAAATGAAGTAGTTCATCTTCAGTAAGTTCTTCTTGGTTCCTCATCAAAACAGGCTGTTTCTTTTTCACACACCTTTTGCAGACTACCATCGTACTGGATTACACTGAATAGTCTTTGAAATCTAGCCATACATGGTTCACAGCAGAAATGCAGTAATAGAGAGTAACCGCTCTGTCCAGAGCTTATTCAACTTCAGCACAGCAGCAATCAGAAAACTAAAAGGAATACTGAAGGCAGACAAAATCTTTCTGGATTACCATCAACATTGCAGCACTTTCACATAAAAAGATGGAGCAACAAGTTCAAGGAGAGGGTTGATTTCCAGTAGAGCACTACCTTGTCATGCACATCCTGTAACAGATCCCGGATAATGAGCTGTCTGTCCTCAGCCTGTATGAGATCCTGGGGGCAGGCAGTGAGGATGATTTCCACCAGCTGTCTCCATGACTCCAGAGCATGCCTCTTGGCATGGAGGCATTGCAGCAGCTTGTTCCGCTCCACTACGTACTGCAGGATCGTGTTGATCTCCTGAACACCCACAAGGAAGAAACTCAGTTACAACGTGCTAAAAGAAATTCATGGCAAAGACAGGCTTCAAGATGACAATTTTATCTATTACTAACAGTCTTCAGAAAACAATGCTAAGTCTTCAGCTTATTAGAAACAAGATGCTATTATTACTTTAACAAGGTAAGCCCGTTCCATTTCTGAGCTGCTTTTCACAGGGCCTTTCATCACGAATGTCTCAATTTCATAGGAAAAAAAAAATTGATCAGGAAAATTCTTTTCTAGCGCTTCAAAATCAAAACAAAAACAACTACCAAAAATCTATTTGTGCCTTTTCTTCCCATATAGTCTGAGTCATTTCTCCTTTATACTTTCCATCCATTTAACCAATCTCAACTAAATTTAAAAGATACAAGAAACTCAGAAAATAATTAAGCTCAAAGTTCACTGAAACTACATCTGTGTAGAAGAAAGGAGAAATAAATTGGCATCCCCTATGAGAGAAAGGCAAGATGAACTTGGCTGTAAGATGAACACACTGTACTTGTCAACAACCAATCTTGACATCAGTATATAACTGCTTTCTGTACAGCGGGGTGGGAGCTGCAATTGTTATCTCTAATGGGGAGGGAAGAGGTTAAAGAAAAAGAGAAAACAGACTCCAGGCCTGCTGTTTAGAGAACAGTACAGTAAGAAGTAGCTTATCTTACTATTTTTTTGGTTTTTTTCTTCAGGAATTACTAACTCTGTTAGGACTCAAATACAAAAGCTTTTATAGTAAAGCTTACTGCTTGACAAGCTATGAAATCCACCAAGAGCAACAACAAACAGTACATAACTTTTTCTATACTCACCTCCATCAGTAAAGGTCTCTGGCCTATTGCTGCCATTCCTTGAAGGGCATTGACTTCTGCAACCAGAACTCTGTGAAGGTACTGAAATTAAGAGTTAAAAATGAAACTTTAATGATTACATAGTTTAACCTGGCAGGTAGCTAAACACCACACAGCCATTCACTCCCTGCCCCAGTGGGGTAGCAGAAAGAATTTGGGGTAAAAAAAGTAAAATCTGTGGGTTGAGATAAAGACAGTTTAATAGGACAGAAAAGGAAAGCGGGGGAAATAATAGAACATTTAGAAAAAGGCAAACAAGTGATGCACAAGTGCAATTGCTCACTACCTGCCTACCACTGCCCAGCCAGCTCTCAAGCAGTAGCCTGCAGCCAGCTTTTCCCTTAGTGTATATATTGAGCATGATCTCATATGGTATGGAATATCTCTTAGCAAGTTTTGGGTTGGCTGTCCTGGCTGTGTCTCCTCCCAGCTTCCTGTGCCCACAGCCTACTCACTGGTGGGGTGGTAAGAGAAGCTGAAAAGTTGGTCACTAAGTAAATACTGCTTAGGAACAACTAAAGGATGAAAGTGTTAGGAACATTATTCTCATCCTAAATCCAAAACACAACACTATACCAGCTACTAGGAAGAAAATTAATGCTATTAGAGCCAAAACTAGCACAAGTGACAAAGGAGATGTATTTGTGCCTTCTAAAAGTACCTAGGAGATGGGTACACAGTGACACATGAAACAGATGGACTGGGATTCAAACAAGTCTTACTCACTTTTAAGGGTCAGAAATTTTTCAGGACTATTTACTTGTCAAGTACACATACTTGTCAAGCACTCATCACAATGTGACAAAATCGTAAGTAAGGCCTCTAAGAACTACTGCAGTACACAGTGATGGTGCACATGTAATTGCATACACATATGTACTGCAAGATAGTTGTGTGTTGGCGAGCAAAAGAATATATAAGGTAGATGAAACACCCATGTGATGATGCTACAAGACGGGAAAAACATTAAGATAAAAAATATTTCCTATAAGTGTCTTAAACTGATTCATCTGTCTACTGCAAATGAGAAATCAGTGTGTGCAATGTAGAAGAAATAAACTTAGCTCAATAGTTTGCATAAATTATGCACATATCTGAAACATATACTTTTTATGTGAAAGCACGTTTTGAAGTATTAACACACTGATTTAATTTTTTTTATTATTAAGATATGAAATAGCACATGCAACTTGAAAACAAAGACCACTGCGCACCTTGACGTTGCAGACCACTTGTCCACGTGCATTCTTGTGCTCGCAATTAGCAATGACTTGCTCAATCTGAGCCCGGTCAAAAAAATCCAGTTGTAAAGGCTCTGGAATGTCCTGACTGAAGTCAATTGAATCCAGGATATTTAAGATCTTTCTGCGTACTGGAAATGCAAATCAATTCAAATTGTATTCAGAAGTATCAAGGGGAAAACAAAAAAATTGACAAAAAGAGCCTAATTTACCTTTGTAAATCTAAATCTTCATCTTAATAAGTGAAGTTTCAAAAGAGAATTAAAACTATAATCTATCAATCTATATATAACAGGTTTAAAAACAGTTTCTAAAGCCTTAAATTCGTAACATGTCTTCTATTGTACTGTTCTTCTACTATATATGCATGCCATCCAGTATTTACAAATACAAGACTAATTTTGTCTCCTAAATGAAATGAGGCTGGTTTTCAATTATAACAATTGCAGTCTTTTGTTGAGAAACCATAAAGAATCTGAACTTATTTACATAGGACTTATATTCTTTGCCATGAAAACACAAATATGTTCAGTCTTAACAACAGTCTCACTGTTTCTACTGTTAGCAATGCATTTTATAGACTGCCCCTCTACCATTTCATCCTTGCACAGACACTTAAACACACTCTTTGAACAGCCTTTCCACTTCAGCATTTTTCATTCACTCCAACCATCTATATCAAGGTTCTGTAATTTCTTTTTTTCTCCACACTAAATAAAATTGTTTTATGTATTGCTGCTGTTTAGAACACCTATTACTTTCTTCTCCTAAGTGTCCTTTCTGGAGGTAGGCCTCCCACCTGTTCAGGATCAGATAAACTTTACTGATAAATATTCAACAGTCATAAGGGTTACCTTTGGAAGCAGTGTCAAAGTGGAGAAATCCACTGACTGATCGACTTTCATCTTCCATCCCTCCTTCACCATCAGCTGAAAGTAATAAAGCATAATAAATAAATCACAAAAAAAAAATCTAAGTGAAAAATATGACCCACTTTATTAATAGAGAAAGAGCACAGTGATAAACCAATAAACCTTTCACATTAAAGTCTTCTAATAAAAAACATCATTGAATTGCTAATAAAATGAAAATGATACTTATGTCACAAAAGCTATCCAATTATCATATACAGATCAGAAAGTACTAGAAATGCATAAAAAGACACCCCACCCTCTAGCATGTATAATGCAGTTGGATGGCCACTGTAAAACAAGTAGGGTATCTGTACAGTTTCCCATACTCAGGTCCCCACAATGATGATAAAAGGGAAAACACCATACTGCAGTAGCCTGGTAAAATATCTTCCATTTCTTTTACTTTCTCCATGTAAAGAGTTCTATTGCCATTTGGGTTTTATTTTTCTTGATTTACTTCTACCCTGTTCTAAAACTCTGAAATCTTGCCTTTTTATTTAACATTTTATTTTACACCACGTTGGGATGAAATATCATTTTTGTGATGTTACAACATTAAAAGCAAAAGTAACCTGTAGCTACTATCTTCTGTGAGAGAGGGTTGAGAGCTTGCGACAGACACTAAAACTGAGAAACTTTGTCCAAAACTGTTTACCACAGAAGACCCTCAACCTTCTCTATATTGTAATGATTCTGAACAGCAGCTCAAAATAAATTATCCTACAATTTTAATTAGTTTTTCAATATTCCCCTCTCCTACCTCATAAACTCTTTTTAATTTTTCTATCAGCAATAAACAAAAAGATGCCCTGACTTCTTTCACTTTGGAGTCTACAACCACCATCATCTCTCTTCCCATCTCACCAGTGGCAATTCTAGACCTGATATCACAAACAAACTGTCACAAGCTCATAAAGAAAACCAAACAAACGAAGCCTCTCATACGCCATTTATTCTAGCCTATTTACTCTCCCAATAAGCTCCTCTTACCCAAGTATGGTTTCACAGGCATATCATCAAGCAGCAGATGCAGCAGTCTCTGTGTGTGGGAGCGCTGGCGGTTCAGCGATGTCACTCGCATTTCTATAGCTGCAGTCTTCATCAGCCAAGACATTTGATTCAGTGTTGAAATCTCATGTTCTGGATGGGGATAAGGCAATACTTATAAAATTGAGAATAAATAATATTACTTACTCTAAGGAAAGCATTTTTCATTTGAGAAAGTTTTCAGTGGATGTCATTATTTGTTACTTGCTTAAAATGTTTACAGGAGAAAAAGACAGAGATCTGACAAAAGCCAATAAATGAACATGTGGTTATTTTGAAAAAAAATCATATACATACATGTAATTAGGCATACACACATACACAACAAATCTGGATACAATCTGTAATAATAGCCATTGTGGAGACTGCAGTGCTTCATGAGCAAATAGGGTCAGTTAAAATTTCAGTGAAAACACCCAAACATTTACCCAAGTGAATGGGTAAGACCCAGATTGGTGAGACTGGAACAGAGGTGTCCTAGAATCTCCATACTCTATATTAATCTAATTTAGATTCCTAAGTTATATAAGAATCACCTGCAGCACTTTACACATGCTGAGTACATGTATCTGAATGCTAAGTTTACTGCCAAACAAAAGATTGATGGTCAAGCATCTGATAAAGTGAATAAGTACATTTATTCCATTTAAGACACCTGAAAAATACTGATTTGAAATATAAAACATACCTATTTGTTTTAAAGTGCTTTATTAAAAGAAAGGGAAGACACAGATGGTTAAAACCATCAGCCGTCTATTCACTTAGCTCTTTATAACACTCTTAGTTCTCAATTTATTTTTTCTTCTGCAGCATACTCTAACAAAACTACAACGGTAATTGCATTATAGATTGGGATGTACTTCTGGAGACTTGGTGCATTCCAAAGCTAACATTCTTTTCCAAAAGTTCAGCACAAATGATCTGAAGTTCTTAAGCAGAGAAAGTTCAGTCTTTGCAGAATTAAAAGATTAGCTGAGCCTGCAATTAATTCAGTTTAATAATGCTACCTATGTTTCTTCTTTTGTTCCTAGGGATTCAAAGAATGCACTGAATTTTAAACACACACAATCTTATCAGAATAAAAATTACCTTTGATGGAAAATGGCAAGTACTGAAGCTGAGTGAATAAGAAGTCCTGACTGGTCCTCAGATATCTCATAGTTGGACCTGAAGTGTCAGAGCATGCACACAACTGATAGATCACCTGACAATCAAAAACAGTAGATATGCATGTATGGAATTTATTTTAAACACAAACCAACCACCAAATCAAAAGAAGCAGAATACTGGTTTATCGCTCAAACAGCTTTCTCCAAAGTTGAACATAGTATTTGTAACAGATGTTGAATTATGATATTAAAGGACTACAAGAATGTGGAAGATCACAATGGCTATCTATTCTCAACATGACACTACATAAGTCTGTTTGTTCAGCTCACTTAAAAATTAGTACCTTTTTCTATCTGCACATTCACAAAGACAGGAAATGTAATAAATTTTCCCCACTTTTACAGAATTGCCTTTTGCTTTTAATAATGTTTAAAGCCTTTCTAGAGTCCATGGATTTTCAACATGATACAAGTGTGTAATCATATGATCCTACGATTTAAGTGTAAACATCAGCTACCTCGCACATCTGTCTAACTTGGATGTCTCCCCTACCTCACGCCCTCAACCACACGTATGAACATTCTGTCATGGCTACAGAGTAAAGCAGAAAATTTCATTAGCTTATTTGGAATTATATGTTACTTGCTGTCAAACTACACTTCTAAAAAAATTTTTAAAAAAAAAAGGCATATTGCTGCAATGGACCTAAAGGCTGACCAAAAATACTTAGGTTTAGTTTTTTAAGTATGTCCTGATTCCAGGTTTCTGACAGGAGTGCAGATTCTTTGATTTTTGTGACACTACAAGATAGTATTTTTGCAAACAGAAGAAGGTAAAATTGAAATATTTCAATATATATAAAAAACTGGCATATGCATTTTAAAAATGAAACTATTATCAGAGTCATCAACCATCTGTGTTCACCAGCCAAGAAGTAGCTGATTTTATTTAGAGCCTACTTTCAGCATCTGCCAACAGAGAATGTACTGAATACCTGGTAACAGAGTTCTGCAAGATGGGGAGATTCCCGAACTGCTGTAGGCCCATTCCTTGTTTCAGTACCCTTCTCCAGTATGTTCAATATAGCATGAAGGCAAGTCCGTGGGCAACCCAAGACACCTGAAAACAGAAAAATAACTTGACATTCTTGCTCTTACTTTCTTCCATAGCAAATACAGGTTAGTGCACAGAAATACAAAACATAGATTGTTCAGACACCTTGTGCTGCACTATACTGCTCCACAGAGCTACAGCAAGAACATCTGGCAAAGTTTTATCACTGTTACTTAAAATCAAAGGAGGAACCATGTTTCAGTAAAAACGGAATGAAAACATTTACAGTTAGTCTGTAGGCTTTTGAGATGCTGGTGAATCAATTTGAATTCTTGCTTTTACACTTATAAAGGAATAGCCATCTGACAATTTCAAAGAACAGCTTTAAGTAATTTCTATCTTATTTTACAAATACAGCCATTATATAACTAATGCCCCTAAGGGCACCTGACACTGCAACCAAGGTGAATAGGGAGATTTTAATACTGAAGTCAAAATCCTGTCTTTTAGCATTCTTCTTTTAGCCAATTAATTCTTTAATCGACCCAGAAAGAGGACCTGAAGCAGTAAAAGCATCAATAACCACAGTAAGGGAAATAATCTTCTCTGAACATGTATAATTTATGCTTTAGCAGGAAATTATTATCTTGAGGTAAATGTCTTACGGTCTTTATTTCTTCACATTATTAACAAGATAATTGAAAGACGTGGGCAAGGTTTCCTCACGCCTTTGACACGAATTTTCTCATCGCTGACCTAAAATATCATATCCTGTAAAATCGTGTGGGTGCAGATCAGTTACCTGTATTGTGTAACTACTGAATTGCAAAATATCCGAAGAAATAAAGTTCAGGTCCTATCTACTCTTCATTTCTATGAAGAACTAAAAACTGCTGGGCCATAGCATCCAATACAAACCTAAAGATAATGAGAAATATTCTTCCCTAAATAACTAAAATCAAATTACTGAATGTTTGTTCAAACTTGTTTATATAAAACATCCTTTAAAACAGTTGAGAAATAATCTTGTATTTCAGACTAGAAAGGACACCATGACATGTCAACACCAAACTAGCGCTAGGTTACAATATGGAACCATTGTTCATGGCTTTATACAGTTGGGTCTTGAAAACTTCAAGTATGAAGACTGCACGACCTCTCTAGCCAACCTGCTTCACTGTCTTCTGGTGAAAAGGTTTCTCCTATATCCAATTTGAGCCTCTCTTGTTTCAATTTATGTCCACTGCCTCTCAGCTTCCTGCCACACTCCCCTGAAGAGTCTGGTTTTATCCTCACATTAATGTCTTTGTAGGTATACAAAGACTTCTATTAAGTCCCCTCAAAGGCTTTCTCTTTTCCAGACTTCCCTGAGCTTCTCCTCCTAGGCTGAGTAATACAGCTCCCTGACCATCTCTGCTGGAATTGCTCAGTCTGTTTTGTAAAATACAAGTTAAAAACTAAGGAGGCAAACAAAACACATAGTAACACACTATTATTCTCACTAATTCAACTTTAAAGCAACAGGAGTGATATTTTTGAAGTTCGCATTGCCATAGATATATGAAAACACATGTATATATGTTATTAATATATAAATACATTCATATATTCCCAGCACTAGAATGAAATCCCACATGTTCTAAAAGGTTTTCTTCTACAACGTTAAAAAACAAAACTGGTTTTCTTCCCTAAAATTAATTTTAAACAGGAGTTTGAGGAGGGACAGGACACTAGCCAAATAGCAGAACTAGCTCAAACTGATAATCTGTTTTGTAGATTCACATGTTGTCATATGTAGGTAAAACTTGGATCATCAAATCAATTTTTGTACTGGGGACACAACTACACTGCATGAAATAGAAAATATAATAATGTTTCACTTCTAAATTATCATTTTCCCCCACAATTCTCATTTCAAGTCTGCTCTAAAATCCAACTCAAACAAAGAATCAAATCCTGAAGTTGTTTAAATGCTGCATTTGAGTACTAATATATCTTTTAATCCAGCATTCAAGGACTTGAACAAGGCCTGTCATCTTATTCTTAAATTGAAGAGGAACTGCTTTTCCTCATGGGTTTTCCAATAAATGTTCTCAGTGTTGGTAACAGAACTGATTAAATGGCAGATCAACCTCTCCCCTTCATACCTGGATCTTGCAAATTTGTGGTGCTGACAGGTTTCTTTAGCTCATATCCCAAGAGATACAGAGCAAGGCTGGGAGGACTACATTCAAGAGAGGTGATAAGGAGATTCAGAATATGGATCCTTGTTTCATGATGGATTTGTGCCCGCTTCTTTTCAGGCTCCAGCTCTTAGTAGAAACAAAAAGGAGAAAAAGCAAATGTGGTGAATAATGAAGCAAAAGATCAATTTAATAGAATAATCCTCAGAGTCTTCAAGTTTAATGCAAGAATGTTAAGGGATCAACTTACATTAGTGCAAAGGCATACAAGACCAAAACTCCAAATTACTATTAATACAGCCCTAAATAAAATATCCAAAGCAATGTTAAATACTTGCCTTCTGAAAACAGATTCAGTTTGTAGATGGCTCATCATATTGTGGATGTATCTTAACAAAACATTGGTGCTTTTCTTTCTGTTAAAGGTACAATTCCACAGAAAACAGAGGAAGATTGTTTCCTGACTTGGAAGCACTTTTTACACCTCTTTCATTAATTTCATTCCATGCAAAAGACAACTGTTTAAGCCATTTCAAGAAGCATTTTACATACCCTCATCTGGATTAATTAATTCTTCTGCATCTTCATTGTCTAAACATTCCACGAATCCAGCCATCAGCTTCTGGCTAATACTCTGTATTCCGCAATGGAAGGATGGAAATGAAGAGAATTTTAAGAGTACTAAACCAAATATTTTTCCTAACTCCTTTCATGTAAGATGACAGAAGTTCTAGACAAAAATTATATAATCTGCTTAATAAGCAAGAGTTAAGAGTCACAGCTGTTCTAGGAACAGGTTAGCAATTAGCCACTGAACACAAAAAAAAATCTGTTATTATATAAGCTAAATTATTCCCACAGATTGAAGACTATAAAGTCACAAAATTAATTGTCCTTTACCTTCTTGAAAACATTCATGATTTTGGTTTTTTCACTTAATGAAATAATTGTTTTTCCAATGTCACAGTAAAAGACTCTTTAGAAGAGGGTAGATTTAAGACATAATACAGTTTTAATGTAGTTGATTGAGAAATCTATCCTTCAAAGAATCATTATGAAGCCCCAGTATTTCTCCATCAGTTACCAGATTCAAAGAAACAGATACTTACCTGATCATGTGTGAAATCACCAACTAGTTTTATCTGGATGTTCGAATTGTCAGAAATACAGCACAAAATCTTGGCACTTTCAAAAGCCAGTTCAGGATTGCTGTTTCCATGGTAAAGATACCTTCAAACACACAAGATTATTGTAATGAAACTGTTGAAAACTTTATTTTTTCAAGATGGTAATGCACAGGTAAGAAATTAAACAACATTTAGAACTAGAACATTTACAAATCAAATCACATGAGCTAACATTAAAACTTCAAATAAAATTTCACTCTACATGAAACACTCAAAGCTCCTCCATTGGGAGAGATGAGTAGAATGAGCAGGGATAATAACCTTTCCTGAAATTTGAAACAGTGTTTTTATCAAAAAATCTACATTAAACACTGTAGCATAAGTTAAAACAACTGCTTGCAGGCATTTAATACGATAAGTAATGGACAATACTGTAAGACATGGCCAATAGCAACCAAATGCATTTAACTTTCCCACTATGACAACCGAAGTCTGCGGAAAAATGAAAATTATATGCAAGCGAATCACTGCACATAAGGTACCAGGAAGAAACAATGAGGGGGAAAATTCAGAAAGAAAAACTATAAATATAGATCTCAATCCTGCACTAGACAATCGTGGATCATACCACCCCTGAAGACATCTCCCCCCACCAAAGAAAAAATTCAAGAGATGATCTGCGTAAAGAGAACCAATGGCTAGTAAAACTAATGAAAGGATCCAGGATCCAAACACTTTTGTGTCCAAAACTCCTCTCTTCTCAGTACTTTGCACATACCTAGCTATATTCACCACGTGATCTGCCTTTTTAGTGCGAGGATTGATTCCTTGAAGCAGCTGCTCCAGTGGTGTGACAATGAGGGAAAGGTGGCTCTCTCGCAACAGATCCATAAAAATATTCTCCTTCTGCAGGGTTAAGTTTAGAAGTGCAAGGCAGTACTGTACAGCTTTCTCTAAATGCTTCTTCCCTGCAGTGCACAAAGAACATTAGAAATAAAAAGGAGCAGCTAAATAGACTACATTCATAAATGTCATTCATCAAGCCTTGCACCAAGAAAAAAACCTGTCAGTTGTTTACCAGTAGGAAAACTTCCCCAAAAACACCATTCTTATATGCAAGAGATACAACATCAAGTTACAGATATGCAATGTTAGCTTTAAATCCTGCTTACCCTACATTTTAACTTCACATGAAAAATGAATTCGAGGCACATACCAGGAAATGGAGCATAAGTATCAAGCTGTTTAACCCCTTCTTCAAGCAAACTAAGGCAAAGTTCCAGCATTGGGGACTCATTCAACAGATGATACATCAAATTGAATCCAGGTGGTTTATATGCTATTATTTCTTCTCCTAAAGACAGAAGGGGTAAATCAAAAATAACCTTCTATAAAAAAATTCCATTACTCAAACTAGCAAAAGCTACAAAACATAACAGCCCCCATGGTTCTAAGCAACACCTTTTGTACAAAGTCTTCAGGGGTTTTCTTTATACAGAAGCCATTGAGTTAATTTTAAAAGTTTGGGAAGAGTTACAACGGCAATTACCATTCCTTTTCAGTATATAATAGCACAATTTCAAATTTAACCAATTAAAACTTTCCCAAGGAGATCTGACCAAAAAGAAACTGGAAAAACTTTACACTCCCCCAGACCTGCATGAAGACCCTGGGTAGGGGAAAAAGCATTCCCAGAACACAAAGGCAATGTCCACTGAAACCCTGATTCTCACAGTGTAGGGATAAACTCCCACAACTGTTGCAACAATATATGCAAAAACGAAACCACTCGCCTCAAATGCAAATACTTCATTATATGAAATAAAAGACTTCTAGTTTATCTAGGCTCTTCATAAACTGTGGTAGATGAAAGCAGAAAAACAGTAAGAATCTTTTTTAATATGAAAGTGAAAACAAGGGTACAGTCTTGGCATCAGCTTTAAAATTGCCACTTGGTCACACACCAAAAGACACCCCATGCCACTGTGGAGCCATGTACTGAATCTGTTAAAAAAATGCATCTACTCAGAACTAGATTAACCTATTTCTGCAACATATCATGTAACCCACAAATAATTATATAAGTTGAAGGACTAGCTGAGGACAGGAATGAGCTAATAAATTCGCTAAGCCAGTTATGCTGCCAACTACTGTTTGTTAAAATACGAGGCACAGGGGCCTTCCAAGTCTAAAGTTGTTTTCAATTAAGAAGTGGTTTTCACAGCACTGCTACAAGAAAAGCCACAGGCATCAATATGGAATTCATGCTAAGAACCTCTGTATTAAGAAAAAAAATTAGAGCCCAAATAAGCCTTAGATTTCCTATAATGAGGCAACTGTCACCTACTTCGTCCTTTAAAAGATAGTTGTTCAGAATTAAATGACTCCAGGTCACAATTCTACTGCTACTGTCTGCTCTGAATAATTAATGTATCAATAATATTAATAGTAAAGGATATCTCAGATACAATGACACCTTTAAATTAACCCTAGAAATAGTGGTAATTTAGATATAGACCAAAGAAGTCCAGAGGAACAAGCCAAAACCAAGATGCTGTTTAAGTGTCAAATGTTGCTCTTCAACCAAATCAGAAATGAAAGAGACAGAAGTTATCCTCCTAGCAGAGACAGGAAGTAGGAAATAGTGTACATGAAGCCCCACTGAGTTAGCAATGCAGATCTCAATACTATGTGGAAACTTTTTTAACATCTTCCCATCCTAAAAGTCTTGGTCTAGCTTTCCATCAGCTTATTTGCAATATTAAACAAGATCCCAAGATAGAGGCAACAGAGCAAAGCAAGTTACAATTCTGTTGTCAGTGAACAAAGGAATAAGTTAACCTTGTAACTCCACATATTGGTCCACAAAGTCTTCAAGTTGAGGCTCGTAGTCCCGCAATAATTTGTAAAACACTTCGAGGACTACCTCAGCTACTTCCCACTGCAGATAACCACAAAACAAAGAAAAAAACCATACACAGATTAAGACTGATACTGCAGCAACAAGACCAAGATTACAAAGAAAACAACATGCAGTGCAGTGATGCACTGGATTAGAAGTATGGTGAGTATTCCAAAATTAGATAGTCATGCCAACAACACTGTAACTCATCATGTTAAATGATTTGAAAGGCCAAGCTTCCTTTCTGAAGTGAAATGGAACACTTAAACAGATTTATTACCTGTTGTAGGCTCTATCATATGATATATGTATTAGGATATTGAAATGATAAGCAATAAGGAGTTTTTATTAGGCATACAGTTAAGAACAGATCATGAATAACTAGCTTCCAGGATACAGTTTAGCATGTGCTTTCATCCAGAAGTACTGTAAAACAAACCCAAATTCCTTGGTTCAGGAAGTCAGAAATACTTTATGAATTAATATTGAGAAATGGACAAATCTGGCTTGTAGATTTGCACACGTAATGTTCAGGAGTCATTAGCCATGTAGTAGACTTGCAGAATCCTGTATAGCAAATTGAAATTTAGGAATACAAACTTTTTTCTTAAAAGATATTTTATACAGGTTTCTTTGTAAGTTGAAATATCCCCTGTTTACAAAATCAAAATGCTATGACGTGCTCTAGGTTACTTTCGCTGCATCAAACTTGCACAGCTTTCTCAAACAGATCTAAGCCACATCAACAACTACACCTGGAGAAAAAAACCCACATTTTCAAATAAAAATTACTTTTTCAGCAGCTCTGCGGTAAGCTCTGGTGCGGAATCGGAGAAACACAGAATCCCTGAGGAACTGGAGATAGGGATCAAAACCTGGAGGGCGGAGACCTGCTCCCAAGTTAGCTGGGAATGAGCTCTCCACCAGCGTGCTGATGAGCCGACAGAAGGCACGAGTTAAAGGATATTCCTCACATCTGGACTCAATCTCATTCAGTTCAACCTTCCCAGGAGGACAGCAAAAACAGAAGGAGACAAATCATAGATTTTGGGAGAGGAAGAAACACGCGAGAACAAATAATGTAATAGCATCATCTATTACTTTACAGTGCATCAACTTAGTGGAATTTTTGTCTATGGTACACCACAAACAGAGCAAAAGCAGCAAAGCATCAGTAGTTATTTCAGTTCAGCAAGACACATTCACTCATTTCTGAGCTAACAGAAGATATGCCTCAATGTCTATATACTTTGCTTTTATTTACCACTGTTGTTAGAAGCAAAGTGAGCTGTACCAAGATGTAACAAAAGCGAGTCCAAATTAGGAAAATCTAAGTAAGAAATGCTCATGAGGCATTTCAGGGTTTAGATGCTGTTCTGTTACTAGTATGGAGCTGCACTAGATGCAAAAATGGATAAATTTTTCCAGAAATTACAAGCAGGCTTGAAAGTAAATTACAGAGCTGTGAAACAATAGCACCTATTAGAAAGGTTTCCCATGGACACAGCAGTAGATGAAGCCTCGGCAAGCATTTCCCAAATGCATATACAGACAATCAGAGGCTGCCTAGGGGTACAGGGAAACTCTTACCTCAATACCAATTGCTTGTCTCTGGCCTGGACTTCTCACAGTTTGTAGTATCTTCAAAACAGAGAGAGAAATGAAAACAGACAAACACATTTCACAATCAAAGTGCATCTCCATTTCTATCAAGAGTAAAAGATACTCATGACATTTTAGATTTAAGAAGAGGTTTTATAAATTCTCTCAAAAAAAATATTTCTCTGTCTGAGAGGCTGGATTGTATGTTTGACACTTGTATGTTTTCAGCTTTACATCCTCCAAGATCTTCATCATGTTTATTGTTACATGAAACAAAGGGCAGAAATGCTTTTACATTAATGATTTTTGTCTTATATTGGGTAGGGGAAAGACGTTTCCCTCATTATCTCTTAAAACAGTGTATTTTAAGGAATATCATAAATTAGGAAGCAAAGGCAGTAAGATGTCATTATTGCCAGGGTCTCTTATTAGTAATTAAAAACAAGACAGCAGTTGCAGTTCAAACAGGACTGTCTGTTAGGAAACCTACATTTACGTAAAATAAGCACAGCCAATGAGATCTGAGGCAACACTGTCACTTTCAAAATCATTCCAAAGTATTAACCAGGTGAAAAAATTATAATCAACAATGGCAAAAAGAAACTTAGGAGGAAATGCAACACTTTCAAATACACTACTGGCCATTTCAACAAACTAGGATGCTATAGTTCTAAGCACTGAAAATCCTAAAATACCTGTGTATATTCTAGGGATTGCCAGAGTGAAGCAGCTATTTCAGGAGATCTTCCAAAAGCAGTAAGGGTTTCTAATAGCTCCGCTTTCAAAATAGGAGGAATGCTGCACTGCAGAAGTCCCAGAATGACCACTACTGGTGTCCACTGAGGGTGCTCACAAAGAGCCAAGCGAGCATTCTCACTCTATGGAGTTCAACAGAAAACAAAACTGCAGATGATTACTTTGAAGTTTTCTCATGTCTTGCAATCTCTAATTCACAGTTCAGTACCAAAGACTCTGCTTTGTACTTGAAGGTTCGCAAAATATCAAGAGAATAGCAGGCAACACCAAAGTTAACCATTTTAGTTACACAAAAAAGCCAAGTATAAAGACTTACAAGTACTAAAATTGTGCCTATCCACACAGAAAAATTATTTCTGTGATACTACAAGCTTCTTGTAACAACTCACTTCTTTTTTTTACTAGACACACATTCCTGGAATTAGTCTTTAAGTACTTACAGTCTAGATAGCTTCTTCAAGCATGGATAGAGGGACTTTTATTAATATTTCTATTTTTTCAATATATTCCTGTCTCTATTTCTATGAATTCACACTGCATTTGGACATTTGCTAGGAACTTATATTAATTTGTTTTAGTCTAAGAACAGGATCATTACTCCTCTAAGCTCACTAAAGACTCTGAGATGAACCACTGGACAGGAACAAGCCTCTACCCTCATCAAATGGTAACTCCCTGCATCCTTAAAACACATTTATCTTCATTCCAGATTATGATTTGATGGTGTCAGGAAATACTAGTTTTAAGAGTTCCCTTTTACCCATGCATACCCAATGCTGACATCACAGCTCACAGAGGATCACCCCATTATCATCACTACCAAGGACGATTTTTAAAAAAAACTTTATTTAGTTCACAGATATGTGTTGACTTTCTGTCAGCAAAACCAAGGCTATCTCTCTGTATCAAGGAACTTTTAGGCTGCTGTACTGGTAGGTACTTAGAAGTGTAATTCTACACCATTCAGAATTACACAGACAATTCACAATACAAAATCATGCATTCAAGTTTTATTTTCCTGGAATCCTCTTCCAGTGAATTCATTCAAAACATTTTACACCCTTGATTTGGGGACATTTTAAATCATAACCCTGGAGGCAAGTTTCACAGATGATCAGTTTCCTTGTCAAAATTCTACCACTTCCTTTTGAACTCAACTATTACTTTTGCTTTTTCAAACTCATAAATAAAGGCAAAGAACTTTCCTACTCTATAGTGATTTACTGTGAATATACCTCACTTCTGAAAGACATCTCCATTACCACCACCAGTGTCAAGGAAGCAAGAAAATCAGCAACACAGGAATAGGCATCATCTCTTTCTGCTTCACCTGCACTGTGTCTTTGGGCATTATAGTTATTCCTGATGCTTCCCATACTTGTGAAGTTCACTAATAAAATGACAGCTGCTAGGTAAATTTTCCTTAAACACCTTTTTGGTCAAGCAGAACTTCATAGCTGAATGATGATCACTTGCGAGGAAAAAAAAAAATCTTTCTTAAAGAAAACCAAACAAAATGTTACTTACCCAATTGACTATAACAGTGGTCAGCTGTAAAAATGCAATTAATCCATCCTGTTCTTTCTGTGTGATACCTCGGAGAGGCAGGTGACGATACTGGACACTGTCTGCACTTGGCAAGTCCTTCCTTAAGTGCTCATGATAAAGCATCAAAGAGTGGAAGAAATGCTCCCAGGAGACAGGACTGCCACCTGCTCCTTGGATGTTTTCCGCTACAAAAAAGGCAAACAGGTGACAAGATTTTCTTTCTACTCTTTCACAGGGTGAAAAGCAGGGTAGCTAAATTTAAAAGGAAATCTTTCTTATCTAAAGCAAAAAGTAAAGTTCAAAGAAAAGTTATTGTTTCTAAAATTATTCTGCTAGGTTTGGGGATTTTTCTGTGTTTATGTTTTGTTTTTTTTTAAAATTGAGACAGAAAGGTGCTAATGTGAATAACCAGTATAAATAAGTTTTCTGTTTTATGAATTAGAATCTTTGCAGCATTATTTGTATCTTCAAAGTAGGGGTTTTTTCACAATTTGACAAATGCAAAATGAAGGCAAAACACAGGACTGACCAGCATCTCTTACTTTGAAAAAGTGCTATTATAATTCTAACTGAACAAAGTGCTTCTGAACAAAGTCAGCTCAGGAAAGGTACATTGTATGTTTTGTAAATATAGCTAAGTTTAAGACATTACTGATTTTTTATTTTATAATAAGCAACACTGATATTCTGCATTCTTATGGTGTTAAGACACAGGGATTTCTTTTTTAAATAAAGCATTATTTCACTAGGTGAATTACTTGTTAAGCTGCTCAGACATCTAATTACCTAATCTGACAGGGGTTTTTTACACTTTCAAGTAAATCCTTCCAATTTCATCTTTGTACTAATAATGAAATGTTTTAAGTACGAGGCCACAATTCATCTCAAATGAGTCTTTGCACTTTTTGAAAGAAAAGGAGTTGAGAAAGAGCTGAAGTGTCACTTCTCTTACCATGACTACTGCCATTGACTTTTAGCAAACTAAAGCAGTAATGAGCACACTGTGGCCCACTAGCCAGTCCCCGCAGCATTTTCAAGTATGGGATGTATATTGTGGAAGGAAGTAGATCTCCCATTTGCCTAACAAACTTTGACAAGACAACCTAGAACAAATAAAGATCAGTGTTTAAAAAATTAAAAAAAAAAAAAAAAAAGGTAAATCTGAGTATTTTAGGAAAACATCAGGCAGCAAAAGTCAGAAAACAGATTCTAATGTAATCAGGGCATGGTGGACAGGTGGAATGAAATTCCAACTCAAAAGAAGTTCCTTTGTAGACCAGCCTACTCAGTCAGACACATTTGAAAGAGGAACTAAACAAAATAACTCATGTGACTGCAAAGTACACTAACTCTCCAATTCTGTACTTTTAGTGATAAAATTTACTTCAGCTCCCAAATTTTCCACAGCAGTATCACTTAGCACATCACACAGTGCAAGTTAAGTATACCAGGAAAGAATTCACTGTGCTTGCCATATACCTGCACAGTAACTCAACACACACAATGGTTCCTTTCAGGGTGATATTAGGCCGCTTGCAGATTGCACCTCACCCTAATTTAAGTTGCCAGTATTCTGGGTGGGTCTTGGGATGTGTCTGGTTTGTCTGGTGCTAGGTTTTGCCTAACACTGCACAGTCCTTCAAAAAGCATTGAGGGCTGACAGCACCCCAGGTATCCAAAGAGTTTTTGGAATGTCTGCCTTATCTGTTTAGATTGCTTCTGCATTCTAATTTTAAGTTCTGCCTCACAGACTATAACTTTTGGACTTTAAATAAGTAAAATATTCTTAGGATTTTTTTACCCCTAAAATACTATCAACTGCAGTTAATAAAGTTTTTTTTTAATGGTTAAGAAATTTCACTTCTCATTTACATGAAAAAGGCATGTAGAAATCATCAGACAAAAAATACAAGAGAACTATCAGAATCCATGTAACAACTGTAACAAATCAAACCTAAACAACATTTTCACAGAGGTTTGTTAGTACTCTTTCTTCTTCATTTTATTGACAACCATGAATGACTGGCAGTAGCTCATTTTAGGGCAAGCAACAACAGCCATCCCATGCAGAGCAGGACACATGCAGGTAAGTCACTGAAAAAAGGTAAGGTCTTCTTAGAGGCTATTATAAGGATACCAAAAAATTTGTTGCCCTGGGGGTGGTTTGTTACTTTAGTTTCAAGTGACCAGTAATTACTCAAGAAAATCTAGATAACCTGGCGCTGAGGGGGTCGCTGGTGAGCTACTCCAAGGTAGGACCCCATGATGGTGGATGTCTGCAAGGGCTCCGATGGACACCAGTACTCATGAGCAAGTTCCAGATTAAAGGGGTCTTTCCTGTACAACTCAGCAATCTATCAGAAAAAGGAAGATGTTAGAAAAGTATCAACTACAGGAAGAAAAAACAATTACTTCAACAAGAAGCACTGCTTCTAGATTAGCTAAACTCATCTGAGAGAGGCAAAGCATCCCACAGCCGGTGTTCTAGTTCTTAAAACTCTCTGAAAATGACAGCTTCTAAATAACAATATCAGAACAAGTGACAGCCAGAGAAATTCAAAATGCACATATCAGTGAAACTTTAATAACTTTCTATCTGATTATGGATTAAATCATTGTCAAGAAAACAGTGTCATTTCTCCTTAAAATACCATATGCCTACCTTTATATATTAATATTACAAGTTAGCCAGTATCATAATTAGAAACGTTACCTGTTATCTAAACACACAAATTTCTCAGAGTAAATTTTTATTTCTAGTTCTTCATTTAAGTTTACTATGTCTCTCTGAGCTGCTTAAGAAAGCATTTCACTACAAATTTGCTGCTAATGTCCTATAACGTAAGGGAGTATCTTTGGAAGCAATACGTAATACAAATTTTAAAGTTATCAGAAAATATACAACATCTCAGTTCAACATGCAAATCTGTTTTCCAATATGGATTTTTTTTGAAAGTGAAGTCAAGTAACCTTAATAGCTAGTATTCAAACAAACATAATTATTTTTATTTCCATTTTATTTTGTTTTTATTTTCTTTATTTTATTAAAATTATGATAGAAAAATTTTTCTTTTAAATCTACACTTATGGTGAAAACTATACTGAAATCAGAGAATCTGTAATTCCACCAGCCTTGATGGAGTCACCTTACCAAGCCTACTCTACAGCAAATACAAAAGAGTCTTCCAAAATTCTCATTACAAATATATCAACACATGGGAATAATTTAAACATTTCAATTATTTATCAGACTAATTGTCAACAGTGGGGTAAAACCTCTAAAACCTTCAAACATAAGAAACAATGTAGTATTTACTCACTAAAAAATAACTGCATTACATTAACATCAGAAACCAAGGCAGTAAATAAATTCCTTTACATGAAAAATTATAGAGAAGTGTCTATACTTAGAGAAAAAAAAATTAATCCCAAAAGGGAAAGATACAGCACCACATGGTATCATTCAGATACGGGTTTTCAGATGCAAAATGAAAGTCACAATTGTTATTTGCCACAGTAATTTACAAGAAAATAGGCTTACTAGAAGCATTAAATGCTCCAGATCTCTCCGAAGGGATATAGGTGGATCGTTACCCATCTGAATACTCATGTGGATCATGCGAGCATCTTCATCAGCACGGTTTCTCAGCTGTTTCACCTACAGCATTTATGAAGTGGAAAAAGAAACAGTGGTCTATATTTAGCTAAGAATGAAACAGAACAGAAATAATGGAATTGTCTATATGGCCTATGAAAACTTAGAAAGCAAATATACTTGCATGAACATGACAAGAATATTCAATTTTCTCTTTTTTTCAATCCTCTCTCCCCCACAGAGCTTGCACTCAAAGTTCTAGTCAATCGCTTTCTTACTGCCAAAGCCCTCAGTGCATAGTAAAAGCCCTGAACCTACATTACAGGGTTTTTTTCCTATCTGACTTCACCAGATCCTTTGGTTTAGCCCCAAAAGGTGGATCCTTTTCCCCTTTTTAATTTAAAAGCTAGACAGGCTTAGGTTCAAAGAATGCTAGACCATTATTCACAAGGAGTGAAAAGAAACACAAAACACTGCAAAAAAAATGTTTTCTGTACATAGATCTGTGAATTGCACCTTTCTCGCAGCTACTTGATGACTGGAAAAGTTCTGAACTGATGCAATTACTTCAGAGCTACTGTCTCAACCAGAAGCATTACCATATGTCAATAAATATCACAGGAAAAAAAGAGAGAAGGGCAAGAATGGCAATTTTTTTTTTTTAAAGTAGAGATTTAATCAGCATCCTAAACTTCCTTGTGTTGAAAAAGCTAATTACTAAACAAAAACCAGCTGACATTTAAATTCAAAAAGCTTTTGACATGAGACCCCAACAGAGGCTTACAGAAAGCAGACATGAGATTAGAAGTTAAATTTTGTTAAATATTAAGGAGACATTGAAGAACAAGAAACAGAAGTAAGCAACCAATTCAGCACACAAAACAATAAAACATGGTGATGTTCATGGTCTATAATATATCTCAATGTGCAAAACTGAATGAGCAACAAAATAATTGTGTCTTATCAAGAAAAAATAGTTAAAAATAATAATTAAAAAAATAGTTAAAAACTAGAAATAACTGTGGTAAAGATCAAAGCAAACTAGAAAAATCAGTATACTAACCGAAGAAGGACAAAAGTGAATGCTGATAAGTTAAATAATGAATTATTTGAGCTACAAAAGCTAATTATCAAGTTCTGAATGAACGTAATGCAGTCAACCAAAAGATTTACCCAAATCGTGATCACTGTCAAGCAGCATAAATGCTAAAACTATGCAAAATAATTAATTAAAATGCTGACTTAGAGATTTAAATAAAACTGAACAAAGATTATACAGATACACAAAGCAAAACAAAGATCTGGCAAAACAGATGCTTTTTACCTAAAATTTGAGATTCAGTAGAAATAGCTGAGGACATAAATAAACCACTGCCTAACAGCAGTTAAGACAAAAAGCTGCCTTGTAGGGCTATATCCCAATTGCCCACTAACAAAGTCTTTCCTGTGGAACAACTAGTACTGGCCTCTGTCAAACTAGAACACAAGTCAATGGTCTGATCTTAGCTTATATCCTGTATTACAAAATCCTGCTTGTAATGAAAATCTCTCTCCAGCTTCAGGCATTAGCTACAACCAATTGTAAATCTGAGCCAAAACTACACCAGAAACACCACCAAAACAAACAAACCAATGACCAAAAAACAACCAAAACAAAAACAACCAACAACAAAAAAACCCACACAAAAACCCAAACGAACAAACAAAAAAAAAAAAACACAAAAAACCCAAAAAAACCCATACACACACAAAAAAACCACCTGAAACAGAAAAGAAAATTCTTCCCAGAGATAAAGCATCCAAGTCCATAATGCAATGAAGGTATACCAATAAATCAAGCAACAACCTTGGGATTTTCAGGCAGTTCTGTGGCTACAGGAGACAGGGTCATATCTGTTCTAAATCTAATATAGCAGAACCTTCAGTCAGGGTCAGTATCCAGCAACTTCCATTCAAAAACCTACCTTGTATCTCTTTCAAAAAAACTTGTATAATTATAGGGACTCCCTTCACTTGTAAAGCAACACCATTCAATGAAGAACGGCCTCAAAAAAAAGTTCCCAGTTCCAAACTTGTGCGCACCTGATTACTTACAGGAATTTCATAAAATACACCTCATACATTCCCCATATATTCAAAAGATTCCTCAGGGCTACTGTATCTGTATTACAGAAATCACCATTGTGTGCATCCTCCAAAGGATGTTCAAAGCCTGTTAAAGACTCAGTAAGTGCTGGGGGCAGGCAGCCACGGCAGCAGAAGTATAGCTGCAATTTGTCAATATGAACCTGGTGGAACTGCCGTTATACTTGTTCCATGGATATTCTCTGGGTTAAAAACACAGCTTGAGAAACAACATGCAACACCAACAGATGACAAATAAATTAGGATTAAACCTCACAACTGTCTACAACATGTTCATATATAACCTTAAAGATTCACGAGGCTCAAATACTGTTTTTCCTGCCAACGTTGTTCACATTCTGTGAGGCTACAATGAACAAAATCTGTTTTTAAATCCTTCTTCTTGCACATTGAAGAAAGTAACTGGCAACTCCAAATACAGCTCAACACAATGAAAGTCACAAAATAAAGCCTCCATCAAGTAAATAAAAGCATTTTCATAGAATTTTGATTTTCCATGTCTAATTACAAGATGTTGCACAAATGAAACTGTAGTAATGTTTTTAAACTCTTTAGCAGCATTTCTCTTAGACTGAAAACAGTTGCTTATTTACCCAACAATAGATACTACTGAGAAAGCAGAATCCCTCCCCAAAATCATGGAAAAGACCATTAGTAAAAGAACAAACTAAAAATGAGAGACAAAAATCGTAAGTTAATTTAGGTTACAGTACTGTCTGTATCAAAAGAAAAAAAAAATTAAAAATCAATACCCACACACACAGCCATCAATTTCAGCATTCATTTAAATTTTCATTATGTAAAACAAACACGACTAGCACCATAAAAGCTTGTTTTGCAAATCGCACCACACAGAAGTGCTTTAAAAACCACATTCCACTTCAGTGTGGAAAACAAACCCCAAACATTATGGCTTCTATAAAGTGAACAAGTTTTCTGAGCTGCAGACCTCAAACTGAGGGTCATGTCTGAATCACTATGCTACCTTGTCCAAATATTAAAAATATAGAAGAGATGCCCACATTTCTCAATAACTGCTATTCACAAACAACTTACTTTCATTGGCATGAGTGCAAGGAAGTCTGTGACAAGGTTATGAATTTTGCGAATGTAAAATTCATCCTGGTAGAAATTTTCAGACCCCACAACAGATTCAGTCAGGAAGAGGAAAACACAATCAGCAATTGCTAGCTCTGCCATTGCCTCATCTGCCTCAGTGAATTCTGCAAGAGCTGGGAAACAAAATTCACAAGAGGGGAAAAAGTAAATAACAATGATCTGTTACCAAACCAATATATTTCAGGATACGCAGCCGGCAAGCAAATCTACGTGCTTCTATCAACTCTGTTTTTTCTACCATACAGGAGAACACTAGACTGAAAAAAAAGACAAATTAATGGCAGATGATGACCTCAACTTTCTGTTTTAATAAATGTTACACTGCATATCCATTTACCAAAAAAAAAAAAAAAAAAGCCGTCAACCAAGAATCGCAAACCAACCCTAATTAAACATTAATTACAATGTTTACATTTTTGTTAACAGATATTTTGGAGTAGACTAAATTTTGACCTAGTCAAAAGCTGGAAAGCTTGTGAAGTTCAGAAAGGAAAATAGGAAAATGATAAACAGATTCATCTTCTCAAGATACTGTAATGTAACATTTACAGATGTAAAAGACCATAATCAGGAATCTATTCTTAATTTAACTGTTCAAATAATACTAAAATTGAGAACAAAAATCTTTGAATTTTCCAGTACATTAAAACCCCTTTCACTTCAGTTAGGCAATATTACTGTCTAATAACTAATTATTTCTATATCTGTATACCCTTCAGAGCAATTCAATTCTCAACAAACAAACTCATATATGAGAAGGCTTTAAAGAAACGTTAGTAGCAATTTTATCATACCGGCAAATAATAACACTTCAGAAAGATAATAGATCCTTTGATTTACACCACTTGCAAGCTCTGAATACTAACGTGCAGCAACTGAACTTTAAGGTAATTTACCTGTCACTTCGGAGAATTGGGATATTCCTCGTAATGTCAGTGCCCAGGCTAATCTAACAGTAGCTTGCAGACCTGGTAATTTCCAGGGCTGAGACTCCTGAAGCCGAGTGTGGATCGTTGCTATGTACTGTCTTTCTGCTAGCAGAGGGAGCCGGTGCATCAAGTCTTCAACAAAAAAACAAACACAAAACCAATACCCAGTAAACAAATGGGAAAAAACCCAGCAAAATCCTACCAATTTGTTATGCATCAATAATAAAATTGCTTAAACAACAATTTATCCATCTGTACAATGTAACCTCTGGGAAAGCTGCCAGCATTACCTTCACGATCCTCTGCACCTTGTTCCAGAAAGCTGACATCAAAGCAGTAAAGGAGAGCCATGAGAAGAGACAAGTTCACGCTGTCCAACGAGCCATCGGCTTCCACTGTTACCTTCTCCAGGTAACTTATGAGGAGTAGAGTGTCATCCTTACTCAGTGGTGACTGACAGGTCCAGACAAAGAGACTTTCAGCCAAGGACTGTCGGCATTCTTTAATGAGATCAGAAACCTTTAAAAGATAAAGCAAACAAAAAAAAGGTTAATATACATATTCTGGTAACACGCTCAATTTGTCCTTCTCAGTCAATCCTGCTGACTGGCTTAAATTAAAAATCACTCTGAAGACAGCAGCTACAGAAGATGTTGGGTTTATTTGCTAAACAACAAAAGGACACTCCTGCTTGTTAATTGCATTCATATTCTCATGTATTTCATGAGAGGTGTGGGTAGAAAACCGGGAATATGACTACATTCAAACCAGCATCCCTGTCGAGGTCAGGAAACATCAATCTACACAGAATTCATATAGCTGTAAATGTATCACACACAAGTCACATTTCCTGCCTCTGATTACACAAATGCACTGGCAGATACCCCAGGAAGTCAATCTTCCCATTGCCCCAAAGATAAATCTTAAGGTAAAACCAAGGTAAATTAAGGTAATTTAAGGTCAATGAGAAGGATATTCTTTCCATAGTTTCTAGATCCATAGCAAAAATGTAAGACTAGTTCTTTATTTGGTGGAAAATAAATTGAGTTATTATTACACAGAATGATTTTTAGACAGATCACCAATTAGAAAGAAGTTACAATAATAACTTTATTAATATAATAATGTTTAAAATCTTCCTGCTAGAAAAGATACGCTGCAGTAAGTCACAGTGTAAATTAAGTTCAAGAATTATAAAGATGAGAATGGATTTTCAAGCAATTTTCACTTGACTGTTAGAAATGCTTCTGTTCATATGAACATAATTGAATTATTAACAGAATTATTTGCCTGGCTCAACTTGGTTTCAATCTGTTTTAATAACTTGTGGATTAGTTCACTTTTCTTATGCCAACAGTGCTAATAATGGTAGTGGTGAAAGCTGATAATTTAAAATACCGCCTTCAGAATTAGAAAAAAAACCCCAAAAAATTACACATAATGTAAATATTAGGCTTACATTTTTACTGCTAAAATTCTTCACTAAAAATAAGGCATGTCCTAGCATCTGGGAGTAACAGCAAAATAGAAATGCAGGAAGCAATGTGGATCCCACACTGACATTGCACAATGTGTGAAGCAGTAACTGTCATCTCTCAGACAGCAGCACACTTTGTGCAAAGGTAAAGAACTTTTTGCAGTCTAATTCTATTCTAATATGTTCAATAACACAGAAGAATATTCACGCTTGATGAACTTTACCTCTTTGCGATGTTTCTCACTGCCCAATCCCCGCTCTCGCTGGAGTTTATCAAATTCATTGTTCAAATCAATGTGAGACACAAGTGTAAGGATCTTCTGAGTCAAGCCCTGCTCCATTAGGTCATCTGTAAAGCGTGTTGTCATGGAAATTAACTCTTGACTATAATGGAAAGAATATAAAATTTAACAATTAATCATACTTTCCTAGTCACAAAGAAGCCTGAAATAATGAATCCCATCAAATGTATTTGATGACAAGAAAATGTGAAAATAAATTATATACAGAGAGCAACTATATGTGGATCGCTAATCAGTAAGTAGTGCCCTCTCAAAACATTATGCTGAATGGATACAAAGTCTTTGGGTAACTGTAGGTTCAATTACATGGAATATAAAAATACAACAGGGATCAGCTAGTTAAAATTTCTATTAAAAGGAAAAAGTACTATATACAAGATGCACATAACTCACAAGCTCACAGGTTCTTTCCAACTAGAAAATGCAACTGTCCAGATACTGCACTCCAAATTTATATTTACACTAGAACACACCTTTTCATCTTTCTCTAGCCAACCAATCATTGTGTATTGGAAGCAAGCAGTGTGCACTGCTTTCTTTTTCAAGGCAAAAAAATACTAGCATATAATGTTCACTAGTAGATAGCACATCTGTGTGAAGTAAAGGCAGGGTAGCAATTTTTTTTTTCTAGTACACAGAAAGTCAGAACACAGCACAATTCTCAAATACTGAGCAATCGCCACTAGTTAGAGCAACAATGACCGGGAAAGCGTCTGAAGCAAAACACTGCCAAAAGGTGAAGTAGGATGAAAGAACTGAAAGTAAAATATATACCCTTATAATCAAATAAAAATACGTGCAAGAAATGATTATGCTTAAAAAACAAACATAAAAGCAGCTGCATCAGATTACAAGAAACAAACAAATTTGAGACTATACATATTCCCTTCAGTCTAATTAGCCCTAAAAGCACTCAAAACAAAAAACTCTGATCAGCTTATCACCCTGACACAGACCTGAGTTCCAATGTCCATGTCTTGCCTTGGCGTGACTGGATGAGGGCTCGTAGTGAATTGGCAATGCATCTTTTTCCATCCCAGTACAATAGAACTGCCACTAGACCTCTTGTAAGGCCAGGAAAATGAGGCTGCTGATGTTCTCCTAGTGAATGAAAATGCACAGAATAGTCAAAGAAAGCTGAACATACACACCTTCATAACAACCCTGTATCCTTATATTTCTAATTGAAATACAAATACTGCATTCAGAGTAACTGTGGTTATTCATCAGCATTTTGATTTGTTTCATTCACTTAAAAGAAATACCAGATATTTTGGGTACTATTGCTAAAATTAATATTCAACTATTAAAAAAACCAAAATCTTTTTTTAAAGTGCAAGGCCATAAATATACTGGTCCAAATGGTATTTGCCACTGATATATATACCTGTCTTAATAATCAATTCAAGCTGATTATAATAAAAATCTTTCACTCAAAATTAAATTTTCTATCTGAAATTACATTGAAAATTCAAGTTCAAAATAGAAAGTGAGGCTGACTTGAAGATGGCTTTCCAAAGGTGACAAATTTGTGAGCTTCTTCTTTAACCAACTTTTCAAGTTAATGAACAGTAGCTAGTAATGATAACTAACAACTTAATAACTCTAAAATCAATCTTCTACCTGCAAAAGATGTGTCACTCTGCTGAATACTTCTCTTACTGATCAGTTAATAGATTACAGAATCACATAGCTATGTATAACTACTACGTAATTTGAAGAATCAGTATCTATTACACTGCTTTATGGAAAAATTCTCAATCATGTTTTCCTTACACTTAAATTCAACAACAGAGAAAGTAAATCATACAACCTCCTCAGAATATCCCCCCTTTCACAACAGCTGAGTGTACAAACATGAGGGTTCAGAACACTGCTATCATACGACACTCCAGTGAGAACAGATTTCTTTTTAAGAACATTCTGTGCTAGGAAGCCAAGGCCTTCACTGCATCATGCACTCACATTAAATACACACTTAAATAAGAAGGCCCTATTTAAGCTATATTTCTCCAGCTCTTAAGCATTTTCCCTTCTCACCAGCTAGAAGGAGCTCAACAGCTGCCAACTCTCCAATATCAAAGAGGTCACTGAGAATAAAGGCTTCTCTGATGAGCTGCTCTGGCAAAAGCCTAGTTCCCTGCTGACCCTGGATAGCAACTCCTTCTGTGCTTGCTTTCTGAATTTTCTCATGCTGCTGAACATTCTTCGGCTGCAAGAGAAACAAGCATCAGAAGTTATTCAAAATGGCAAGATCAAATACTGAATTAATCCTTCACACATTAATCCTTCACACATTAATCCTTCCTCACAGATACAGTTGTGTCAGGTTAGGTTGTCATCATAAAAACAAAGACAGTGTTTTTAAACAGAGATAGTAAAGGCATCCTAAAAATTCTTCATGCTTGGACAGCAGTGGTCTCTTTGTGGGAACGTACGAAAGATAATCTTATACAATTGGTGCTGACATTTAGTTTACTCAAAATAATAGAGATTGAAAGTAAACTGTGATACAATTCTCAACAGGAATTGGTATCAACTCAATGGGTTGTTGATCAGAACTGCTGTGTTACTCCCAACTATTTTCTACATTGTTCTTTTTCCATTAAACTGAGATGCTAAAATATACTGATGAAACTCTATGGCTGCATTTTAAATTTGCTGACCTATCAGTTAAAAAAAGCCATCTACTATTAGAGAAGTAACATCACTGAAAGAAGACATATTTCTAGTTACTACCTTATGATCCACCAGCCAAGAAACAGGGAGTTTTTTCACATCATCTGGCATTCCTAACAAGACACATTCTGTATCTTTTAAGTTCATGCGTTCACCTGTTTTGTGTTTGTTAATCTGACTGAAACAGGAGCAAAACAAGACAAAATAGTTTTGTGCTTTATTTCAGACACACGAGAGTAACAAAAAAAATGAATACATGACTGATGGATCATCAGATAATTTTACTATTCCTTTCAAAATGGCACTCAAAAAATGAGAGAAAAAATCATTATAGATAAAATTATCCTGTAGAAGATGAAAAATAATATATATTATTCAAGTCATTTATATTCTTACAGCAGAACAAGACTGGTATAACACATCTATATTACGTACTGTAAAAATGTCACATGAAAAGTCTGGTCAGGGTCTAAAATGACATGTAAGACAACAATATAAGACAATGTAAATCATCAACTCTTCAGCTTATTCCCGAAGAGAGCATTAGACCAGTACCGGATTTCTGAAGAGAGAGATGAAGTCAGATTTGTGCTTCTTTAAGACTTGGTCCAGACGATGAACAGCTTCAGGTTGCCTTTTCCAAATGGCATTCATTACAGTCTGCCATATGTCCTTATATGGACCCCACAAGCTTGCAGCTAAAAGAAGAAATAAAACAATGCATTTGCACAGAGAAAGAAAGGAAATAAATTCTTTACACACTGTTTCCAATAAGCAAACTCTTTTTCAGTTTACTGTTGCTCCTGGCATGTCAGTATACTGTTCTGCGCATAAAAAAAAGTGTATTTTCCTTTCTCTAGGCACACCCCCCCCAAAAACAACTAAAACAAACAAAAAACAAACAAACAAAAAAGAAAACACCCCCAAAACAAAAACAAAACAAAAAAAACAAGAAAAAAACAACACAACCAAAAACACAAACAAGCAAAAAACCCCTCCAACAATGGTCTGATATAAAACTTCATTGCATTTAAAGAAGATGATGTATGCATCTAAATTCTGGTGCTGAAAGTCCTCTTCTAAAGATATTTACAATACAGGTATTAGGTTGGAAAAGACCATTAAGATCACCGAGTTTAAGCATTAATCTGGCACTGTCAAATCTACCACTAAACCATGTCCCCCAGTGCCACATCTGCACATCTTTTAAATCCCTCCCAGAACCGTGACTACCACTCCTCCACAACACTCCAGAGAAGGACTACCTTCACTATTACCTGAACAACCTATCAAATCAAAATATGCAATACTCTTGCCTTACAGCAGATGGCTAGAGAAAAATTGTTTCAACCATTTCCAAAGATTACTACTTGAGTGAGCAAGTTGGGAAAACCAAAGTTTAAGCAAAACCAAGCTATTTTATATCACCCTTATCACTTCTGCACTGTCAGAGATGAACCAGTGTGTACTGAGCTAGTCATCTGGAAGGGGTGTAAAATCCTGCCTCAGGAATCAGAGAAAAAACATTCTCTGTTGAGAGACAACAGACTCCTTTGATTACTCAAACTAAAACTGATATGCCTCCCAACAATCAAAACGCAAATCTCCTGAGTTTCAAAGCACCTCCAGAATGTCGGATCAAAGACTGCCATACTTAAATGGTGAGGTCTGCACACTTAAATGGTGAAGCCATTCACGCCAAGTACCTACACATGAATTTAGAAATGACTGAGACAACACATTTAGCAGTGCCAGTATGGCTGTATCAGGGCAAACTGTAAAAAAGGGACAAATCTGCCATTCCCGAGTATCAGTGTTTTAACTCACACAATGTTACCCCTGCCTAGAAATAGCTACTGTTGGATGCATAATTTCACACTCAGCTGTAACTGGCTCTCCCACATAAGTTCAGACTTCAGAGATTTATTTCCACTTGAAACTGTCTCTTCACTCTTATTACATTACCGAGTTCAATAAACACCAGCAGCAAACCCCAGTGCCTGCCAAAAGCTGTTCAGCTATTTCCCTGGCCCATTTGTTTACTCTTATACCACTTTGAACCAGCCCAAACACAGGTACTGTAAGGCATTAGAATAAATTAAGGATCTAACTTCTCTAACCAAAACCTAATAAAAAAAGTTTATTTTCAGCAAGTTCACATCTACAACCGAGTTTGCTCCGCAATGGCACAAAGACTGATTATTGCAGTGAAAGGAATAAGCACCTGGGATGGGAAGAGGTTGGACTTTAGCAACCATGCTGACTTTTTCCCACTAAAGCTGTTCTATTATTAGTTTTAGAAAGGCTGGCCACCCTATCAGGGACAGCAAGGAAAGACAGGCTGAATTGCTTCTTTTGGCAACAATAGCAGTTGATGCTTATGCCCGAATTTTTTGCCAAGTTATAGACTCAACCATGATATGTCTGTCCCCACAAACAATACACTAGAACCTAAGGCAAAATCTTCACTAGCTCTAGTGCCACATCTCCCTTTATTTTTTCTCATATTTCTGTAAAAAACCCCTTCTTCTCCTAGTTTTCTTAATTATAAAGCTATAGACTCTCTTGCTGTGTAATTTATAAAATAGTCTCATTTGAGCTACTCCAATTTTCACTTCAACAAAGTCATATTTCAAATGAAGAGTCTTTACTACTGCTTTTCAGTGAGGCTACTGGGATGTAGTCCATTCACTGAGATCAAAATATCTTTTCTGTGGAATTTGTTCCTTGCTTGACACAGCAATGGTGGTTTTAATTGTATTAACTAGAATTAATAGTGACTATTAACTGCCACTATTGACATACAAACCCTTATTTACAGACCTTTTGGCCTATACTCAAGTGCTAACTGTTTTTCACAGGGTCTCCGTTCTCCTTCTATTAACCTAATGAAGCTCAACAATAGCAAATGCAACATCTTGCACCCAGCACAGTCACTGCACAGTCTGGGGACCAAGGAAGCTGCTAGAGAGCAGCTTTAAAGAAAAACATTGAAGTGTCCTGGCAGGCAGGAAGCCAAACACAGTTAGCAGCACACCTCATAGCAAAGGCTGCCTGCAGGCTCCAGGCTGCAGCAGCAGCTGTAGCCAGCAGATGCAGGTAAGTGATTATTTAGGCATCTCAGAGTACTTCACTCCAGTACCATGTCTAGTTTTGGGCTCCTCAGAGCAAGACACTGAAATAGTGAGCCAGAGAACAGGATGAATGAGAGGCTGAAAGAACTGACCTGGTTCAGTCATACAAAAAGAAGGCCAAAGAGGGATAGGGGCTTTGTTTTCTCTAACTACTGAATGGCACTATACATAGAAAGCAGAGACAGAAGGACCCCAGGGGAGGATGAGCAGCAACTGACACAAGCTGCGATAACAAAATTTCCATTTAGCCATCGGGGCTGGGAGGGGGGAAATTGCTGAGTGTGGTCACACCTTGGAACAGAAGCCCAGTGAGGTCTCTGGGAGGATCTTCATCCCCACAACTATTCAAAGCTCAAATAAGGCCCTGAAGCACCACACGGAGCTGACCTTGCTTTAAGGAGGAAAAGCAGAAGCATTGGACCAGAAGACCTCCTAAATTATTCTTCCATTATCTAGCAATTTATTTTGTTTTAGTTTTACCGACAAGTGCTCTCTTTATAACCCAAAACTGGGTTATATATGGGAAATACTGATGCTCCTAGTCCTTAGCAACACTCAATGGATGAGAAACCAGGTCCACATTTCCAGACTCCGTGTGTATCACTGAGCAAAATTTTGGACCTATTTCTCTCTTGCCTCTTACAACACACAGCACTAAGAGATGAGTGTAACACCGAAGCGATGCATAACCACGTGTACAGCGAGTTACCACAGCCCTCTCTAACCAAGGACGCCTTCGCTGCCTGATGTGACTCCCGGCCAGGAGCAGCCAAGCGCGGCGGCAGCCCTGCCCGCGGAGCTCCATCGCCGGGCAGCTCTGCGCGGCCCGAGCTCGGGTACCGCCGCACGGGAGGCCGCTCTCCCGCCGCCTGCCCGCACACCGCGCCCCGCAGCCCTGCCCATCCGCCCGCTCGGGCCTTGCCTCGCCGCCTCCCCA
>VZRL01006875.1:300151-316828 GCA_013397895.1 Origma solitaria | reverse complement strand
GCAGCTGCTGGCAATCGCCAGGCGGCCGCTGCCGCGCCGGCCGCTGCGGCGGCAGGGGCAGCCCCGCGCCCGGGCTGATGGGAGCTGTAGTTGCAGGCTGACGCTTCATCGTGCCCGGCGGCTTCGCGTTCCCTCGAGGCGGCTGCAGGGAAGGGAGAGCGCGGGGCTTCTGCATTGCCGCCTTCGCATCTCTGATGTAAATAACGCATCGATTCCTTGCGTTCAGTTTTTCTTTCCCCTCTTTTTTCCATGCCACACTGAAGGGACTCTTTCCTTCCAAGCCTTGCGCTGTAAGCCGTTTTTACTGAATGTGGCCGAATACCTGATTTCAGACACTGCACTAGGAGATATATTTATTAGCTTATTTTATTTTTTAACTGAAGAAAAGATTATTAGAATGGCTTCAGCTTCTCTCATTTCACAAGTCTTAAAAAAAAGTCAATAAATTTTTGAATGTGAACTAGAGTTTACAATCTTGTATGGGGGAGAATAAACAAAAAAAACCCCTGCTCTGATAAGAGTTATCCTGTGAAGAAAGCTGCACTTAAACTCAGCGTATGTGCAGGAAAGAAAAGAATTACCAGGCATGAAGAAATCAAAAAGCATGTTTATACACATACATATCTGAAGCCGAGGAACAAATATCAGTATCTTAGAAGTAGTCTGTGTCTGAAGTCAATTTACTGTCCTCTGTCTCAGTAGTAATCAACTCTCTTACATAAATTCCCTCCGGTATTACTTCTAGTATAAAATTTTCCACCAAAAGTATTCATTTTTAGTTCCAATAGTTTCCTCTCTTGAACTTCATTAAAACAGTATTTCACGTTCACAAAACCATGTCCAATGAACTAGACCCGTGGGAAATTGGCAAAATACCTATCTTTGCTTCTCTAGATCTCCCCAATAACGGGATGGCAGAAGGGGCAGTAGAGAGCAGTGGTCCTGGGGCGGGAGTGAATTGGCGAGGCAGCTATAAGAAAAAGGAGACAGAAAGCAGTGAAACTGTTTGACAAGGGTTAGTCAGAAGAGGAGAGAGAAAAGGAAATTTTAGAAAAAGGGGAAAAAAGTCTGTCAAGAACAGCTTCTCTCAGAGTTCAATAGGTTAATCTGTCCTCGTTAATTTGGCCTAATTTGTTGAGTTAGTCAAAGGTGCCATATTTCCTTGAGATTTACCTTTTCCTGGTCTTAGCCATGAACAGACTAGACCTATAAAGATGAGAATGACAGTGAATTGTTCATTTTATTCTAGGAAATGAAGAGTGCCAGGCAAGAGGTGAAAGCAGAAAATCAGTGAAGTTATTCCACAAGCAGCTGAACTAAAGCAGCCTTGGTACCTGGGTAGAGCACTCCTGCATCCCCTCCTGTGCACCCCTGCCTGCGAAGCCATAGTTCTGCTCCTATGTTGCCCATGTGAGACCCCAAGACCCATGACTGTGCAAGGTAGGTATCATGATAAACTTGGAGATGCATGTGCTAATCATCTGGCCACAGCAACTGTAATGGATAGCTTGAGGTTTTGCTTCAGTCTTTCCTACACAGTGATTCTAATTTTGTTCTTTTTCCTTTATACATTCCCTGATTTTCACAAAGTTTACAAGCCCTTTAGCCTTTGATCAGATTAAGTTGGAATTGACTCAGAAATTGCAACAGGTTCAAAAGTTACTGAAAAAGTTTGGCATACAGTGTAATTTCCTAAGCTGTGTTTCCTTAAGAAACATAAATTTTTTAAGAGGAGAGAGAAATAAATAATTGAATCTTTTTTTCTTTTTTTTAAAAAAGCCTTTCCCAGGCATTAAGAGCTGTCATATTTCTTTTGGCATTCAGATACAGCCAGATTGCACCCACTTTTTTTGAACGCTGTTGTAGGAAAAAATCCTCTGTAACCACTGCAGATTCAGTATTTTAAATTTCCAGATAATTCTTTCCTCTCCTTGCCAATTGACCTAGGGTCACATAGCAACAAGAAAAAAAAAAAGACAGCTTGAAATAGTGGATGGCAAGGGGTAGGTCATTGGGCAGCTGAACTTCAGAAGAAAAAATACCACATTTAGCTCCAGCTGCACAGCATTTATTATATTCTTTCTGTGTCAGCAGTGTGATATTTTAATGCAAAATAGTTGTGACAGTACACCTCCTAGTATGGATGAAGTAAGAGAGGCATCTAGATACACCATACCATACATTCTGCACATATTTTTATTGGCATAACTGCATCCATCCATCCATGCTTTAATGAGTAGGGAAGTCCATGAATAGTAATTCTTGCTTATTCTTGCTTTATTTGCTGTCCTTTAATTTAGGTTCCCATTGTTTACCCAAGATCACTGGCTGGTTTGGTAGTCAGTCTATTTTTGACAAGTCACTATAGGGAAAGAATACCTCATTCCTCTCCCTAACAATAGCTCTCAGCAAGTTCTCTAATGCAGATGGGTACAGGGAGGGACACCGATGCCTTTCATCCTTAATTACTAGACAGAAATCTGTGAAGTATCAAAGGTAGGCTGGCACTAAATACCTGGGATGGATATTAATTCCCCTGGATTCCAGGGAAAGGAGGTTCCAAATTGCCTGTAGGGTAGCAAATTCTGCTTGTGTGGTGAGAGACGTACATTACTTTCTACAGGTGGAAATAACTCTTAATAATAATTAAAATGAGCTGCACACTGGGAACCTACTCTTTGACTGTAACTTGTAGGTGGTTTGTGATGTACTACAGGTGCAGCATTCTTAATTTTGATAGTACCATATTTAGTGGTTCATAGTCAAATCATACATCATGATACAAAGGTAACGATGATGACAATACAATTTATTCTCTTTACATGTTATTATTATCAGGAAGAATAATTATTAGCCAAAAATAAAGTATTAGCCAAAAAGAGAGTATTGTCCAAATGCCTAAGAGGCCCTGCTTAATTTCCTGCCTTTAATCTTCAGTGTCATTATGGTCACATCCTGCATGATGAAGTAAAATGAAAAAAGGCTTTTCTGCGTTGCAGCTGAAACTGAAAAGGTTGCCTTGTAGAAGTGCATCTACATAAATTGACCAGTTCTTGCATTGTGAAATATGCCTCCTTCCCAAAAAGCCAAAAACATTTTTGGCTACTGATTAGACCATAAAACTTCCTGGAGCTCTTGTTTTGATTGACACTAACTCTGTGCATCTCAACTTACTGTTTTGTAAAAATGAGTATAACATCTCACAGCAGGCCTGGAATGCCAATTGAATGAATCTTCAGCCTGGCCCCATCATCTGAACAGAGGAAAAAGAATGTATTTTTATGTTATGTTAGTTGGCAGAGTAAAAAATCCTAAATTCTCTTACTATGCCGGCTAATTTTCATAGAAACTTCTTAGCTGGCTATAATTCTGTCTTTGCTGCAAAAAGCGTGCTTTATATATGGAGATAGTTAGCTTGGCATCAAATCTTAGGAAAAAGTCTGAGACCTTTCCCTGCAGTGTTTCTTAAAGAAATAACTTTGTAATTTCTCTCTCTTCCATCCTAGATATTTCTAGTATCACCATGGTATCTAAGCTCATCAGAGAAACTGTAAGGTTGGTGCTAGCTTGTGTAAGTGGTTTATCTAGACAAAAGCAACAACGAGCTAAATGTTCTCAAAGTTATATGAATACCTTCCTTGGGATCAGGGAGCAGGGGGAGATGAGCTGAACAATGACAAGCCCTGCCTTCCTGTGTAGGTGGGGACAATTAATGACTATAGGCATCTGACCAGAAATGAATGCCTTGATAAATAATATCCTAGTTGTCAATTGAGTCTTTATGATCCTTGTTCAGGCTTCAGAGGTAAAATGAAAATACTGTTCTTGGCTCTATGATGTATTGTGAGTTATTTTTTCCCTAATTCCTGCTTTGGGGTCCTTAAAGCTATCTGTCTTGTTATTTTTTCTTCTCTATCCTAGAATGAAGAATAGCCTTTCTTCTTTTTTGTAATAATTTCTCCATTCAGCTACTGAGGGCAGTGAGGCAGTTATTAACCCAGAAGGTTATCTGATTAGTGTAATGATGTAGCTGCTAGAAATTGACAACAAGAGGTGCTGAAAACTACAGCCAAGGAAATGCTGGAAAAACAAAGCTCAAGCAAAGTGGAGATAGTTGATATAGTAAATAAAAGTCTTGTCACATCAACCGCCTTATTGATATTCATTCTTTTCAGGGATTTACATATCAAGATTTAAGGACTGTCAATGTTTTTGCTAGTTGCCAGTTTTACGAATTCAGGCTTTATCCTATAATTCACTTTGAGTACTTTCTAAAGCATGTTGCATATATTTCTGCTGCTGACTTGTATACCTCTTTCATCCTTTTGGCTTCCCATCAGAGAATGGATGGGTTGGAATAGGTGCAAAGCTACAAAAGTGTAATGAGTTCACTTGGGCAAAACTAAAGATGTGTAAAGTTGCACAAAAATCTCTGTGCTAGTAATGTAAAGCACAGGGTTTCTGTAACTAGATATAAGGTAAGGAATGGGAGAGAAAGTATCTTGGCAGTCAATTTAAGCTAAATTGAAATAAATCATTACTTTATACTTGCAAACTGAGTGAAATTGATATGGGAACCAATGAGACTCAGGCAAAGGGTATCTTGCAATGCCATCTCTGCTGCAATGTAAAATTACTTCACAAATTATGCTGCCATTTTGTTAATTATCTTTCCAGCATTGTCCACTTTGGAGTTCTCTGTGCACAAGACGAGAAGCATCCTGTACACAAAAAATGTATGCAAAAAACAGCTTATGCACTTCTGACAATCTGTTACTGAAATACTTTCCCTGTCCTGATGCTCTGAGATAAATTACTTGAATGAAAACCTTAAATAGGTAGCATCAGAAAGGATTTGCTTTTTGCCTCAGTCCATTTTTTTGTTAATTTAAGTTTCTTGAGGATCAGGAAGGAACATGTTCAGGAGCAAGAATCTAAAGGACATGGACTGAACAAATTCAATTTCTGGAACAAGCAACTGTATTAATTGGTTCTGATGTCAGTGGAATATTTCAGTGGAAGTCACATGCCTGTTAAAGTCTACTCCTGCCTTATTTGCTTATGACTATTGCTGCAGAAAGATAATGAGAAGCAGTATTAGCTCTTCACAGTTAATGGGGCAATTGTTGAGACCACATGTTCAATAAGTCCTGCCAAGGTGACATCTTAGACACTGCAGCACTAAACTATAGTATGTGCTTGAATAGTCAAGGCTGGAGTTTATGGTCTATGCTCATTCAGTTGCTTGAGTGCTTAAGAGTAGAATAGTGAAAAACCTGTATCTTATGAGCAGGTTTCTGAGCTGTTTGGTACATATAACTCTCATACCTTTCTTCTAGATGGTGCCAGATAGTCAAAATTAATTTCCCTCATCATTCAAGAACATTCCTATTCTAAATCAAACAAAGCTAAATCTGTGTCTTTGAAATGTCTCTGAAAAACACCTGGTCAGCTAATCTGAACTCTCAGATAAAACAAGACCTAACCAATGAAGAAAACAAAATTCTCACAATTAATTGTGTGTGTCTGTAGACATCCAGCATGGTGCAATGCTAATCCTTTAAGTCTTTCTGCAAGCTAGGACAACTACTATTGTAGATTAACTTTGGTGGAGTTATAATGAAGCACTCTTAGGAGGACAGTTCACTCCAAAGTTAATAACCTAGTGAAAGCGAGCATACAAGAAATACTGATTTGAAGAACAGAAATTCAAAAGTCAAGACATACATTCAGCATTATGGTTGATATCTGAAAAAAGGGTCTCTTTAAGTAGATAGCAGTAAGTTATGATTAAAATCTCAGGTTGTCTTTACATCTCTTGCTATCTCCTTACAAACAACAATGAGTATTTGCGTGAAAATAACATTCAGAGTGCATCACTCAGCTGCATCCCTAGGCATCTGCCTGTTAACAATATAATTTTGTTTCTCTTATTCATCACTCTGAGTCTTGTTTAATGTGCATTCTGTCTGCAGAAACAAGTAGTTACAGTGAGGTCCAGCCCAGAAGCTTGAGGTACTGACTCATTCTGAAACACTGAGGGAAAGGTTTGCTTGCAGGTATGTTTACACTATCACCACACAAGGACATTAAGACATAAGAAACCCCTAAAAATTAGGTGGCCTTAGTTTTAATGAGGACTTGATTATGCCTTTTGGGGGTCTTAGTTTGACCTTGTATTATATTGGAAGATGGTAAATGTGTTTCAAAGTATCCTTTCCCAGAACTTCTCAGAGATTCTAGTGTCAGTTTTGAGGTGAGAGCCGAAGAGCATTATAGGGAAGATTGATGCTTCCCTTTCACTGGAGGAGTTCAGATTACTTGTTCAGACTGTGAGAGACTTGCTAAATTCTTTCCTCCCAGGTTAATATGCAACTGCTACCTCCCAGGAAGGTTGGAGGGGTCTTTGGCATTCTATGCTCTCAGTTTCTTGTTAGTGAGACTATTTTGTGAAAATAATTAAACTTTCACCAGATATACAACTGGAACCTGCCAGGGAATGGGGCAGAGAAAGTCCCAGCATTCAAAAGGCTAATCTGACCACCAGGTGAAGAATATTTCTCCTGTGATTTGTCTCAGTGATTGAGTCTTTTGGACAAACACATCAGCATGTGTTTGACTCAAACACAAATTCACTTTCTTTTCACAAAAAAATATAACTTACGTATTAACAGCTTTGGAGAGTTCTTGAAAGCCTGAGCTATATGTGAAAGCGAACCACCAGCTCTGTCAACCTGACCAGCCATAACCTTTTTTCTTTACAAATATTCTAAACTTAGGTAATCCGTATTCATAGAGTGGATTTATTTTTTCTGATCTCAGAATGAACAAAATCATGCTTTTATTTTCATTGATCACAGCTATTCTTTCAATACTGTCTGCTTTGTTTGCCTACTCAGATAAATGAGTGAATCGTACAGCCCCAGTGCTCTCAATAAACTGAATTCTTTCTGAAAGTTGTGTCTTTTCTCTCTATTCACAGCTCCATGAAATAATGATCCAACTCCAAGTCTTGCCTCACACAAACTTTCATGCATAACATACGAAAAGGACTTTTTGAGGAACTAGATTAACAGCCTACTTAATTTCTAGGAATCCTTGTCTGTAAACAATTTACTTCCTCTTTATAGAGGAGGTAATACTGTCCAAACACAAACTTGGACAATGTTAAGGGGATAGTTATTAATTGCTGGTATTTAAAATCAAGGGGAAGAATACAGTGTAACACAGTAAGTACACACTCAGCTATAGTATCACCCAGGGCAGTGTGTGTTATTCTCCTGATGCTTCTCTGCCCACACCTGACATTTTCTCATCCAAATTGTGGCAGGGGTCAGCCATAGCTTAGTTAGAAGTTCTTCAATTTAAGCATGGCTGCCATTGCTAGAACCAATTGACACAAGGACTGCTGTGGCAGGACAGGAGTAATCACCTCTTTGGTAACGTTGTGTCACATGCTGTGACACGACCAAACTGCTGAAGCTCAGCCTTTTCCCAGTAGGGCACACCTTGCAGGTAATTGTGCTGTCAGTCTGCTCCACGGCAGTTGTCAGCTCTCTGCAGGCTGAGATATGCAGACCTCCTGTAAGGAGGACATACCACACTCTAAACTTTAAAACTTTATATAAGATGAAGATGAGCCATGAAAAACTAATTTCACTCTATTTATCACCTTAATTCCACAGTTGTCTGAGAGGAAAGGTACCAATTAAAGGTGAATGCTGTACCATAGCTAAGTTTTCTTAAGGAAGTACACCGCTCAGAATATTAGACAAGCAGCTTTTACAGCTTTGATGGTTCAGTCATGTCAACAATTAGAAAGCAATGCCTAATAAAACTCAGTTAGGCCACCTGATCCTGCTTTTTATAGGAGTACAACAGAACCATGGTTATTCTTTCAGCAGTTTGCATGTTTTGAGACCTGAGCTTTTTTTTTTTTGTGCATGAAAGTAGACATACCTAAAAAAAAAGATACTGTATCTTTTAAACTATTTTTAAATAAAATCCATAGTGGCATTTTCACTTAAATTACTAAGTTTAAAGAAGCTTGAATTTTAATGAGCTCTTGAAGATGAAAAATTAACTCCCTTGTCTTTACTAAGATCTCAGCTGAGACAACTTAGTCTTTACCTATCCTGAGGTAAGAACGTATGACTTCACTCTAGTGGGAAAGGTCTGAGAGTGTTCCCTCTGATTTCTGTGCCTTTGAAGTAGGCCTGAGATGAGTCAAGATATATACTGCTCAGAAGAATGAGGAAAGGTATGTATTACGCAGAAGGAAGGAAGTCCAGTGTCTGAGTTCCTATCTGCTAAGAGGAGGGGTGAAGAAGCTAGGAACAAGCAGCTCACTTCTCTCTTGTCCCTGATTTTGGCCAAATCTTTTTCCACAAATGGGAAGTAGCTGGCTACCCACTAAATCTTAATGCTCTTACTCTGCTTCTTCTATGCTGGAGAGTGAAGGAAGTGATGGCTCACCATTCCAGTTGAGTAAATGGGTTGCCTCTGAAGGACAATGAAGATGTCCACCTGTATAAGGCAGACCCTACCATTAGGCATCACCTTGTGCATCTTATTCCATGGTACATTTCCTACCCTATTCTTGCAAGAGATTCTTCATTACCTTCTACTCTGTTTAGGCATGGCTTTACCCTTAAGTCTTTTTCAAATTTATTCCAACAGAATACACCTGAGAGATTAAGCATGGAAGCATCTGGATACACTTGATAGAAAATTGTGTGTCCACCTGTTTTTTTTGTATCATAATATTGTACATAGTGTTTTCCACAGTGTAGGTCTAATATTCAACATATAAATCCCATGTGGAAACTTGAAGAATGGAACTGCCTTTCAGAGATGAGTTTTCTTGACCTAAGGAGAAGTTGCAAGTGCTCAGTTGTTTTGGAAATCAGGCTACTTTCATGGGATCCCATGCAAATATAAACACCTGAAAGTTTCAAATTTTGTGGCTTTTAGACATTACACTGATTTGTGTACTGGTCAGGAGAAATACTGCTGGGCATGGATTAAAACCACACAAAACACAGAGCATATCCTACCTTTTTCCCATGCCAATCCGACAACTGTGCAGTACATTTTAAGGCCCGGCATACAACGAGTTTCCATAAAACAAATTACAGGCACATCAGACAAGAATGACACAGTACTCTATCAGTGGAAATGTTTGGGCCACATCTGTTCTGAAGCTTTCCATGCAAAAATTAATTTTGGTTTTCCAAGTATGATACCAACACAAAGAAAATAAGGAAGAGAAAACAAAATGAAAGTAAGTTAAAATAAAAACCAGCACCTGATTTATATGCTTTAGCAAAATATGGCACCTACCAGAGGCTGACTGGCTACAGTTTAAAATAACCTATTTAAGAAGAGGCAATTTATCATTCTTTAAAACCCTACAAATGCTGGATTATTAGGAGTAAAACAAACTGGGTCTACCCAGGGCTTTAATTCCATGTCTGGCCTGTTAGCAGGAAATTTTCATATTTGTACACTGATGTACCAATGATTTTAAAATGTTGCATAGGAAAACCTAGTACAATTTTGAAATTCATATGGAAGAATTAAAAGAAGTATATTAAAATAGCAAAGTATCTACCATTCTTTAGGTGTCTTGGTTAATCTATAAAATATGGTCAGGATACCAGCTTGGTCTCTGCTCCCCCGGATATGTTCCTGATCTGTAGTGGCTCTTGGCCTGGTCCCGTCATGGTACAGAGTGCCCAAGGGAAGATGGAGCAGAAGGGGAAAGAGGGCAGAGCAGCACAAGGCACACAGCCCAACTCTGTCAGCATGTCAAGCACAGGCTAAGAAGAAATGTTCTCTATCAGAATATAAAAGCCAAATTTCTCTGTAACAAGCGAATCTGTCATACAGGGTCTCAGTTACAGTGCTGCCTATATGCAAACCTGATCTTATTATTCTGGGATCTATTTGTCATCATTACAGTTGGTTTCCTGCAGCTCCTTAAGGAACATATTCATATTTCTGATTTATAAATACTTTCGCTTTCCTACTCAATCTATTATTTTGCCTATCTAACCTATCTAATTTCAGGCTTGTCTCTCTATCAGCATTATTTATATAGCATAAAATTAGCTGCAGTAGCTCACATTCCTTTGGCAAAAGGAAATAAATCTGTCTGGAAAATTGCAAGGTTGCAGCTGGAGCTTGGCTGGTGCAATATATTTACAAGTGTCAAAGTTCATGCCAACCCTTTAATGCAACGTCATGCTTTCTTGACAGGTGAGCTCCTGTCACACCTGGCTTACGCAGAACATGAGTTGCAATACAAAAAATAATCAGTGGAAATTCTTGTAATGGACAGTTTCTGTTTATACAGCAGCCATGGAATCAATATGCAGGATAAAGTATTGCATTTTCTCAAGTCATGCACTTTTTGTTTCATCTCAGCAAATCCCATACGGCTGAGGCATTTTTATAAGAATGTGAGCAATTTTGAACTCTGTGGAAAATGCTGAGTGCTGTTGGATGAAGGCAGAGAAGGGCAGAAGAGAAAAAATACATTCCTTTGAATGCACTAATATAGAAGGCAATTAAGGAATATGACAATAATGAGCAATCATTCTGTCTTGTAATGTATGTTTTGCTTTAAAGCACAGGTGATGACTCCCTGAAAACAATTATAAGTAACATAATGAAGTCCTGTCTACACAGGAATGTTACTTCAAATATTTCAGATGACTTGGCTTGAGCATATTTGTAACGACTGTTTTAAAGTGACTTTGCTTTCCTTTTTTGCATAAATGAAACCCAGGTTCATCAGCCCTCAGCTGTGAGCTGCATCCAGTTTATATGAGGATTCTGCCCATTTTTGAATGATTTTCCCTCATTGTATAATGTGATAAGGTTTATTTGCTGTCTGGCCCCTGAGTGCCCTCTTCTGTTACAAGACCATCTGGATCAAGTATGTTATCACTCTTGCTGAATGCTGATGGCTTCCTTTGCAATTCCACTATGTCTGTGTCCCCCACAATCACTTTTTTTTTTTTGAGCAGCACCTCTTTCCCTCCCTTGATATTGTCTCATGAGTTGTGTGTATTAGTACATCCAGCCCCAACTCTATGGCACTGCCTCAAATATTAGTATTTGTGACTGTTGATCAAACTGAATGCAATAGAGAGACATTCCTGAGAAATGGACCAGTGTCCATCATAAAGCAAAATAATGCTGGCTTTTCTACAAGAAGTGAAGGGATGTAAACAGGACCTCCAGAACCTCCAGGACTTCTAACTCTCCAGAATAGGATAAGCTGAAAGATTTATCCATGGGAAGTCACTGCTAAACCCCACTATTGTAATGGACTCAGGTGACTTACCATATTAGTTAATGATGTCACCTCAAATACGAAGTTGTAGAGCTCATATTTTTTTCAAACCACTAAAATGAAATACAAAGACTGAAGTTACAAAAAGGCTGTTTGAAATCTAGATAGATGATTAGCCTGAAAATGCTGCTGAGGGAAGCATTCCTATCACGTCCTACATTATGTTGTAGCTCTGCATCTCTAAGCCATTTGGTATCTGGATGCCATCACTGGCAGGGGAAAATGAGCTGTATGAACCATGAGCCTCTTTCCATCTGTTTGGTGCCACCTTCGCTACTGTGGTCATTGTGGTGCTCCACAAACAAGAACTCAATCTTGTGTCCCCACCTTGCGCTGCTTGCTACGCATCTGGGCTCACTGCTGCCCTTCCTGCCACTTAAATAAAGTGGCAGCACCCCATGAGTTAAAAGGAACACAGATTGCAGGGCAGGCATATTTATTGCAACAGCAAATGCAGAAATAAAAAGCAATAGCAAATATACTTTGGCTTATAATTTGTTCAGCATTCTTTAGCTACTTTCACATTTCATGAGATGAATTACCAAAATTAAACATTTCAAAATGCTGAGATTATAAAACACTTGTAATCAAATTTTTAGCAATATAAAATTCTTGAATTCAGGCCAATTGCTCTACAGTCTGTTCCCTTCTAGTGCACATGATGCTGACCTATGTGTGTTACAGGAGATCTTAGGGCAAAGACTGTGCTCCATTTTTACGATGCACAGAGCAAAGCAATCCAGCTCTCTTTCTGCAGGGTTTCTTATCTCTATGGTCTGGTCTCTCTCACTTCTGCAGTTGAATATATTTCAGTACTCTTCTATGCAATGCTGTACATCTTTCTGATTTATCCATTTCCTTTTTTGGTAAGACTTTTTCCAGCTCTTGGAAACATTCCTCAAGGTAAGGTTGCTACAGAGGTGCACACGGAACTGTAAGCAGGATACTATCTCTTTCGTTAGCCCAGCATCTTCTTCCCTCCCTCCTATTCCAAGACCAGCACAGGATTTCTGCAGGAAGGATATGTAGAGAGAAACGCTTATTTTTTACACACTACGGGGGTCCCTGAGAACAACCACTTCCTAGGGAAGCCCAAACTGGAAAAACAAAAGGAAAATGACATTCAAAAATTGATTAAAAAAAAGAAACCTATGATCATTGGCACTGAGTTCAGTGCAGACATAACAAATAATTGCAATTTATCTCTGATAACAAAGGCAACATTACAATGAGCAACTTTAGCCTAACAAGTTGCTTGATGCATAAAAAATATTTCAAAGAGGAAAAGGAGGATAGGAAAGAGAAGTTCAAGGATTCTGTGAACGGATTTCAGTGCAGGAGCCAGAAGGCAGAAAAATATCTGGAAGGATGCTTATGACAATTTGTGTCAACTTGGACATGTGTGTCTAGATTCAGAGGAGTTTGGGACAAGGGAAAAAACATGCAGGAAGATTTGCTGTACATTGTGCAAAAAAACCAGTCCTCTGAAGAACATTAGTGTGGTATACCACTATTTTAAGTGCACTCTGAGGTTAACAAGTAGTGGGAGCTTCCTGGAGGTCCTCACTACATCCTTTACAGAAAACAGGAGTGATTTCTGCTTTCATTTGCAAGGATACGTGCACTTAGCAGATGTGTGCTGTGCCAGAGTTATGCTGAACAAGCAAAGATTGTAATGAAAGAAATTGGCTTAAGCATCCCATTGAAGTTCCCATTTTCCCCTAATAATTCAAAAACATTAACAAAGCTACATCTCTCTCATATCTTTGGCTATAATACATTCTTTTTTTCACCACTCCATTCCCTCGTTTAAGAAAGAGCAGGACAAATCACTCAGCCTGTTTCCTTGAGCAGCATGGACACCTCCTTCTCCTCTCATGGATTTCCAACAAGACGTAGTGAACATCTGCCATTTGCAGCAAATATCAATCAGAGTGTTTGTAAGGCTCCTCCACCTGCCCTTAATTTCCCAACAAAGCCCTTCATTATTATTCCACAGTTAGTCAGAACAGTCATGCAGTTCCTTTCCCCAGTGCATTTGCCAAGTAGAAGGCATCATTAGTCAGAGAAGCAGAAAGATGTCTGGACCTCCTAGAGTGGCAAAAGGAGTGGACACATCAATAACATCCATTGCAGTCTGCAGAGCATGTTTCAGTAAATACGGCTGAATTTCAAAAAAACAGTTATCAGCCATTGAATATCATTCTGTATTAATATCTGTGAACTTCCTGTAGTGATCCATGAGGCTTTGAAGAAGCTTGAGAAAAATAATTTTTTTCTATTTATGAAACCCAACTTTCAGTCTGAAATATAAGCACACAAATTCAGCCACTGCTGCCAGCACAACTTGGGACCATGAACTTTACAAATCTCTAAGTATTTTCTCAGTACCAGCACAGTGAAATACACGTGATAATTATTTCCAGCACATACTGGTAGACCTTTATCAATCCCACTAAGCAGCAAGTCCACATGTAGAAGTGCTGCTTTACTGATTTTTTGTTGCTGAATATTCAGTCTGTACGGATGCTTTGCAACCTTTACCATCCTGAAATCCCAGCATAATTACTCTTTATCCCAACCAGGCATGGGAATTACTCAATCTCCATCTCCTCCTTTTCTGCCAGTATCTGTACACCACCATCATGTCTCTTTCTAGTCCATTCTCAAGATTCTCCATTGTTTCCTCCAAACAGGTTGGCAGCCATTTCAAAAGGTGGTGGCTTAACACTGGAGGAATCTTAAAAATAGCTCGGTTTCACACCAAACTGCAGAATCCTAGTGGGTTCCTATATTTGTTCCACAAGACAGTAATTGTGGATCATTGCCTGAGAGAACAATTTCCCCTTACATGGTGTGAATCAATGCACCACAACGCATGTGCAACCAATCTCAGGGAACTGGGGGTTGAACCACAATATATAGATCACATGCAGAGACACTTTTACTCCAGCTAGTACACATTGGTTATTTCCAAGAAAATGTATTCAAAATGCTTTTCTTTATAGATATGCAAATGATTTCTTAGAAACAATCCTGCTGAGTTATCAGATCCATTTAAAACAAATGAAAACCAAAGATTTTTGAAAGTAAATAAGGTGTGAAAATGTGGTTAAGTAACCTTATGAAAGCAATTACAATTACTGAAAAGTAAGAAAATAATTAAGGACATCTTAAAACTTTAAAATGGCCACATGATGGCCTAGTGAATTATTCTTACCAGATTAAAGGAGACGTAGAAGCAGAGCTATGGATAACGTTTGGTAACATTAGCCAGAGTAGTCTTCAGCCATGTAGATTTTTTCCTACATTATTATTGGATGCTGATGAAATTTGTGTTCATGCAGGTCTCAGCAAAGTGATTTGAACAGACTTTTACTAAGGGAAAGACTCCTTCATAGTGAATTAAAAGAAATCACAGAATTCATTTAATATTAACAGCCTCAACTCTGACTCAAAATTGCAGCTTTTAGTTATATTATTTTTAACCTTTTTTTCCAAGTCAGAGTACTTGCTTCTATTCAACAGGAAATGTTGCTGGGTATTAGGTGTGTCAACAATTACATTACTTATATAAGTTACTTACATAATGGGTACTCCTGGAACGTAATGGTTTATATATAAGTTGATAGGAAAATGAAGTTTTTGAGAAATACATTGTTATATACATATGTTCACCTGAATTTGATTAATATATACTAGCTAATTACTTTTACATTAATATAGTAAGTATATGTTACAGTCCAAGATATACGCAGAGAAACATGGAATTTCTCACATATATAAGTGTTTCTATTCCATTTTATGTTTTGTTTTCAGAATAACATTGCATTTGAATTCACCTGTCAAGACCACTGCTGAGAACAGCATTTCTTTTTATGCAGACCTAGGTCTTGCCTACAGCAAGAAGTAGTAAAGTTAATTTACAGAGCTTCCCTGTGGTGGAGATACATATATCAGTCTAAAATTTAATATGCACAAGGTAACATTAACTTGTTTTAGGAAGGAGATAAGCTGTGTCAACACAAGTTCCACTGTTAGTAGAACAGGCATATTGTACAAGGCTGTACTACTGTAACACTTCAAACTAAGAAACAAAAGAAGAAATGTCATGCCACTAAATGTAATAGTTGTGCCAGTGCATTTGGTGATGAACACTTCTCTTCCCTATCAATTGCTGAAACAAGTAAAATTCTCAGGTGAATACTGTCATTGCAAAAGTAGTAATAGTTTATGCACTGGAGATAATGGATAATTAAACATGCAGGATAAGGCTGTCCGTCTGGAGAGCTAAGGATGCTGCGGAAGGAGAGTCACAAGAGAGCTATAAAGGCAATGAATAAAAGTACTCGCTATTTTCTGTGAGCTGACGCGATTAGGCCCTTTGTGCAGGATCAGGGATCACAGGAAAAAGAGAGGGATATGGGTGCAGTTTGAATAGGTGTTAGAAAGAGGAAACAGAAGTGATATAGTTTGTCTGAGTTTCTACAAAATAAAAGGAGTCTCTGACAAGAAAAAAAAAAAGCCTTTTTGGCATGGGAGAGGTCCTCTTGAGATTTTTCAGAAAGTTGTTTCTCTCAAGGTTACTTACAGCCCGTATGCCTGAAAACTGAATTTGCCTGGATTTTGTAAAGGAATAGAAGAAACCAAGGATACACCTTTTCCTGTGCCTTTGGCTTGTGTTCCAAACAGAGAATAGACGTTCGGGGGGGGGGTTGGAGAAGCTACAAAAGTCTGTTCCGCAAAGGGGCATCACCATGTGAATGCCTGCTGCCTTGGGAAAGCCATACCCCGGCACAGACAGGCACCGGGCAGGTGAGGGCTGCTTTGGCCGCCCAAACTGGGGCTTGGCGAGACGGGACCACAGCGGTCCCGGGACAGGCAAGAAGCGGGGAAAAAAACCCAAAAAACTCTAACAAACCAACCAACAAATAAAAAAAATAAAATTAAAAAAAAAATAAAAAGGCGGGCGGGACGTAGGGACCGGCGCAGCGGCCGGGCACAGTCCCGCTCTCCCGGCGGGTGACGCGATGGACACTCCGTGAGGCGCAGCATCCAGCCCCGATCAAGCCGCCGTGACAGCCGCCTCAGGTGTCCCTGGGAGAATACAGCACAGCACATCCCATCCCCTGACGTTGTAGCCAGCAACAGGCAGAGTCCGACGGGGCGGCACACGGGATCGCTTCCACCCGGCAAGGGAAAAAAAACCCCAAAGCAACACCAGCTTTGAGAGGAAAAAGGTGTTTTTAAAGAAATCAATCCAGTGCTTGAAAACCCCGCGATTTAATGTCCAGCAACAGGTGGCTGAAGCTGCA
>VZRL01006875.1:161510-299307 GCA_013397895.1 Origma solitaria | reverse complement strand
CCGCCCCCGCCGCGCCGGGCAGCCTGAGAGGAAGAGCCGCGCACACGCACCGCGGGCCGGGCAGGCAGGAGGAAGGCGGGTGAGTGCGAGCTGAAGGCCGGGCCGGGAAGGGNGCGCAGGCCGCAGCCCACCCGCCGGTGCAGCCTCGGCGACGGGGAGACGCGCCGGGCCGCTGCCGTGCGCCGAGGGCAGCGGGCCGGGAGAGGAGGGCGCGGGGGCGAGCGGGCAGCTCCTCCTTCCCGGGGGGCGCCGGGGAAGGGGCTCCCTCCATGCCGCTGCCCGGAGGAGGCTGTATTTATTTCCTCCTCCCCCCCCCCCCCCGGCGCGGGGAAGCCCGTGGGCCCGGCCGCCGGCAGGGGTGGCGGAGGGACGGTGGCCCCGGAACCGCTCGCCTCTGCCGGGGCAGGCCGGCGCGGCCAGGCGCGGGCATCGCGGCATGATTCACTTAGAATTTGCGTGGAAATTTCCTCTCTCCCCTTCTTCCTCTTCCCCGGAGCCAGGCTCCATTTCTTCTTGTGATATGCACTTTTTTCCTGAGGGAGAGGCAAACAGATGGTGAATGGCAGCCTCTTAATTTTGGTGTTATTTTGGACAGTCCGTGCAACCTCCTGAGATTTGTCTGTCAGTAAAATAACTGGTACGTAACTTTCTGTCTCTTACTTGCAAAATCCTAGCAGATCTTTCCATTTTGTACATTAGCAGAAGCAAGTGACGAGGCTGTATAGGGGGGCTCATCCTTCTTGCAGTGATGGTCCTATAGCTCTACCTGCCAGTTTAAAAGTGAGCTGCCGGTGCCTTCGTATGTACACTAAAGGGGAGGGAAAATACTCTGGATAATTACCTTAAAATGCTTTGTTACCATACCAGAAAGTATTTAATTGTCCGTGGCTTGTATGCTTCTTGTCAGTGTGGTAATACCAAAGTATGTCATTCATAGGAGAAGCAATTCTCTGCAGAGCATATGTTAATGCAAGCAAAACCTATCAGCTAGTTAAAGCTGTGGAAACTCTAGACCTGCAGATGTTGGCTTACTCCTGTCCAAAAGTTTTAGAAGTTAATGTTGGCCAGTCACATGTTTACTGAACCTGTACAGGTTTCTAGCTTGCTGTGTTTTAACTGTCTGTATTTTGTTTTAGTTTAGAAATGTCTTGACTTGAACATCCCTGTACTTTGACTTCATATTCATGTAAACATGGTGTCTGGCACTAACAAAAGAGCACTCATACGGAAAGATGAATATGTAGAAGAATGAAGTTTTTTCTAGCCCCTTTCTCTCGCTGCTTAAAAAGGAAAGGGAAATAATAAAGTACAGGCCTATGAAGAGCAGGGAGTAAAACAGCTGTTTGACTCAAGAGGGTGAATTAGTTTCAGATGGCCTACAAATAGTCAAATATACTGCTAGTTTCTTAGCATCTCTGTAATAATGTAGTGATCTAACTCCTGATATAGGATTCAGCTGTGCTGCATCTTAGGCTTTTGGAATTCTGTGATAGAGTTTCCATTTCATAAACAAGATGAACATGTACAAGTTTTTAGAAATGCTTGGCAATTGAACTTGGCTGAATTGCAAACTAAGTTCATGTTAGGAGAAAAGATTGTTTTGGAAAGGGGGAATACAGTGATAAAATTATGTCTTCTTTTGACTTGTGTGTTTCTTCTGGTGCCTCTTTATTAGCTTTTAAAATTATGACTGTTGGAGGATCCTAACAGCTTTTCTCTTTACAGAGAAAAGGTGATGAGTGTCTGTCAGGAATAGTGCTCTGCTAGTTTCTAGGTGCCTCAGAGTTTAAGAACATCCTTAGAGTGCCCACTAAATAAAAGGCTTAGGTTAAAAAGTTGGTGAGAGAGTATACAAAAAGTATGTGGCTTTTTTATTTAATTAAAAATAATCCTTATGTACAAATATTCTTTGTGAGTTAAATGTGTTGAAATTGCTCTGACCAAGATCCTAAGTATGGGCCCTGAAGGCTTAACACTGGCAGCTATTTCTCAAAATTTCACCTGTCTCTTTGAAATAAATGAGATTGTTACAAATAGACCACTCTGTAAGCACAGGTAGCTGTTAAGTGGCTGATCACAGATTGCATCTTGGGCCTTGGTTGCTCTGGTAAGATGAGGCTGATCTATAGGCCTTAACACATGCTGAAAGGAAATTACTTGCTCAGCAAGACTGCTAGGGTCAAGGGTTCCTAAACTTTCACATGATGAGTAGTGTCTTAGGTTGTACAAACCACCTCTTGTCCCACTTGCAGTTGTGCAGTATTGCTGAGATAACTTGAGTAAGTGTGTACGTGAACGACTGCATAACGTACCTTGCTTCAATGTCCTGAATGCTTTCTCTCTTTAAAGATGTTCATGCTTTCTTATTTTTTTAATAAGTGTGTATCTTTCTACATGCTTAGACCCCTTTTTATTGGATGGAAACAGTGGGACGAGCTACAGCTTTATTAATAAATGGAGCCCCATTCCTCTGGGCCCTCCTCTTCTGGTTGTTGGAGAATAGTCTAGGAATTTATTCCTTTCAGGAGATTGGTTAACATTTGTTAACATTTTAACAACTGTAAACACTTTCCAGACTTGGTAAATTAAGTATAGCAGCAAATGGTTTGGCATGGCTTGAGCTGCTGCTCAGACTTTCTGCTTACTGTAAGTAAATTAGGAGTGCAATACAAGTGTCTAGCGGGAAATATGAACATAACCTCTGTAAGTAAAAGCATGTATGCATTTTTGTGTTAGACTGTTTGGATCAGTTAGGTGCATGTTTTTATCATACTGGGTTTTGTTCTGTCGTACCAGAAACTTTGATATGCTTGGTTTTGTTGGATGGCATTTTTCTTGTATGAGTTTGAAAAAGGAGTCTTTATCATTTCCTTATTTCAAAATTGTATCCAAGATTATAAAAATTTAGTGAGATTCAGAATACATCTTTTTGACTTCTGCTTAGCTGTTACTAGACTGGCTGCATCAGCCCAAAGGGAAGAAGTAGTGTTTAAATTGGTGATTTCCACATAGTATTAAGATCAAGTAAGTTTTGTGGTAATACGTTTTATTTTCTTTCCTTCTACTTGGCTGTTCTGGGAACATGACAACTCCAAGGAATTTATAGTAGAAGTCTATCATTATTTAAATGGAGCTTGCGAGTGTTTTCTAAACACGTATGTACAAACTATCGTGTTCATAAATCGCATGCATGTGCTCTAACAAGTTGAGGAAGCCTGCATCCAAAGCTATCTGGCCAAGGGAATGACACTTCTCATCCTTTTCTGTGTACCTTGAAAGCTATGTACAGTGTTTCTATTCTGGAGCAGAATATGTTAGTGTTAATTTCATAATGATTCATCAATCGTTTGTGTATTTTTGATGTATTTAGTCTGTTGCTGGTTTTCAAATAGGGGAAAGATAGGTTGGGACCAGTATAAGGGGGATTTTTTTAATGCTTTAGTCACTGAGATAAAAATAAAGGTGGATGTAGAGATCAAGCAAACATGCTACTGAACTTGGTGGAAAGGGAGCTTGGATCTTTGCTAAGGCTTGTTTTCTGATCAATGATGTCTGATTTGGATCTGGTTCTGTTTTCTTGCAAGGGAGGAAGGGAAAACTTCATCTTTCTGTGAGTAGCTTTCTAACATACTGTTATCCCAGCACCTGTTTCTTCTATCTCACTGTTGTCTTGAGAGGAATAGGTACCTATTATGAAGTGGGTTTCAATTGAATATGAAATCTGATGAAAAGTAATTGTACTTGTGCATATCATGGTTGTGAGGTGGAGGGCCCCTTGTTATAGTGCAGGTTCTTGGACCATCCCTTTCCGGGCTTTGAGTATTTTACTTTTCACAGCTTAACAGCCTTTCGTTGCTGGAAGGTGATACTGCAATATTTTGTATTTGATTGCAAGAATCAATTATTAGCACTAGAAATTTGGGATGGTGTTTTTGTGTTGTTGCAGTTTGGTTTTTCTGTTTTCCTTTTTCAAAACAAATTAAGTGAAAGAAACTGCAAAAATGGCAGCACAGTTCTCTGTCTTCACTTGTGACTTCTAATGAGTTCTTACGATTTGGAACAGAATCACATGAGCTTTGTAGGGATGGCCAGAAATGTGACAGACATGTTTACTGTGATTTTCAAATAGTGCTTCATTCCAGGTTTTACTTTGGCCCATTTTTAGGCTTTTTTTTTGTGGCAGAGTGCTTATGTTTAAGATTACTGAGGTCTAATCTTTTCCTTGCTTAACAGAAAGGGCATTTATTTTTCCCTGTGTGGATGTTCTTAAAAGTTTTCTTCCATATGAGATTTGATACACAAGAGTAGTAACTAAAAGGGTAGCATTCTTACTCATTGTAGGATAAAATACACTGCATAGGAAGACTTGCTAAAATTTTCCAGGTTAATTTGTTTCACCAACACTGAATTCAACAGGTGAGATTTATTTGAAAGTAGGCTTCATGTTTAATTTTGGTTTAAAGTTTCTTTCACCAGTACAGATTTAATGTGGATTCTGTTAGAATAGTGTATATTAATTTTAAATTGCAAGATCCATGAGCTAAGACACCTCAAGTGTGAAATACTGTACTTGCATGTGGAGCAGTTCTGTTATTTCTAAACCTCTCTTATTATATGTTACAGTAAGTTGCCATCTTAATAAAAAAACCCAAGCAGAATTTGAGTGCAGGACTGGGAGGAAGTAATTAAATTATGTTTATATGTGCTTTGGAACTGCCAGCCTGAGGGAGTTTGTGATAGAAGTTTTGATGAAGGTTATGTCCCAGATAGGTAAGCATGTTGGTGGCAGATAGGTGGCTGTTGTTCATAGTTTCTGTTTTCTGTAATTGCCTAGAAATACAGAAAAATAGGATAGGGAAGAAGTATGTAGCAATAATCACTAGATGTGGGGAGAAAGTGTTCAGCTACCTTTTTTCTCTCTCTGTCTTCTCTCCAGATATAATGAATGAAGATAGGTATGTGTAGCTGGAGCTGTGCCTGTCAGTTAAAGACCTAAAGCTTCTCTGTGATCTGTAGATGTTACCTTGGGCTGTTGGGTGTTGCAAAAATAGAAACTATTCCCTGTCTTTGAATACCTCCTGCTTCATTGCATGTGACTTTTTTTTTTTAATTGAAGGAAATCTAGAATTAGTTTTCAGTATCTCATTCATAAAATGTGTCCCTTGAGAGCTCATAAACTAGCATAAAATAAAAGGCCAAAATTTGCTAGGTCAAAATTAGTGTTTATAGGTCAGTGTGCCCAATAGTTAGATTGAATGCATTTCCTTCAATCCGTGTGAACTGTAGGGGCCCCTAAACTCCTGAAGTTATGTTAAACACATTGGTCTGAATAAGAGAGGCCCAGTAGCATTAATCCAATTTGTCTACTGACTTAATCTTACTGCCATTTATCATGTAACTGCTGCTCCTCTGAAGGAGCTTTCTTGCATGTGTTTCTGTTGATGGTTTTGCAAGTTGAATCCCTTTTCCTAAGAAGGTAATCTTTCCTTTTATGAAAATTCATCCTAGGTTAAGGGTCAAGTAATTTATAACTGAGGAACCAAGTTAGAGAAGTTAGAGCTTCTTCCCATCTTTGAAAGTTCCTTTGCTAATCCTTTCGTTTAGTGAAGCATATATTTAACATATTAATGCTGTGGTTTCATAGTTAGTGACAAACTGTTTCTAGAACATAGGTGGTAAGTCTGAAACCAGATGATGATAACTGGTTTTCCTTTACATAACTGTTAGTATACATTGAAAATATGGAAGAACAGCTGGGAAGTTTAAGGAAATAGCAGCTCTTATACTCATCAAGTTGTCTTCTGCACATGGGTAATGTCATCTGACTGGATTACAGTTTAATTTGAGTCTTGAATGGCAGTTATAATTGTAAGCATGCTTCAAGGTAGGTCCATTCTCATGTTTTCACCAGTGTAATGGTTTCCTCCTCTAATTGAGTCCTTTTAGAGCTATTAATTTCTTAAATTTTTTGCTCATGGTCTCATTCTGATTTAGCTTGAAGTTTGTGATTCCCTGGGGATGGGGCAGGGGCATTCCTTGTATGAGAACTATTCCTCTGGTTACTGCTGTATAAATACATAGCACAGTGAAACTTGGTGAGAGCCAGCTGTGTTGTGTGATCACATGACTGACAGAAAACACTGTACCTTGAGCAAAAACTGGTTAGGATTGGTTCTTTTTATGGGAGACCAGCTATTTACTTTTGGCTTTAGTGATCAGAAAGAGAGCACTTTACAGCCATCTTTACAAGGAAGCCTGCAGTGGCACGTGGCTTTTTTTTTGGAGCGTAGTTGTATAGAGTATAAGTAAAATGAAAAGTCAGAAAAGAGGCAGTTTTGAAGTAAAATGGTTATTCTGTCTCCATTTTTACCAGTTACCATGAGTTGTTTGGTTTTTTTAAAAATTCATTGCACATATGTATTATACTGTTGAACAGAGGTGAAGCAAAATTTGTTTCCAAACAAATGTAATTTGGTGTAATGAGATGAGAGGGAGGGACAGGTTCCTTTTGGCATTTGCAGTGCTGTAGTCATCCACTCTTAATAAATGAGCCACTTACTGCCAGCTGCTGTTTCTGCTGTATTCAGTGCGTGCCATCTCTGAAAGCATGGTGAAGGTAACTTCTAGGAGTTTTTCTCTGAGTTTTTCTAACCATTTTTTCCTGAGAATTATGATGGACTCAAAGTACCATAGTATATGTAAATATAAGGAAGGAAATGGACTCAGTGTCACTCTATGTTCTATTTGGGTTTTTGTTTCATTTTTTAAAATTGACTAAATATAAAGTCACATATTGGACAGCGTCTTCTCAGAGCTGACATTAGCATAAATGTTTCTGAGGCATCCTTAACATCTTCATTTTGTATTTTGTTTTTTCTGTTTCTAGAGAAACTTAAATCTATCAGCCAGTTCTTTGCTGTCTTAAGGCAGTTGTTTGATTTCTTACAGGTTTTTGTTAGCTTGCATCTCATATGGGCTTAGGCTTCTCCAAAGGAACTGCATTCAGCTGCTCTTAGTTGGTAAGATCTGTCTTACTATAAAAAAGTCACAGCATTTAAAAGATTTGTTGGGCAAGAATATTTGCAGTCAACTTGAACTTCTGGGCTTTTTATAACATATGTTTGGCCTAGTCTGACAAATTGTTTGTTTGGGATTTCATTCAGCACTTTGTATGTACCAAATGACTCCTTAACTTCACCCGCCTGAGTTAATGCAGCTCCAGATAGTAGAGGTAGTAGTACCAGGAATTTATATAAATCCAATACTACACATCCTACTTAAATTTGTGGAAGCTGATGCTGTTACTTCTTATTGTTCTCCCTTTCCTTTTTCCTTCCAAGGCAATTGCTTTATATGTGGCTGTCTCTAAAATTTGTTTACTACAGCATATAGATTGTCTTCAAGCAGTTCTCTCTGTTCTGTTCCTCATTGCGATAAAGGTGCTTCCCTTAATGCAGATCTTGATCTTTCTCTATTTTGTGTTTTAGGAACAGATATGTATTTCCCTGAAAAAAGCAGGCAATTGTAGCTTGTGTACCAGATATGCGGGACTGGGTATTAATGATGGGAGTGAATATTGTACAGAGCAGCTACCTTTCTGGATTTCTAGCAGGTGGTAGAGTGATAAGAAGGTTTTTCCACGCTCTGAAGCTTTTCTGTGTTTCTCATTAAATGATTGCTTTGCTTTTTGAAATAAATGTCATTTTTTAGTTACAGAATGGAAAGTAAAGTAAAATTTTAAGTATTCTCTGTAGAAGCCAAGCTAGTCCCAAACTGTGATTGAGTGTGACTGTGATGTGATAGATGTTTTTACTATTTTCTGTTGATTCAGGTGTCGGTGAATGTTATTGAAACAGCACCCTGCTCTTGTCTGAAGCAGATGATGTCTTAAGCATAGTATTCTTATTTTCCATATTGAACTCTAAGTTAGTCTTTTTCTTCAGCTAATAGAACTGATAAATACTGGATTTATTTGATACTGAATTTTAATTAGATGTACCTTTTGTGTTGTCCAAATGTTTTATAAATTGCTAAAAGAGATACTTTATTGCCTTGATTATGTACTAGAGAATTTCAGATGTTAGAGAAGCTTCACCCTTTGTTATTTTCAGCATGAAACAAGAAATAAGCCACAGGCCTCATTTCCACCTACTTTCAGATAGTGCCACAAATTTGTGCACAGGACATGTGCTATATTTGGAATTGGCTTTACCTCCCAGATACACATCAAGAAAAAGCTGAAATGGTTCACTCACTTATTTTTTCCATCAGGCTTTGCAGTTACTAGCTACAGGGGCTAATGCTTTAGTTACTTTTTTCACTCTTGAAAAATTCTAAGTGTGGATACCTTGGTGTACCTGTTATGTCTCTAATTTAGAGTGGAAATGGGCTTGTATGTATTAAACTTCCGTTGTATCTTTTCAGTTCCACTGTGCCTTGTGTACTTACATGTTAAAAGACTGTTACACTGTGTAACAACAGTGCTTGTGGTAGGCACTTGTTATAGTAAAATTTACTTTTTTGAAGTTAGTATTACAAATGTAGGCTTGTTTCTCTGTTTCAAGCATGTCCTGTAACTTCATTATTGTCAATAGATCTATTCCATTGGGCAAAGTGTACTACTTAAATGTTTGTAGGATCAGAGCCTTAATTTGTGGTATTTTGGTTTTCTGTCTTGAGCACTGCCTAAATGCAATTAAGTTCTAATGCATTTCTGTGTTGCCTTAGGTTTAAAATGGAAAGTGTAGACAAGATCATAGAATCACACAATAATTTGGTTTGGAAGGGACCTTAAGGATCATCTCATTCCAGCATCCCTGCTATGGGCATGGACATGTTGCACTCGCCCAGGTTGCTCAAAGCCATATCCAAGGCCATATCCAGCCTGGTCTTGAACACTTCCAGGGATGAGACATACACAGCAACTCTGGTCAACATTTTCCAGTGCCTCACCACCCTCATAGTGAAGAATTTCTTCCTAATATCTAATTTAAATCTACCCTCTTTCAGTTTAAAACTTGTACCCCTTGTCCTATCTCTTCACTTCCTGGTAGTCCCTCTCCATACCTATTGTAGGCCCCCTTTAGATACAGGAAGGCTGCTGTTCAGGTCTCCCTGGAGCCTTCTCTCTGCAGGCTGAGCAACCTCAATGGAAAGATACTGCAGGCTTCTGTTCCTCTGTGGTCCTTCTCTGCACCTGCTTAAGCAGTTCTGTATCTTTATTATGCTGGGGGCCCCAGTTATTCAACTAATAATATTCTGTCTTCCAGTTGTTCGGTGTTCATTCGCCTGTGGTTTAAACTGACTTGCCTCTCCTGACACCCTCTATAGTGAGAGGCAAGCATTGTCACTTTTTGCAGAAGTCAGGTTTGCTTTTTTCCACGTGTAACTGTAACGATACTGAGTGTGAATGGATGAGAGTGGATCTGGGGGCAGTGGCTGCTGTTTCACAAGTTTTAGGATGAGGTTGAAGAGATTGATCAAATCCTCCTCGTTCCCTATATTTATTGGTAGTTTCTCAAGGATTCCAAAGAATTATTTTAAGCCTGTGCAAGGGTTTATTTTATTTGTATGGATTTTTTTAATAGGCTGGATGAGGAGTACGGGTCTTTCTCGGATGTATTAGCTCCCCTTCAGCTGCAAATGAAATACGCAATGTGGGTTTTCCAGAGAAATATGATGGTCTGTGGCGAAGGTTCCTTTTTTTCTGTTAAGGAAGCATCACTGCTTCTTCCAGTGTCAGTACACCCCCCGCCCCCCACTTTTCTTTTGAGAATTAAGTGCTGGAACACATCTCAGTAACTGATAGGAGGTATGAAGTAAATCTTTGGATACGTTTCTTCCTCTTCACTCCTTCCTCTGTCTCTGGGATTTCTTGACTGACTAGTCATGACATGGATTTTCCAGTAGTTAATAATTCTTGATGTTTCTTGCTTCATCAAAGAGTGACTTTTTCTGAAGAGCTGCTACTGTTCTGAAATATCTTATTGTTAGTCTGATAGGTAACTTTGGAGGATTGGGAAGACTGCTAAAGGAACTTATGCATGTAATTGTCAGTAGGGTACTATACCTTACCAGAAATTTGCTCCAGATGCTGGAGTGCTTGTGGTGTCTTCATTAATGTTTTCACTTTTACTTTTTTTTTAACAGTGGTTTAGACAGCAGCCCTAATAATGTATTCTTATTGCCCTTCCTGATATATTTCTAATCTTTGAGGCTTGGTTATGAGTTTGGTCTTTTTTTCCCCTCTTCAGTTCAGGACATCTTTTTTTCTTCATAAATAAATGAGCTTGTAAAACTACAACTCTTCATTCAGCTGTATGATGGTTTGTTTTAGAAGTTCTTCCATAACTTTTAATTCTAGTTTAGAAACAGAGCTTCAGGCTAAACAGGCTCTTTAGAGTTGATGTACATCCTAGAGAGGGGTTATAGTGAGCGCAGAAAGGCTGTGCATAACTCATTTTAGCTTGTAGTAGAGCAGATTTTAGTATGAGGTCTTAGTTCCTGCAGTTGTGCCTAGAGAAGTGCAGGGATAAAGATAACAACTGCTCTGAATCAAAACTTTGTATATGTATGGGAAGACTTTAAATCTCGCAGAAGTGTATAAGAAGTTAGAGTTTGCTAAAATTCTGTCTCCTGTTGGGGAAATGCATCTGCAGGCTGTAGAAAAGACTTTGGGAAGCAGGGAGAACTAATGGTGGCCTTGGACTACCTGTAGGCAGGCTATTGAGAATACTCAGCCAAGCTCTTTATAGTGGTGTGTGGAAGGCAGGCAAGAGACAACAGGCATGCATTAAAATAACTACATTTAAGAAGAACATGTTTCTCCATGGAGTGGGACAGTTATTGGGACTGGTGAAAGGGCTTCTGCAACGTTCAGCTTTGAATGTTTTGATGCCCAACTCAATAAAGCGTGATGTAGTATAGACTTACTGTGCTGATTTTGATTTGAGAAGGAGGTTGAATAGAGAACCCTGGAGATCCTTTACAACTGGAATTACTCTGTGAATCTGTAGCAAAAAACTGTAAACATCCTCAACTTCATGAGTATAAAATAGTCCATGTTAGAGCTTTAGAGAACTAAAAATCAGTGATGAGCCTATAAACTCACATGGGGTTTAACAAGACCAAGTGCAAGGTGCTGCACCTGGGTCGGTGCAGTCCCTGGTATCAACACAGCCTGGGGATGAACAGATCAGAGCAGCCCTGCCCAGAAGGACTTGGGGTTGCTGGTGGGTGAGAGGTTGGACATGACCCAGCAATGTGCAGTCACAGCCCAGAGAGCCAAACGTGTCTTGGGCTGCATCCAGAGCAGCGTGGGCAGCAGGGGAAGGAGGGGATTCTCCCCCTCTGCTCTGCTCTGGTGAGACCCCACCTGCAGTGCTGCATCCAGCTCTGGGGTCCCCAGCACAGGAAGGACAGGGACCTGTAAGAGTAGGTCCAGAGGAGGGCCACCAAGAAATTTAGAGAGCTGGAGTACCTCTCCTATGAGTAAAGGCTGAAAGAATTGGGATTATTCCGCTTAGGAAAGAGAAGGCTTCACGGTGACCTAATTGCAGCCGTACGGTACCTGAAGGGAGCCTAGAAGACGGGTGGATAGGGACTTTTTACAGGATCATGGTAGTGACCATGAAACTGAGAGTATGTTTAGCTTAGAAAAAAATTCTTTGCTGTGAGGGTGGTGAGGCACTGGCACGGATTGCCTGGGGAAGTTGTGGATACTCCATCCCTAGAAGTATTCAAGGCCAGGAGTGATGCAGCTTTGAGCAACGTGGTCTCTTGAAAGGTGTTGCAGCTTATGGCAGGGGTGTTGGAACTAGCTGATCTTTAAGGTCTCTTCAAACACAGGCCTTTCTGTGATACTGTATTAATAGACTTAAAGCAGATAGTGGGACTTCAGTGGAAATGCAGGAAAGAGGAAAGTTTTTTAAACTTAAAAGTGCTTCTTGATGTAAATATTGAAGATAATGCATGTAATGCAGAATCTCTGAATCTTTTGCACTGATACAGGGTGTTCGTTTTCTCAAAGTTCAAGCTGGTTGCTTAAAAACTCAGTGAGGAAATGCTCAAAAGGGAATGGGAAAATACCAAGCTTGCCGGTGATGAGCAGTGGGATGGTGTGCCAGAACTTGATGAAATGAGCACTAGTGGGATCCCTCAATCTGCTTCAGGAGATGTTTGACTACAAAATACCCCACCTGAAGTGTTTCTACACCAGTGCAGACAGCATGAGGAACAAGCAAGACTAGCTTGAAGCTTTGGCCCCTTCCCAGAGATTTGATATTGGCATAAGTGAAACCTGGTGGGATGAGTTTTATGATTGGACTGCCCTCTTGGATGGTTACAGGCTCTTTAGGAGGGATAGGCAGGGCAGAAGGATAGGGATGAGGGTGGCATTGTATGTAGTGGAAGGGATAAACTGTATGGAGTACACAGTTGTCAGTGACACATTCAAGAAGCATTTGGACAATGTTCTGAGGTGCATGATGTGACTCTTGAAGTGTCCTGCACTGGGCCAGGAGTTGGACTCAATGATCTTGATGGGTCCCTTCCAACTCAGCTTATTCTATGATTCTATGAACTTTTCTGTACACTGTCCATGGTACTGCAGTTGCAGACATTTCCCTTTCCACTGCTGTAGTCAGGCTGAGAATGTGTTGGAATAAAAGTGATTTAGTATTGAAGTCGGGTTAGATTATATGTGTGTGTGGGGTGGTTTTGGGTGTTTTTATTCCAGTCTCCCTTGTGAGGTTTTTCTTGTTTGTCCTTCAGGTTAGGTACTTCTATCCAAAGCCTCAGCAATAGCAACAACGCTGTGTTTGGGTAAATGTTTGTTTCTGTAGTTGTGTCTATGTAAAAAGCAGGAGAAAAAAAGCAATATTTTACTTCTGTTGGCTAAAAAGCACAATTTTGATAACCCAGAATAATTTCTTCAATTTGTAACTGCTAGCGCACAATGATTTATGTTATGGCCGAATTTAGTCTAATACCTATAGGTAGCTTCCTTGTGATGATCAAGATTATGAATAGAGCCTCTAATGAAAGATATAATTAGGTGTTGAACATCATTATAGTGTTTCATATCTTCTGCAGAGTCTCTTGGGAGAGTGAAGGAAATCTGGTCCTAGCAATTATCTTCCTCATCTTTGCATTTTATCAATAGATAATGTCCTTTACAGAAGTTATTCTAGATTTTGCAGGTATTCTTTCTCAGGCTTGGGAATTTTGTTTGGATAATTAGAAAAGTGTTTTTAAACTGACCTATTGTTATGTCAGTATTGCTTTTAGATGAAATCTGAAGGACGCATAATTTTTCAGTACATTAGCACTTGTATTTCCTTCAAAAACAAAGCACTGGACAGTAATTCTCACTCTTGACTCTTAAGACTTGTGAAGGTTTAATGGCACTTGCAAAGTAAAACTAATTAGGGATTGATGAACAAATATATGTAAACCTTTATAGAATGCTGTAAAGGAAGTGTTTAAGAGAACTTTTTATGTGTCTAGTACTGTTCTTTGGTTCTTTGACAGAGAAGTTTAGCAGATGTAATGTAAAAATCACACTCTAATTCTGGCCTGGAGGAATGCAAAGGTATTTCATCCTTCATGCTGACCCTTTCGTGATTCCTCTCTGTGAGAGGTAACTTCATTGGTTATGGGCAAACTGTGAGGTACTGTGGTTGCTGGACACCTGGGCTGACAAGGTATAGTGAGTAATTTACACGTGTGTCGTGGTGTAGGAATGGTATTCCCCACTTTAGTGTTCCCACTGAAAAACTCCAAACCATGTGCTGCTTGCTTGCTCCTCCCTCCCCCTGCAGCAGGCTGGAGAGAAGAATTGGAGGCACAAAAGGTGTAAAGATTACATGTTGAGGTGCGAATTTACTGGAAACAGCAATGAGATGGAACATCGAACAGTGTCAGCAACAATACAGATGACAGAGGGCGCAAGAAAGAGGCGAATGATTCACGAGCGACTGCTCATCCTGGGAAACCCCGGATAATACCCAACTGTTCCCTCTGCCATACTGGGGCACCCAGAAGGGATGGACTCTGCCATCCCTGGAAGGTGGTATAGGATAACCTCTGTGTCATAGCAATGCCCCCTCCTGGCTACTGCAAAAATTAACCCTGTCCTGTCTGGAACTAGGACAATGTGGTCACCACCAACTCTGAGCTGGAGATAGGTACCAGCTGGAGGACCAGAATTCTAAACCATTTAGTGTCTACTGGAAAAGTAGTGCTTTGCAAACAAAGTTTTGGGATTCTATTCTAAGAGCAGAGGTGATGAAGGACAAGTTCTTCATCTAAGTGTATGATTTTTCCCCCCCCTTTTTTTTTTCTTGAAGCTCTTGAATGTAGCAGGATCTTTTTCTGTTAAGGGTTTATATACTTTATTGGTGAATTACATTTGTATTTGAACTGTTGCTAGATATATTGAAAATAAAATTTAAGTAATATTGCCTTTCTCTAAAAATACAAGTGTAACATTTGTAACAAGTGTAAGCTTTTTTGAAAGTTAGAAGGGGAAGGCTACTTATATGATGTGCTCAATTCTACATCATAGTCCTTTTATAGAAGAAAATTATTCTGAAAGACAAAATGGCTTTTGAAGGTTAATGAAGGTTGAGAAGCAGATCCTGTATATTTTGTGGAGAGCAGTAAAATAAACTCTTTTGTTTAAGCTTTTGTAAGGTTTTTTTTTTTCTGCGCAAAGTGCATAGTGAATAAGTGATAAGTGATTAGTTTATAAGTGATAAGAAATTCTACCAGTATACTGCTACAATTCTGCCTAAAATACTTGGTGTTATTTACATACCTGTATGTAATGAATTTTGCCACCTATGCACCAAATTTGTATTGAACTGTGAGAAAAGAGTAAATGCAAGATTTGTAAACACATTTAAGTAGAAAGCAGATGTAGTTGAGATGTTCAGCAATGATAATCCTGCCTATTACAGATGCTGTGTAATGACTATATAATAGATACTTCAGGGATGTTTTGATCCCTTTTAAACTGATGCGAGATGCTTATTTTACTGCTTAGCTATAATATGCTGAAGGCTCTGTTTTTTTTCCTTTTACCTAGTCTGAAAAGACATTGCTATAGGGGATAACTTACAATGTATATGTTCCAAGGGTATCTTAAAGATCTCTTCTACCCCTCCCACCCTCAAGTGTAGCTATTGGTTTTCTCTGCTATGCCATAGTTGGTTTTAATCTATTTACTTTCCAAATAGCAGTGTTTCTCCTTTTTCTGTTCACTGAGAATAACAAAGTAAATTACTATTAATTCTTATGCACACTCTGAGATAAACTTATCTTTAATGGTGGTGAAAATTTGGGACAGTAGCTTTGGATCAAGTGCTGAATATAAGTTATAAATAGGACCTTTAATAGTCAGTAATTACTGAATTTTTGAAGTATCAGACTTTGTCATTCTGCTCCCCTGTGCAAGGTGAGGACTGCAGAGGTAGCATCTTGTTGGATGCAGAGATAGTATCTTGTGTTAAACCAATATAGTAGTTCATTATATGTGTTGGTTTAATAAAAGATGCAATCTCAGCCTACAAACCTTGTGGCTACTTCGGAGTGGGATGAATGTAGGAGTGTATGCAAGGCACAAGAATGTGGCTTCTTCATCTTTGGCAGTCTCAGGACTCTGCAGAGATGTGCAGTGCGAGGAGGAGACAAGTTTTCTTTCCCTTCATGTTCACTCTCTTCTCTTGTGGCTGTCCTTGATCACTGTCCTCCCTAAGGAAAACTGCTGTAGGCACGTGCTTTGTCTTTGGTACCTTTGTGTTCAGGTGTAGCAAAATGGCTTGTGACTTATGTCAAAAACCTTAATTGTGCATAGTGATGTGCTTTTTTATATGCTGTCTATGAGTTTAGTCTAGAGGGGATAGTCTGTGTGCTCTAACATTCTTAGTCTTTTGCATAGCCATGTTTTTCAAGGACTTAAAAATCTCTGTGACTATTAGTGCCCCTTTAAAAGTGTTCAGAACAATTCTCAGTCTTTCATAGAAACTATTTTTGTATGAAAGTTGAAAAACTAAACTGTAGAGTTTTCATTGAAAGGTGATTACTGGGAACATAGTTCTTTACCTCGAGATTCCTTGCGGGGGAGAAATAATGTAAATTCTGTGTGTGGTTGGTTTGGAGCTCTTGCCTTACAGAGAAAGCAGCTAACCTGGCAGCTGTTGTAATCTGTTACCCTAAGGAATGGGGCAGTGGGAAGCACGTCCTTGCCGCTGACTGGCATCGGCATGCTTTCCTCCTCCTGGGAGAGGATGTTACTTTTCTATTACTCTATAACTGAATTTCTTCTGTGCACTACCTACTCCACCCAATGAGCATTTCCTTCCACAAGGTCAGGGAATAGAGTTGCTGACATTCCAGCAGTCACAGGAATACTTCATCCCTTTCCAAAGGTTTGCTGTTTGTATGAAAGGTGGGGATTTATCTGACTGACATTCTAGTGTTAATTTGGGAACAATGATGTAGTTGAGACTTGCATACGTAACCAGATATTAATAAACGGAATGGAAACAAAATGGCAAGAGAACACCACAAAACCGAAGGTGCTATTTATTCACCTTGACCATTCATTGGTAACTATCTACAGCCATATTCATGCTTTATAGGCAGTCTGAGCTGCCAGCATTTTTCCATATGCATTATGCTATCAACATAAACTCTTGATAACATCTGATGTACCTATCTATATGCACAGTACTGATCACAAGCCTTTTCTATGACAGTAGGTAAGGAGAAAGCACTAACCTCTTTCAAAGACAAATGTACCATCTTAAAAAGCAGATAAAAGTCTGTCTGTTATTTTATTAAGTCAGAGGAGTGAAGATACTGTATGTGGTGTTGCGGTCTGTACAGATTACTTTATCGTCTCTTCATTACTGTATGGAGCTGGCCCTTAGCACAGATGGGTATTAAAAGAACCTGGAATGCATAACCTGTTCCTTGTCAGGAAGCGCATAACCAGGGTGCCATATTCCTGAGTAATATGGTACTCGTCTGCTCCCTCTCCCAAGTCCTCAGGAAAAATGTTGAGAAATATATTTTTATAACTCAGAGAGTAAATCTAATGCTAAGTGGTGACTTTCATTTTGAAAGTGGACATTGCCAATAGGGACAGTGGAAACCACTCCACTCAGATGTAGGATCAGTAATATGGGTTTTCAGGTTGCTCTTTAAAACGCTTAATTACTATTCAGCACGTTGCAGATGAAGACTAAACCGCACTGTAAAGTTCCTTCTATAGGTCCAGAATCACACACACTAGCCCACACAAAAGTGGCAGTGCAATATGACCGATTGTTTTATTTTCTTATTTCTCCACACACATTTCAAGTGGAGCTTTGTGTCTTTAAGACTTAATTCGAAAGACTTTTTCTCATCAAATTAAGTTCTGTGCTTAACTGTGTTCCTAAAGTGTGTTGCATGTCAGATACAGCCAATGCTGTCCATCCTGTAGTCAGTACCCATACTAAACATAAATGTAAAAAGCACACATTTGTATTTCATTCTGGTTCATTGTTACTTGGCCTCCTAATGCCAAGACCCTAGAAATTTTGAACAGTAAAACAGACTGAGTGGGTTGTTTTTTCTTGTAGACTGCAACTGCTGGGCTGATTTAGCTTTATTTGCATATTAATTTTTCAAATACCTTGTTTAGTAGGGGTATATGACTGTTTGTAACAGCTGTGTATGTTAGCCATTTTCCCTTTTAAAATTAGATTTGCAAATTATTTGCCTTCAAACTCCAGAGTATCAGTTAATTTTTAGAGAATAACTTTTAGGATATATGTGAGTAATGCTGTAGTTATGTCCAAGACTCAAATATCATAAAGCTTACTAAGTAGAATGTCTTAATGAAAAGAGTGACATTGTCAGAAGAGTAGTCAGAAATGCTTGAGCTCTGAAAACCAAAGCACAAGAGTCAATAACAGCACATCTCAAACATGATCATAGCAAGGGAAAAGAATGTTATTTTGCTGCTCGCTGGATTCTGTTTTCAGGGGTCTTGTACATCAGTCTGGACACACTGAACAAATCTGTCCTGAGTAGCTGTTGTACTTGGCCTGGGTTGCTGGAAGAATAATGCGAAGTAAGGGTGCAGACACCTCTTGGTTCTGACTTGCCTGAATTCAATAATTACTGATCAGATGTGTGTGATGGATTATAAGGCTGCTTTTAGTGTGAGGTTTGTTTGGAATCTGTTGCTCATTTAAATTGCTGTTTGGTACTAATGACTTTCTGAATAAAACACCAGGTAGTTTTTGTTTTTTTAAAGAAGTCCCTGCAGCTTGTAAGTTTATTTCTTGGTGGCCTGCTTTGATACAGTTTAGTATGGGTTCAGCTTCTCTATAAAAAATGCTAGACAAGCCTTCCTGAACCTGTAGAGACCTCTTTCGTGACCACTGTGTCAAAAGAGAAAGGATTTTTCTGCTGAAAGACTTGTAATGGATTGCAATACTGATCAAGAAACAAAGATGTTCTCTCTGTATTTTATATTCTAGACCTAGTACTTTGAGACTTCTCTAGAATCTGTGTTCCGGAGACAGACTCTCTGTTCCTAGTCCTCGGTTTTATCTAGAGAGGACTGTGAAGCTTCTGGCACTGTTCAGCCCTGAGGACTTTTGGTGATTATCACTGTGCTGGTCATGCAGAGTCTGGCACTGGAATAGATGACAATACACAGAGCTTTTTAGTTGTCTCTGAGAGTGATGTGTGGCTAATATAGGCGTACAGTCCAAAAAACTCTCTTCCTGCCACTCACGTCTCTGGCCCCAAACAAAAAACTCTTGCACTCTTACTGGTGCAAGACAACTTTCTACTTGTGTTTCTCCCCATAGTGTGAAAAAGGGCGGTGATAATAAAGCCCAGGATTTTCAGAGAAAGCTATAACTTTTCAGGGAAGACATGATGGCATACTGACTTTTTTTCCACACTTGCTTTTTGATGCTTCCACAATCTTTTAACCATACTAGGTTGGATGGTGTGAAGCCTTAATGTGGTAAACTAGCTTTTGCAAAGGCAAGGATCTCAGCTTCTTTGGAAGGCTCCAAGGCAAATTCATTCAGCTTATTTTGTAAAAGGCTAAGAAATATTTTACAAGGGCTTTCAGATTTCACCTAGATCTAAACATTCAGCCTCCTAAGTCTATTTTCAGCTGTCTCTAATACAATTAAGGAATGAGTTGTAGGTTTTCCAGGAATGGAACATACTTGCCAATATATTCTGAAAGCTGACCCTGAATATAAGGGATTTGATTTAATAATGGTATGAGTTTTCTGTTGTAGTTTCAAGTATTGATTGTTTCAATAGCAACCTAATCCATAGGTAATACTATGTTCTTACAGGTTCGCCTTTGCTCTTGATGTCTTGTGTAGTCCTATTTTGGGAAAATTCATGGTGCTCTCTTGTGAGGTGGTGTTACTACAGTCATCTCAGCTTTGTTAGCACCAGCCCTCTGAATTCTGCTTCTGCAAGACAGGTTCTGTACACATAATGTATGACGTCTCTTTTATGTCTAGTGCCATGGTTGAGTATAATGAACCTTGTTTAGAAGTGAGTGATTCTTCTGTAAAACAGACTGCAGAGAAGCTTGCAGCTCGGGGTAATACACCAGAGTTTCAAGGTTTAATGTTGCTGTTTCACAGTATGGATGCCTTGTGGGAGGGCGAGGAAAAGACCTCACCTTGATGCAAGGTGCCATTTACCTGTGGGGGTTAAACGTAGCCTCTTAAAATAAAATTCTTGTATACTCACCTCCCTTGTTGCAATTGTTTGATACTTGTCAACAGGATTATCTTGTAAATCAAAAGTTTTGGAACACATTGAATTAATTCTTAGAACCATGGCTCTGGGCTGTGATTGATTTGGGTTTTTTCTTCCCCAGGAACTGATTTTAGCTTATCTGAAGTTCCTTTGGTAGGGCCAGATTTGTAAAGATGATGCTTCGTGTGCTGGTTGTGTGAATGCCTATCTAGGGACCTGTCTCTTGTTCCTGGTTGTTGGTGTTGTAGGTTTGATCATCACCAGAAAAAGTGAAGAGCAATTTGATTGTGATACTGACCTTTCTGGGGTGCTTGCCCCTGCAGAGGAGACATGGGCTTTCTCTGATAACCTGCCTAGGCTACATGTGATGATTGTTTATGCTCACAGATGCTGGTTGCAGGTTGTTCTGTGTACTTGCCAGAATGCCATCCTCCTCACTACAGAAGAAATCTGTCTTTTTGGTCCATTGGGGGGTCTTCCCCATGCCTTGGACCCTAAAGATTTAGATTGTCTATTTTGATCCATGACAGCCTGCTTCCTCTATTTTATACCTATGAAGGCAGAATAAAGTGAGGATAAGCTTACGTTGGCAGCTAACCAGAAGGATCGCTGGGATATGGGCTCATGTGACTTGACTTTGATTTACGTTATTGTAAATACAGTATTACTGTAAAGTTCAGCCCTAAATTATTGGCAGAAGTGGGCTTGAACTCTTAATCTGAACAAAAATGATTAAGTAATTTTTTTCCCAGAAACTTTATCCAAGGCAAAGTGAAGATACATGGATTCAAACTCCTGATTATATTGTCCAGCTAAGAGTATTCAAGCAGAAAATTATTGGAGATGATCTTTCTCCATCTAGAGGGAATTTTGATGTGATAAAGTTTGCTACCAGGTGATAAATATTCACCCCTCTGGAGGCTGCTTGAAGTGGGGTTTATGTAGCCTCTTTTTTTTTTCCCTGCACAGTTTACACATAGCAGTACCTGTAGTTCCTTGCAACTCTGAGTTCTGTGTATTTTGATGATACTCTTTCCCAGAATTTACTTCTGTTGCTCTTTAGGTTAAAGCTGCCCTCTTGGCCATTGAAAGCCGTTTGCTAATGAGAAGTGACAGTACCAGTGTGAATAGGAGAGAGTCCTTCTAATTAGTCATGTATGAGACACTGTAATCTACTGACTGTGGATGTGTTTCTTATTTTCTCTTCAAATGTTTAAGACTTCAATTGTGACTGTCTATACAGATTATGTATGAAGTTGTAGTATATTAGGAGGTGCTTGGATCTGGTTATTTGAGATATTACTGTGCTGAGGAAAAAGTTTTATTTATAATAACAAGTAAACAAAGAAAGAATAGTGTGGAATAAGTATCACTTATTCCAAGTGTTACTCGCAATAGGTAAGTTAGTCACTTCTGTGAATGCTAAAATTTTGGAGCTGGGTTATAACTGTCTTTTTTGTGTAATGATAGTCAAGTAATACTACAGAAACATTTCTGTACTGCCACTTTATGAGTAGATTAAACCAATCTTGATGTAACTAATGTCTTCCTCAAAATTTTAACAGTTCCTAGAGGCTATAGGAAAGCATGCTTATGGACAGTATTTTAGTGCTATGGGTAAATGTTACTCCATCATAATACCTGGTATTGCTGGACACAGAAATGCTTTTTGCTGTAGATCTGCTTATGTGGGCTTTTAAAGTCTTGTAAATGAAAGTGCTGTGATACAACCATGAATCCTGAGAACTTCAGGTAGTACCTGTAACGTGAAAATAAAAGTGGAGCAGCTGCAATTCTGCGCCTGTAGTGTGAGTGTGGGTACCTGGCAGATTCAATGGTTTGTAAGATTAAATTAGCTGCTCGTAGGTTTCATTGATTAGAATTGGAGAATATTTCTCAGCAGTTCAACATAATTTCTTGATGTACTTCTAGAAAGCAGTGAAATTTTGTGGTGTATCTGTTGCCTGACTAACTTCTGGTAACCATCTTCAGGACTACTAATGAAGTTATGGTGTGAGGGCTTTTCTCAGTTTAAGTTAAACATTAAAATCTTTGTATTTTCCATATCTTCTGTGTGAAGTACAGGCTCATCAGAACTGGGCTGATAAATGTGTCACTGACTAGACTCTGGGAAAGTAAACCTGCCAATAAGTTACGAACGCAGTCAAATTCTTAAGCAAAATGGCTGCAAAAATAAATATCAACTAGAATTTATAGCTCTTTTGCATAAAAAGTTTGTGAAGACATTTATTTTTTACCTCACTGAAGCTTGATTCAAAATAGATTAATCTTTAATCGTGTTTGTTTTTATAAATTTGCACTCCTTATTTGTAGCAAGTAGAACTTGTATTGAAAAAGTATTGGATAAAGAATGAATGTGCAGGTATGGAGGGAGAAGCTTCTGCCAGCTTTTTAGGTCATGTGTGCTAACACATTGGAGCTTTTACAATTATACATGGAGGCAAGAAATCCCAGTTCTAGATTACGGGTTAATATATTCAAGATCTTTGTTATATTTAGTGGTTGGAAATGTCAATTCACATGTCAGCATTCTGTAACTGATTTCTGGTTGTCATTCTCTTTCCCAAACTGTGTATTTTTCTTGAAAATCCAAAATGCAACTTCATTAACTTTGGCTTGATGCTCCTAAAGAGAAAATTCTGGCTTTGTTCTTCCTGTGCTGAATCAGGAACACAGTCAGGGGATCTGACTGATATTTTTTTTTTCTTTTTTTTTTTCTTTTCTTTCTTTCTTTTCTAAGTGAGCTGTAGACCACAGCATGTTCAAAAAATGAAGAGAAATTACTGCTGAGTTACCTGATTTTGGAAAAAAATACCCGAAGTCTTCATCTTGGTTTCACCGTATGTAATCGGAGTCACTAAAATGCAAAATACTTGATGCGGACTTGAAAAAATTTTAAATTGTATAGTGCAAAAAAGCTGATAGTCTTCAGAAGCTGTTATTGCTCCAGCAGTTTTCTTTGAATTCTGTCCTTTGTAGAGGAATGACAGCAGCTGGTTATTGCTCCTACACCATATCTCTAGGTCCAGAAATATAAAGCAATTCAATAGTTTTAAACTAAATAATTTTACTGTCTCTGCTTTGTTCCTGACCTTTTCAAGAATGGCTTGCATGGTGATTACTGGTGGGGTTTTGTTCATATCATTGCTTCTTACTTTTGTGGTCTTCAATTAAAGCCAAGAGGTCTAGTTAGTAACCCCCTGCTGATTCTGCTGCTCACAGGGCTGATCTAGGTGTGGAAACTTTACCTTGAGAGGGAAAAGTGTGATGCCTATTACCTCTCCATGGGAGCAGTTGCAGCTTTGGAGGAGAGGGATCTCTGGAGTTTTCTCTATTGTTTTTTTGGCTCTGTGTAAAGAACGTATATTTTGTTATATATTTATTAGGCTCCTTTTCCCTTTTTTTTTCTTTTTCTATTGAGATCTTTTTAGAAACTTTTGGGAGTGAAACCTGCTTCTGGCTGATACTGTACCTGTACTATTCAAACTTCTGGTTATCACAGTTCACACTTAGAAAAAGACTTGTGAAGGCTTTATTGCTTCATGGCATCCAGTAGGACACCGAGTTATGAGGAATAAAGCTGCAGTCTGGAGAATCAGATGGTGATTTGGCTTTTTGGTAAAATATCCACGTAATTTCAGAGTGAAATAATATTTTTTTTTTTTTTTGGTAAATTAGTGTTAGACATAAAGTACGAACTGCTGGGGGAGGCATTGACATGGGTGCTTCACAGTTCATGACCAAGGGAGCGATGCAGTAATAGTTTGTGTTTTACTAGTGTAAGACAGCATTTTCGATCTTGTACTCTATGTGGCTGTTGACTTTGTCAATCAATGTGTCATACAGCGTACTAAGTCTTCTAATTTCTGGCATCAGTTGCCAGTGAGTTTCAAGATGTAATTGTGGGCATTGAGAAGTGCTAGGACTTTGACAAAGAGTTTTTATTCTTCTGAGCTCAATGCTTTGCTCAATTCTGCTTGATTAGCAGAAGCACTCAAGCTGGAATCACTACTCATCCAGAACCTACAGATCAACTGTATAAAGCTTTCTTTCTGTGTCTTAAACTTGTTTTGGTGCTTTTCTCCCCTTCAACCCGACTAAAAAGTCTTTTCGCCTTCATGGATTATGGAAAAACATGAGAGACTTAATACTGTTGTTGCTAAGAAATCAGTAATTAGGCTGATATTATGTTCATGTTTGCTGTTTAAAATGACTTGAAAGTCGCATAATAACTTTGTTGCTCTGTAAAGGTCAAGTTATTTGAAAATGTTGGACAACTGCATGAGTAGAAGCCTAATAAAAACATTTCAATTGAGAAGGTGGAGAGGAAACAAACATTAAGTACTCTGTTATCCATTTTTTGAAGGTTGTTTTAAACAAATTTTTAACACATACATAGAGAACTTTGAGAATTACTTAAAATTTCTTCTGTCTCAGATTTTCCAATGTCTTATTTTGCTTTCCTGATTTCAAGGATACTATGGAAGGGAACTGAGGAGTTGTTACTAAACCCAGCTGGATCTCCCATATCCTAGATTTGAAGTGTATTCAGCTGTGTTACTAAGCTTCAGAGTGAATAATTCTTAGTTTTATTCACATCTTGGTAACACAGAAAAAAGATTAGCTCGTACAGTGATTTATACTCTGTATATCCAAGAAAAGCATCTCAAACAGACAGTGAAATTAAGAACAGTGTTCAAGGGGCTCTTGACTAGAGACATGCAAGGCATGTGGGGTGGTCAGTCAATCCCCCACTTACGCATAAACAGAAAATTTACTACTTGCTGTGTGTCTTTTGTGAGAATTTTTTGATAATACTAATATGTTGCTGCTACACTTTCCTGGTTTGTTATCATTTAATATTGCTGTGACAACTCAGCAGTTCATAAGGAGAGTTAAAGAATTTGGAAGGTTTCCGATACACTTAGCGAGTTGAGAAAAGAAGCCGTAAGGTGTGATCATGCTGACTTTGGTTTTATATCTAGCGTTCTGCAAGCCATTTGGGCAGTTCTTACGGGCTAAAGGAATATAGGTGTGTCTTTATAATGCATGGTGTTAAAAATAAGAATGCGTATCTCTTTGGTGTGATCAGCTTCTATCCCCATTTTCTGTGCTTCTTTGCCGTGCCCCCAACACCTCTAGTGTTCCAAGTATTATTCCCAAGATAATTTCAGAATGTGTTAGCTGCTGGATACTGTTCCTCCAAGAGCAGAAGTGCTGCATCTTAACAATTAAAGATCCTAGAGTTTTTGTAAAAAGTCCAAAGAGAAGAATTTCTTGTGTAGCGTGCCTTTGCTCTGATGGCAAGTTAGTTTCTTTAGTTATGCTTGTGTGGTACTATTTCTGTACCTGCTTCTTCAGGGGCAAATAAGAGATAGTTCTTTTGCTGTCGAGGGAGGCATTTATTTAATAGGTACTTAATTCTCTGGAGATCTGTTTGCAGGAGGTTTAACTGAATATTCTTTTTCCTTCATTTGAATACCAGAAATATCCAGGAATTAATAAGAAAACTGCTTACAGGTTTTTTGCACTGGATAGTACAACTGTTGTAATTTTAGACAGTACAGGTGGATAGGCAGGCTAGGACTTCTAAAGATGTTGCAGTGGTCTTGTTTGTGCTCCATCATGAAAATATGAATCAGGAGTTTTTGTAATGTAAAAACTGAGCTCTCTTTGAATGCAAGTTTAAAAAAAAAAGTCATATGCTTCATTCTGATCATACTGCATTGATGGTGTTCTGTGCCAGATTATTCTTCAGCAATGTTATGACTTTCAGATCAGACCAGTTGGAATATTAAATCTGTGTGAACTAATGCAGCTGGAGCAACAGGTCAAAAGTAAATCCTTCTGGAAAATTATCCAGAAGGTGATGGCTGCAGGCAGAGTTATGCAAATGTGTTATATGCAGTTTTAGAGCCTCAAGTGGGGTGATTTTTTCCTGTGTAAGAATTTTTGGGTCATTGCTTTTTAAAGGCTGTGGAGCTCTTCAGAACTCAGCTGTTCTTTCTAATTGGATCTGAGAATACTTGCCTTTATTAATAAGTATGCAGTCTAATACATGGTAGCATAAGAAACTTGCATTATAGCATGGCGTGTTCTCACCTCTTCTGTGAAGAAAGAAATGGACTGATAAAAACTCTGGTACCTGGAAGCCTGGAACAAATGCTGGTTTTTCTCATCTTTTGGGTGAAGGCATCCTACGGAAATGTCAATAGCCTGAATGGTGCCGGGAGACCAAATGAAAATAGGAGATGGTGAGAGGGCTGCTTAGAAGACAGAGAGCTGAGCTGTGTCATGGCAGATGAAGAATATCCTGAATGGCAGTGCAAAGGGGAAGGGTATTGCTGATGTGGTGACTTGGCATGTTGAGTTTTTCACATTGTGAATTTTGGCATTTAAGTTCTAAATTGATGTGTAGATCATGTGTATGAATATGTAGCACCTTAATAGGGACTAGACAGAGCACAGCATTGTGGAAAAACTGAACTATGGCACGCTGATGGGTAGATACCCCAACTGCAGTGCAAGTGTTTCATGCTAGAGTGCTGTGTGAATGCAGTAAAGACACTCTATTTCCCAAACAGCCTGTTGAATAGCCACCTGTGGTTGCTGTGTGACTGGCAAGTTGGTCTATCTGGTTCATGCTTCTGACAGTGACTGGTAGCAGATGCTCTGAAGAAAAACTGCAAGAATGGAGTAGTACCCTTTTTCCCAGTAATGAGAGATTTAGGGAATTCAGAATAGTTCACATGGAACATATTTCATGTTTAACAGGAGCTGACTCTTTTTTTTAGTATTGCATGTTATGGTTTTGCAACATCCTTTGACAACAATTTGTGATATATGATTTGCTGTACATAAAGGTGTACAGGTATAGCTATTTTGTTTCACTTGTTGCTTGAGCATCTGCTTTGTCTGGAGGAAATAACCATGCTGGAATATGTATGCCAATGTCACATGGTCTCTATGTGTGACAGAGGCTTTTAAAATACGTAAACTAATAATTGTATAGCCCATTTCTAATTCATTATCCAAATGCTTTAGACATGTCTATATATAGTGGTGCTGTAAGTGCAAAAATGAAATGGGGACATGCAGAAAGTGAAAATAAGGAATCCTAGAACTGAATGTGAATGAATGTGGAAAATTATTTTTTACAATTACAGAGCAATATTATGCTTTTAATTTCACTTAGTGAGATGACCTACATGCTAGTCTAGTGTTGTCTTGTATAATTATGTCCAGAGCTTTATGTGCTTGTGGATGGATTTTTCAGAATCTTATTTGGCCTTTTTTCTTTCTGAATAAAATACAATGTCTTGATTCTTTTCATGACTTGTAAGAAAGTAAGTTATCTGAGTAAATAATATCTTACTTGGCATTCATGTGTCACTGATAGTATGAGTTGTCCTTTATGCATCAGTGTTCTGAGTGCTGTAACAATAAGCCAATAATGACCAATTCTTCATTCAGTTTAAAGGAGAGAAAAGTATCTTTTTGTGGTCCACAACTTCTTTTTCGTTGCCACGTAACTGTGTTAAACTAGTTTGTGTTCACATTGCGTTTATAAATAATAATTCGTTCCCTTTTCATTTAGCAGGTGGCATTTTGTTATTAGCCACAATACTGGAGTAAGCTTCTCTATGGCTGTGTGATGGGGTAGGTGGGGGACGGTTTTAGTTAAATATGACCATGCAAAGATAGTTACGTTTTGGTCCTTTGGTTCAAGCGATGGTGCAGCTGCTTATGCTGGCAGAATTCAAAGTCTGAGACCATGAGAGTGAGCTCCCTAGGCACCTATAGGGAGACACAAAGCAGAGGAGTGTCTAGAGGCTTCAGTTTTGACCTCTGAGCTAAATATCTTGGGCATAATCCTAGCCAGTGTAACAGTGTATTTAGAAATACTGAGATGAGTGCCTGATTCCTGGTCATACTCTCCAAACACTTGGGACTTTGTTAATGTCTTAACTTTTCTTAGATGTTTGTCCTATGATCAAAATGTAGCTGCAGATCACAGAGTAATGAATGTTATCCGAGAAATAAAACATGGGAGAAAATGGACTTTGTAGTTACTGGGCTTGATTTTACAGTCAGTAGTGCATTTTGCTTTAAATGTTCAGCACAGTTGGGAAAAAGAAGTAGGAAGTGAACTTTCTGTTGATCTCAAATGAAAATCAACTTGGATGAATTCAGGAGCCTGCTTGCTTGCTAGTGAAGTGTCTTTGTTCTCAGTCAGTAACAGAGCCATAAAACTCAGAAAAGCATAGCCCCTTTTCAGCACTCCTGTTGTCTCATATGTCAGTGTTGCTAACCAGGTGATTGTAAAATATCACTGTATTTTGATGTGAGTGAAGGGCTGGTGGGAGAAGGGGACCACTCTTCTTGTGTAGAGCTCAAAAAAATGGCAGGGCAGCATAGCAAAGAGATAGAAGATTCTGTGGAAGTTGCACAGATTTTTTCTGAATTGTGTGGATGACTTTATTAAAACATCTAGTCTTGGGTCTCTTGCATGGATTTGGGATGTGCGTATGTGAACTTTGTCATAGGTGTTCATCTAACGCACTGAGTCTCCCTCAATTCTGTGTGCTTAAATCAGTAAAAATGGGCTTTTCTCTGTAGTGTGCCTATGAAAGCTTTTAATGTAAAGCTTCCAGTGGTCACTGCAATGCAATGAAGTGATAGCCTTTCTTACTTGCAAAGTCTGAAGAAGGTGGGTGTTGTTTTCCTTTCAGTAGTCACTAGTGAGAAGAGGTAGTCCAAATGTGCCTCAGCTGCTGTGGTCCCCATGCTGGCCAGAAGGAGAGTGCTGTGCTGACAGAGCTGCTGATCCTCCCTGATTCAAGGAGGGAATAACCCTTTATAGCTGCTGTCTGTAGTCTGCTTGTCTTTCTTACTCCAGCTTGTATGTGAGATCAACACAGAGGTGAAGCGTAGAAAGGGAGGTGATCCTTCAGCAGAGTGGGAGCAGGGGTCTTGGCAAGGGGGCTGCTTTCTCAGTAGCATTATTCAGGCAAGCATCTATGTACACTGAACTTTTGAGACTTCTCATGGCTGATGAGTTTCAAGAGATACAAGGCCATGAAAAAATGTATGGGTTTCTGTTTTCGTAAGTTTAATGAGTCCTTACTAAAGGTTCAGTGCATAGACTCCGACCTGTTTCACTTCAAGTGTCAGGTATGTTTGAACTTTAAGTGAAACATTAGCTAATGCATGTCTGGATTTTTTCCTTCAAGGGGCCCTAAGTCTCCAAATACTTTCGGGGGTGTAGGTCCTTACTGAAGCTTTTCATTACTAGATTTTTAGAACTTTGGTCTGTGACACTTGTCTTTTCTTAAAGCAAGTAGCAAGGCTGGATTCAGTCCGTTGTGTGAGAAGAAGAATGTTTCTCTAGTCCCTGGAGCTAGCTGCCTTCCTGGAGGAGAACTTGTCTTTTCTTAAAGCAAGTAGCAAGGCTGGATTCAGTCCGTTGTGTGAGAAGAAGAATGTTTCTCTAGTCCCTGGAGCTAGCTGCCTTCCTGGAGGAGAACTTAAACTTTATGGGACATGTTTACTAAAATGAACTCCTAGCAAATGGAGATGTTCTCATGTCTGCTGTGGAGAGATGAGGAGTGTGTGTCAAATCTCAAATGGCTGAGAAACTTGAGGAAAAAGTATGCATCACAAGCTATTTTTTCCTGCTGCTTCCCCCCCCATGACCCCTTTTAAATAGGGAAGATAAACTGCTGGAAGTTAAACTTGTTCACCTCAAGTGCAAAAGGGAAAGGCAACAAACATCTGCGTACTAAATGGCCTGAAAACATTAGGTATATTAGAAATTAAGTTGTGTTTAGGTGAGTACCCTCAAACAGTAGAATCACTTTTTCCCCAACTGCAAAATCTGGAGGATTTCATCAGGAGTAAAAATTGTTTGGTGCAGCTGATTAGACACAGCTGTCATCTGCTGAGTAAGCACATAGAAAAGTAAATAAAGATTTCTCCTTTTTTTCCATTCCATATATGCCTGGAAAATAACTTATTAGTTGGTATAGTAGAAGGGATAAAGCACACACTTTCATATTACTCTAGTTCAGGTAATACCTTTTACAAAATTGGTACACCTAAAACATGCTGCTGGTCATTGTCCACTTATGCTCCATCACTGTGTGAATGTTTTGGCATAGTGTCCTGTAAACAGGATGTGGAAGTGTTGGAGCCATGTTTGACTGCAGTTGATGAAGTTTTGGAAAGTGTACGTATGAGTTCTAGCAGCTTGTAAAGCATGTGTACATGTGCACAACCTTTCTCCTTTTCTTCTCCTGAGATGCTATTAATTGAATGTCTTTGAACTTGATCCCAAAGGCTAAATACTCTGGATTAAGCACAACATGTAATACTGCCTTTGTTTTTTGCTATCGCTGCATCACTTTTCTCATGCTGTTAATCTGGAATTGTTTGGAATAGCCTTAGAGCTACTCTGTGTTTCTTGGTAGTGCATGAGCTATATGCAGGATTCATTATTGATGCCTTACTATGGATGTTACTCCAGTTTTGAAATAAACAAGCACTATTCTGATGCAGATTTCAGGCACAGATCCTGATATATAAACCCTTCTGAAATGGAGACACACTTCAGTGGAGAATCTCTAAATGGCATGCTTGAATGGTCTGTGGTCAAGTAAATAAATATTTCCTCAGTTTCAAGAAACATGGCACACAGCTGCTCCTTACCCCTTGTTGTAAAATAACAGGCCATTTGCTGACTGAAGCAAGCGATTGACATTATTGCTAGCAGCTGCTGAACTCTTAGTGTTAACTTAAACAGCTCATAAATGTTAATTATGTTGCAGTTTTGTTAGAGCTTATCTGCATATCCCAGAGGCACTAGCTAATATGTCATGCTTTTTTCCCACATGAACTGATGACATTTCTTAGTGGAGATTCCAAATAATAACTTCCTAAGTAAGTTCAGTAATTTTACTGTAGTGGTGAAAGTTTCTTCAAAACTGCTCTTGCAACCATATCTTCACTAGTACTAGTATAGCTTTACTTAAATGTATTTCAGTAGGCTCGGAGCTGCTGAGCATGTGGTGAAATGACTATGCAGTAGAAGGGAATAAACTGGGTGCTTACTGACCTGTTGTTGTGGCATCTGTGACAAAGTCAAATCCAAAGCCAAACTGAAGAAAATCTGTTGTGTTTCTCCTATGCCTTGGTTTAAAGTCACTTTTGTATTGTTATGGTTTTGCTGCTATACGAGTGTGAAAAGTTTACCGGAAATGTTTACAGGCTGTTGTAAAAACATGCATTATCTGCATAATAACCACTTAAATGATGTTCTGTGGCCTTTTAACAGTCGCTCCCTCTCTTCAGCCAGTGGGGATGTGCTCTTGAAAACAAGACAAAGCTCCTGAACAAACTAATCCTTTCCTTCCTTCGGGTCAGATTCTGCTAGTGTTCTTTGTAGAAAATGCTGGTGAAATTCCAGAACCTCATTTTGAGACTGTCAGAATGATTGTGAATATAGCATGAATGAAAGCGTAGATAATGAAGTGAAAGCTGCTGTATTATCATCGATGTTTAACTTTTTTATTTTAATCATTGTGAAGGTCTGAAAGAATACAGTGTTGTTGCTAATGCATGCTATGTAGAGAAATTATGCTTACAGCACCAAAAAGCTGTTCTCTCATCCTTACTTTTTTGTGGTTGTGCAGTGGAACTTTTTCTCTTGAGGGCAATGGTATGCATTTACCAGAACTGCACTTGGTGCTTAGAGGATATACTCCCTACCGGACTAGTTGAAATTGCAGGTAGTCTGGGTTTCTGGTGTCAGCCTGTGATTACAGATTAACCTAATGGCAATGCAGCCATTCCCATACAAAGCTTTATGCTCTCTGCTATGTATTTGGATGGTGCTTTGGTTGCATGCATGTGTATTTTTCCTCTTCAGGGTTCTTTCCAGGCTGCTTGTAGAGGAATTTCTGTCCCTGAAGAGGCGTGCAGACAGGGACGGGTATGGCAGACTGATGCTAAATGTGTCCTGTCCTGGATGGTGGGTGGTCCCAACTTGAGCTGGAACCTCTTGGACTTTGTAAGATAGACTTCATGCAAGGAAGTATCATTTGGGGTGAGGAAGATCAAAATAGGACCAGTTGTTTGGTTTAAGTATCAAATCAATGCTATGTAAGGCTAACATCAGATCATACTGAAATCTGTGAGCAAGGGTTTGATCTCAAAGCATTGTCATCTTATGTTCTAGGACAAAATTAAATGTCCCTCTTCTTCAAGTAGGTGAATGTGAGAATTGGTTTCTGGATTTGCTCTTAAAAGTCTGGAGAAAGCTTGGATAGTACACAATCTAGTTAGTGGCTTTTGATTAGAAATGAAACAGAAAACGTTTTGGGGAAGTAGAGTGGGACTCCAGATTGTGTGTGTGGTTCAATTATAATTCAATTACTGATGTTTTGGGAGAAACGCTCATTTCTTTGCAATCTGCGTTTTGAAACCCAAACAGGCTAGTAAGCTGCCAAAGCACTTGCCTATCTAGGTGGGGAGGATGCTTCACCGGTATCATCTTTTGTATTACTCATGAGACTCATAAGGAGGAAAAAACACTCAAGTTTATTAGGCAGGAACTTGTGTGTTAGCAGACAACTTGTGTGGGGAGAAGAAAAGTGGTGAACTGAAATGTTAAAAGGTACAGAAGAAACGTTTTCAACAGTATTAATAATACTTTCTCCTTTCTTTTTTTCCCTCTTGCAGACCTTCAAGTGCTGACCTTCTTGGTCTATTAAGTTATTATAAACTTTTGCTGCTCTGCGAACATATAAAGATGTCTCGCAGCCCTGATGCTAAGGAAGACCCTGTGGAATGCCCCCTTTGCATGGAACCTCTGGAAATTGATGACATCAATTTCTTCCCTTGCACCTGTGGCTACCAAATCTGTCGTTTCTGTTGGCATCGTATTCGCACTGATGAGAATGGACTTTGTCCTGCTTGCAGAAAGGTAAATCCCTGGAAGAGCGGCTTGTCTTGCATAATCACAAGGCTCTTGCATTCTGTTGGTACCAAAGACATCCTTTTCCTTACAGGAAACAATCATCTAGTCATGGCCTAGATCAAGGGTGAGGTGTCAGATCTTTCAGTTTCTGTCTGTATATGTGTTGGAGCTGTTATGAAGAGGCTAGTTTTAGTTTATTAAATTCAGAACTGGATTGATAGGGGAAGCTGTAGATCAGAACCAAGGCATGCTGATGTTGAGAGAACTGCCAAAAATAAAAATCCTTTGAGTTGAGGTGCTCATGCATTAACAAAGTCTTTTCAGGAAGAACAGTGAGGGTTCCAGCATCAGGGGTTTGCTGAGAGCTAAGGTTCAGCTAAACTGACAGAGCTGACTGAGAGGCAAGCTTGTAAAGCACTTGTTTTGTATGTGGCACTGGAGCTTCTAAATCTGTATTTTAGTGGATACTGAATGTATAAAACCTTTGGAAAAATATCCAATGGTGTTAAACTTTAAAGCATTTAGAAATCTAGACCAAGACTATTTGTCTAGTGTTCTGGTCTTGTTGCCAAATGCTTGAAGGTAGTACTTGATACCTCCCTGTGTCTTGATGTCTGGCTGATACTTTGGTTGGCCACAGCTGTGAACTTCAGCTTCACTAAGTTGCTTGTTATTTCCTTTGAATTATTTTTATTTCTTCTTCTAGTGTTTGGCTTAAACTCATTATTTCCTTATCTTCAGTGTTTAATAAAATCCTTTCTCATTATCTTCTTGTGTTTTATGACTGCCCTTTTATTGTAACTTTCTTGCCTGGCCTTTCTCTTCTTGTAATTGCAGCTACTTATGTCTTCTCATTCTCCTGCTATTTAATCATGATCCTATCCTTAGTTTATGCCTTTGTTGTCTTCCTGTCTCATGTTACAGCTTCCTTTTCAGACCCCAAGTAATCTTGCTTAGTCTCACTATCTTTATTCACTGCCACAGTATTTTATAAGCACTTCCAGTCATATTTTCTTGCTGCTCTTTTGGGCTTTGGCTCCTTTAGAGCTGTTACTGCTCACCTGTGTTTGGATGCCTCTGCAAGCCTGAAGGGTATCCCATAGCAACATGTTTGTTAAAAAAAATCTGCAAATTTGCTGCAATATTTGAGCTCTGTGTTGTACAAGGAAGATTCACATGTCATCAGCCAAATCATTCTCCACTTGTGATATATGCTGTATAGTAATTTCCCATAGTACAAGAAAATTTCTACTCTTCTGATACAACGTGAGATTTCTGGGACTGCCTTGTCTGTGTAAGTCACTTCATTTACCTGGATTTATTACACTACTTTTTACCTGTTTGTTACTGGAAGTTTGTGAAATGTATTGAAAAATCACAAAAGCTGAGTGCTGTTCACTGCCTCCGGGTATCTGAATTCTTTGAAATATGGATACTGCCACAGCTGAACTCTTAAATGTGGAATACTCTGCCTTATGATTGGATATGCAAATATTTTGCCTAGTTGGATACCATCTGCTCAGAAAAACTGTGCCATGAGGAAAGCTTGAAAGAGAGTTACAGTTGGAATGAAACATACCGACCATTCCTGGAGAGCAAGGACACCTCTTCTTTCATAACACATGAGAATTACGTTCTTCGTACTTTCTTCATCCATGGACAACAAGATATCCTTGAGCAGATTTGGAGCTGTATCACTGAATTGTAAGAGGCTGGCATGAAGAAGGCTGGCTGAGGAGGATGTTTCTTTTATGGCATAGTCAAAGACATTGTAATGCAGAGACCCCTACCAGGATATTGGGAATAAATCATCTTCAACTACAGAGTTGCAGCATTAAATAAGTCTGAAGAAGTCACCTTTTGAAGTGTGCTGGACAGAAGGAGCCAGGTATGTGTATTTGAGTTCAATGTGTCTAAGTAGTCCCTATCTGTGTATAGTAAGGCTTCTAGGGAAAGATCTGAGCAGTTTTCTGTTCATATCTACTATGGTGTGTATTGGTTGTGGCCACTTGAAATGCTGAAGCACAGAACATGGCAAAGCAACAAAAGTTTAGCAGGAAAGTTTTTAGCAGGTACAATGGTTTCAACAGGTATGCCATATTTTTATAATGGGTGTACCAGTGCAGGATACTTAGTGCAAAATGGACTGTGAATAAACATATATTAAAACAAGGATGAGTATGTTATTCACAATTACATAATAGAAATCTGCTATTTGTGCTAATGTTACTGAATGCAGTGTGATTTATCTAGTGATTTGAGCACTAATCTGTGGAGAGGAGCAGTGAACAAGTTCCCTGTCCAGGGATTTTGGTTGAAGGGTTTGGGGGAGGTTTTGGAGAAGTCTGTAATAAAATAGTTCAGCTAAATGCTGTAGCAGCACATAAGCCATTAGTTAGGTAGATCTTAACTGTGCATGGCATATATACCATTATTTTCCTAAGATTCTTTAATTCACTTCTAACTGAAAAGATACTAGCTTGTGGTGTTTTCTACCAAGGAGAAAGTACTTGTACATGATTGAACTGTTACACATCTTAACATCTGCATGTGCAGTCTATGTTCATGTGGTTGCAGTCAATTGATTGAGTCAGTCAAGTTTCCTCTGGTGAATAACAGTACTACACAAACATTTGCGTTGTTTTGATTTATGAAGGTAAGGTGCTAGTACGAATTAAACTTAAATGCTGCTTGGAAACTGGTACTTCCTAGTATTAACATACTAAAAGCTTTCTAGACTTTGTCTGAATCTTCTGAAATAGACTCAGACTCTATTTCTAGAGAAATAAAAATCATTTCTATTTAATTCATTAACTGCAAAAATATTTACTTAAAAGAAAAATGGAACTGTTTTGCTTTGAGTTCGTGATGCCTTTTGGAATTCTAGCCAGTTGTTAAGATACTAAGCAAGACTTTCTGGTTTTTTCCAGTTAATTGATTTCTTAACTGTGAGTGAAAAAGCTGCTAACTAGTCCAATTAGAATGAAAATATACTGTCTTCAGAAGAGATTTCTGTACCCAAAAGCTGGTTTGCAGGTCAGCAGGCTTGCTGGTTCTGGTTGTAAAGCCAGTAATTTTATCTTTGCAGTGATATTTCTATTTTCTTTTCTGTAAAAATCAGCAGCCTAGATACTGTTTGTCATGTGAGTAATACCATACCATTTCAGTTGCTTTATTAGAACATTAGCAACCTTTATTTCTCCTAGCACCTTGTGTTAGAGATGAAGAGAAATAGCATAAGGCTACATGTATGACTGAGAAATTAACATGCTTTAAGCATGTTTTTGACCATGTTTCTCCTGCGACTTCTGTGTAAAAGGAACACTTGGTCTTAATGTGCAGTCTCCAAATGTCAGTGCCTCCTCCTGTGCCTTTAATCCCAAAACTGAGTAGTTTGGTGCAACAGATGGTATTTTGAAATAGATAGGTAATTGCTTTTTTTAAAAAATGTAAATATTATGGTGTATATTGTGCATAAACCTTATTGACTGACTTTGTATTTCTTGTTTCAGGACCTACTTGGCAGCAAGACAACAAGTACGAAATGTTGGTACATCCATTGTGTGAAAGGAATGTGACCCATCTGGGAATGACAAAAGCAAATTTCGTGATAAATCACAGCTCAGCTTCTAACAGTTGTGAAACGGGGGAGGGGGGGGGAAGTCTGAAAGAAAACAAAACTTAAATAACAAGACAAAATTAGTCAGAAAGACTGAGAATTCATCAAGGGCCATCTCTGATTAAGGAAACAAGACTTCAAAAGAGACATTCAAACTTTTGCTGAAGTTCTTGTAGGACTACCAGCAACTTGCACTGAGTGTAAACAAAATTTGGACCTTTTCCATGATGGTACACTTGTTCGGGTAGCCTCAATGGTTTTTGCTGAAACGCATTGGTGTAACTTGAGTGAAAGGTGTTGGCTAAACTTAGTGAATCAGTGATGTTGATATCTCTTAATGTCTTGCATCTGAAAATATATCAATGCTGATAACACTTGAGTTAGCTACTTCATTTTTATCTTAAATCCTCCATCAGCTAAGGCATTAGAGATAGTGTGTTAAACAAGTATCTTGTTCAAAAAAACAATCCGATGTGGGCATGTCAGTAGCATTGCCACTTTAGTTGTTGCAAGACCTGAGAGCTTCTGATATCTGTAGTCCTCTCTCTACTTCTGATTTGTAGGGTTAAACAGAGTAAACAACATACAGAATGGTACTGTGAGATACACCAGCAGTCGATCCACCTTGCTTGGCTTTCAGAGACATGTTCCAGCAGTCTTCAGTGCATGCACCTTTTTGTAGTGTTTTGAACCATTATGTGAGCTCTTGAACTTCAGTGCTGTGGGAAGCAATGACTCTGAAGATGAAATAATTAATTTTCCTATTTGTAGAATGATTTTGTCCTAATTTGAAAGGAAAATGATTTCTAATACTAATTTATTTTAGAATTAGTTTCTGTAATGTTGGTGCTATGGTTCTTTGCCCTCTACCCTCATTCAATGTGCAATATCTCCTAATTTGTTATCATGCCACACATGATGTATAGATAGGAAAATCATCTACCACTCAGTTGTGCTTGAGTTGTTCTTGGGATTCAAGAGGTGCATGCAGATTCATTTACAGGTCCAGCAAGTCAGGATATCAAACTAGTCATATTCCTTGGAAACATGGAATTTTGTTTATTATGGTCATGTCATACAAGTGATATATATACAAAACATGTGATATGTAATACAGCTCTACAGTATCTAGTGAGAATTTCAGAAGATTCTGTTTCTCAAACAAGTGCAGTTATCCAGGGTGGCAAACCAACTACTGCTGCTACTTAATGACTGAAATTCTTATTCAGTTACCCTCAAACTTTCTGCTGAGATGGAAATATTTCTCTTCCCCTGATTCTGAAGCTGCTGCTTAGTTGTGTTCCTACTAGGAGTTTTTATGCTCTCCTGTAGAAATACAAACTACTAGTTTTAGTATGGACATATAAATGTTCTGTTCAGAGTTATGCTCCAACTACCCAGGATGTTTCCTGACTCATGTTCAGGACCTCCAGCAGCAAACAGCTGTACAGAGAAGAAACATACTGCCTGACTTGCTACTCACTTGAGAATATGCTCTGAATGTGGTTATACTTGTCAAAAAAGAAGCTGATGAGACTGGCACTGTTTGCTGTAGTTTTCTTGGACCTTCAGGAGCCTTACTGAACCTACTGAAAACCATGAATGCATTTCTTGCACAGTACCAGAGAGCAGCACTCTTGGAAGCCTTGCCTTGCATAGTATGGGATGTGGAGAAGGAATTCATCTGTGAAAGAATGGATTGTGGATATGACACAATATCACTTGATGTAGGGCAAGCCATGTTTTTGGAACTATATTATACTGGTGCACTTTCCTTCCCATTCCTACCTGAACTCAGTGATAAGTGAGTTAACTCACTCTTTGACCTGAGCAGTCAGTTAACTGACTCTTTTTTCTGTAAAAAACCCAATATTCTTTAGTTTACAAAATTGACTAATACGGACTTTGAGAAGCTCATTAAGTGTAAAACTATTCTGCATCTCTGAAGTCCTCATATGTACATGTGTTAAAGCACAAGATAATAATTAGCTATAGCAAATCTCAAATGACCTTACTAGTGGGTCATTGGTGTTCATCACGTTCATTCTGAAATCTATATAACATACTCAGTGTTAACTCTGAATCATGTATCATTTTGAGAAATGTTGTGGTTTTGACTTTTCTTCAAGGGTAACTTGAGTCCTTATTGTGTTTTCATGTTAAGGACACCTTTGGCTACTGCTAAAATATCTTGCAAATTTTAATTCCTTTGTGATACTAAAACATGTTCCAGAGGATTTGATGTTTGACTGTGAGGTGCCATCTGCTCAAGTTGACTGTGGCATATTTTCAGAAGATATCTCAAGTGTAGCATAGCAGTGCTGAACTTTGAACTGAAAAATGTATCTTGGTTTGTTTGGGGATTTACTCAGAAGACTATCAGGTCTGAGCACTTTGTGGCTCTTTGAGTAACGTCATGCAACTATGAGGAAGATATGCTCTTAACCTAAACATTTTAATCTGCTGTAGATTTTTCTCAGGTTTAGTATGACAGCTAGTTTTGTACTCTTGTCATTAACACAGGATAGTCAGGGAGAAGTTAAGTTCATTTTTGTTGGACTGTACACTGAAATCTTTGGTTATGGTAGTACAAGCAAACACCTTAGTTCAACATACTGGTGAGCTTGAGCTAAGCTTCTTTAAGTCTTTGCCTTAATTGGCATCTGCCATACTCTTCTCATTTTTGACTTCTTGGTGTTTAGAAAATCTTCTTTTTGTTTGAGATACATTTTGTATGCTTGCTTTTGTGCTTAGCATTGCTTTTTGTGTACAGTGTGAAACCTGACTTTTCAGTCTGAAAAAACTGGGACAGGTAAGGAATGTGTGGGACTGTTTTGAGGAGTAATCTAGGGCAGAGGATGGTGCACTGTAGTCTGCAAGACTAAGCTAAAACAGTGCCTTTATAGCATGAATAAAGCAGTCTTTCTGGGTAACTCTGAGGACACTTGTACTTCTGTTGTATACTTTTGTGATTAAAATACACAGTGTTATGGCTGTGTTTGAGGAGTTACCTGTAGGGAGGGAGAGACCAAATTTCAAACTGGTAAGTAAGATAAGCATGGCAAGAATACTGTTAAGTCAGTATGCAGTAATTGTGTCTCTTCACTCGAAGTTAACCATGTAAAGTTTTAGTGGTGTAATGGTGTTACTGTCTTGAACCTAGTGGACCACTGAAACTACATTTGTATTTTGATTTCTTACCTCATGGTCTTGAATACATTTAAGTACCCAGGTGCATATCAGACAATAAATACAAAGTGCATGCTTTCACTATGCTTATTAAGCTCTGTTAGTGGAATTATAATAGGATGTGTTAGCTGTCATGTTGCAGCTGCTTGAAGTGTTACCAAATTGACTAGGCAGCTGGGTTAGAATGTGGCTGTTGCCCAAATCAATATTATGTCTATAAATAGGAGAATTCCTTGAAAGTATGCAAGATGTTTACCTTTCCTAAAGGAATGAGTATGCCTCTGTAATGTGGGTGGCCATAACAGTCAGATCAATATAATAAAGTTAAGAAATTTTTGTATTAGAACATGGTGATTAATGGTTTTCAAATGTGGTATTTCTTACATTAGTTGGTTTTAATGCTATTTGTTATGTTTAGCCATATCCAGAAGATCCAGCAGTGTACAAACCACTCTCCCAGGAAGAGCTGCAGAGGATAAAAAATGAAAAGAAACAGAAACAAAATGAGAGGAAACAGAAGATATCAGAGAATCGCAAACATTTGGCCAGTGTACGGGTTGTACAGAAGAACCTTGTCTTCGTGGTAGGGCTATCTCAGCGCCTAGCAGATCCAGAGGTGAGCAGTTCACACCTGCAGATACTGTTCTTAATTTGCTGCCATGAAACATTGGAATTCACTTGTGTGTCTCCCTGAAGGGTACAGAATGAAGCCATGTTGAAAAGGTTCACTGCTCATGTGCCCTCTTCTTAAGGGAACTTACTCAGCTTCCTCCTCCAAAATAGCCTCAATAAGTGTTTGTCTCTGTTTTAGGGAGTGCAGATGCTCTTTGATTTTTTTTTTTTTTTTTTTTTTTTTGGGGGGGGGGGGGGGTTTGGTTTTTTTTTTTTTTTTTTTTTTTTTGGGGTGGGGGGGAAGTTGGTTTTTTTATTTGTTTAATAATGGGAGCTTGGTTTTAAGCCAAAAAATAAGCATAAGGATTTTTTAGATACTCATTTTCCTAGGTTGGATCTGCTGGCACTCTACAGCTATGTCATGAATCACCAATTCTAAAATGGGAGCTTGGTTGTTTTACAAAGTACTGATGTACAGTATAGCACAAACATGTTTGGATAGAAAAGCCAACACTTGGAAGTATAACTAGGAAGGAACATAAGGATGATGTCCTTATGAAGTTGTGGGGAAAAAAATTACTAAGAGGAAGACCCCCGGAAAGAGTTGGCTTGTTACTCTATGTCACCAAGAGTGAGGTTTTCATTTGAGAAAACTGATGGTGTTTAAAATGTTTTATTTACTTCCATCATCAGTCATAGTTGCAGGTGGCCAGTGGAATAGGTGCTAATGAGTAAAAGTGTCTTGAATTAGAATATGGAGGAAATGTACTACAGGATAAGATAGGTGTCTTCAAAATTACTGTGCTAGCTTAAATTCACCTTATCAGACTAAATAATCTAGAGAAATCTCAAACAGAAGTGGCTGTTTCTGAGGTCTCAGTATGGTCTGTATTTTTGTAGACTGGTAAAGAACAAATAGAAAAAGATGCTTTTAGTGAAGAAGGAAAAAATCAAGTTAAAACTGATCTGGTGTATAACACTTCAGTATAATCCAAAATACAGCAGCAAGTATTTACAAGCAACTGTCAGCACTGGCTTGGGGCTGTTTATTATTGAAAAATGCAATATGAATTTATTATTGAAATTTGGTGTCTTTGGCCAGATGGAGGATTTGTAGTTAAGAGAAATAGTAGTAAATACAGTTGGTTTATTTTTTTTAAACCTCAGATAATTCTACACTTCCCTACTTGAAGTAAGTAGGAACAGAATTATTGTGGGGGTGGGGATGTGATGTACTAGGTGTATTGGTAGCAGTATTCTCAGTGATATACCAGAAAATAATGTGTGCTTCCCGAATATTGCATATAGCACAAGGTGACTAGATTTCCAAGAGATGTAGCCTGAGAGAGATGAACTAAAGAAGTATGCAATATATTCAAGTCTTCTACTTAAGCAGGCAGAGAACTCCTTCATAAATGGAGATTATTTGGAATGGGAACTTGGCTGCTATGTGCTGTTTTTGGAAATAGGTCTGTGGATCATAATGGAGTACGGATGCATCCTCTTCTATTGGTATGCTCTTAGGAAGATTGTGAAGGCTATGCTGTCAGATTTTACCAGAAGTATAAGTTGCAATAGGCTTGAGTAGAAGGGAAGTTTTGTCAGGATTGTCACTGTTCCGGAGTGATGCCTGGAGGGTGGGTGTAGTATGCTTCCAGAGGGTGTAGACCAAGTGAAGAGAAGTCAGAAGAGATCAGTGAATGACTGGCTGTCTATACAGCATGCCCTATAGATCTTTGGGATGCTCCAAATGTGATGCCATTAGTGCTTGAAGACATTGATGCTTGCTTGAGAAGGGAGAGGAGATAGTTTAGTTCTTGAATCAGTAGTTTAACTGCACCATCCAGTGCTAATATGAAGATGGAGTAGAAGAAAGAAGTCTTGCTTTGTAAATTCTCAGATTATTGTCTGGAACTAGAAACGCCCTTATTTTAATCTAGCGTCAGTCTGAGTAGTCAGTGCTTTTGCACCTTCTTCCATTACAGAAATGAAAAAAAAAAGGCCTTTGGTATAAATGTGTCAGATATGTTGCCAGTTTCATTGGCACACAGGTAATGGTTATTCAGCAAACTAGCTTAATATGCTGGTGATGTTCTTGCTTTGCACAGGGTCCCTAAATGATGTGTTAGTACTAATTGATTCCAGGAAGGATAAGACAGGTGGTTTTTTTTCATTTACGGATGTGATAGACACTCATTCATTTCAGCATAGTGATTCTGAAATGTTTCTTCTTGCCCTGGAAATTTTCCTGTATTGTCTTCCTCTATTTAGTCTGGTCTTTGGAAAACTTGAGACAACCTTGAGCTAATTGGTTTACTCTCTTTCTCTTTGGAGTGTAGGGCAAGGCAGTCAGGATTCAGCATTTTGTACCTAGTAATTAATATAGGAAGTTTAAGATGTATGGTAATTTTGAAAGTAGAATGAATGTGATTTTTAAATCAAATTATAAAACAGGTATATAAGGAACTTTTTATGCTAAATGGCATATATTTTTCGAGGGTGGGGTTTGGGTTGTCAGAGTACTGAAAGAACTTTTTAAAATGCAACATAAAATGTGGGATATTTCTTGTAAAAGTTCTGCAGTGGCAACATACCTTGTATTGCATATAACCATGGTTTTATGTGGGAAAACAGATCTATGTGCCTTACATTGTAGGAGAGACCTGGTTTTTATTAGTTAATGATTTTAGCTACACAGTTTTACAGAAGAATAAGTACACCTCTATAAGAATAATAAGTATACCACTTGAACTTTCTTTTCTTGTAGGTTTTGAAACGACCAGAATATTTTGGGAAGTTTGGTAAAATACATAAAGTTGTCATTAATAACAGCACGTCATATGCAGGCTCACAGGTAAGTCAGAGGTCTTTGTAATTTTTTTGTTTTAATTCCTTTAGAAAAAATGTGTGCAGAGTGAATCTAGGGCTCCCTATTTCTGATTAAGCAACAGGTTAGACTGTTTAAAAAAAAGGCATTGCAAGAATCAAATTACTGTTAAGTTACTGAGGCATTGTCCAACCAGACTCTCAAAGCTGGATGCGAAATGCAGTATCGAAAGATTGAAAATTGGGAGATAGGATCAGGAGGTTTAAAGAAACAGCAATATGGCATTTAGTCACTAATCTGCATTTTGGAGATAAAATGCCTTTTAATTATTTTTAGAACATTCATGCAACATACTGATGCATTTCTTCTTTTCTTCATTCTTTATGCATCACATACGAGTTTTAATGACTTCTACCTTCTTTGTCAGTTTCTTGTTAAAAACATCAAGCCCTGAATATACCAGTTTATGAAGTGAGTGGCTAAAAAGGTGACTTAATGATCAGATCTGTCTGGGGAGAGAAAAATTACAAGTAAATAGTGTTTGTTTTCTTTCTAGGGTCCAAGTGCCAGTGCATATGTAACCTACATCCGGTCAGAAGATGCCCTCAGAGCCATACAGTGTGTCAATAATGTGGTGGTAGACGGCAGAACACTTAAGGTGGTAATATTTTTATGTGCTTATGTATGTGTTCTAGAACACTAATATCAGGGCATAGTGTACAATTTTGTTTGTATGGGTATGCTTGTATTGCTGAACAAGAATGTCCAGTGCTTTGGGTTTTGATTTCTTTTCTTGGTATTAGCCCCAAAATGGAAATTCAGTGAGCATCCAGCAGGCAGTGTTTTGGTGGGTTAGCAGATAACTTCTTAAAACGAAGTTTGAGACAAAGATATGCACCTCCTCCCTATTCTCAGCAGTGACCTTTTTCGTTGCATAGTGTGATAGCACAGTGTGAAAACCCACTGTTTGCTTTTACAGAACATTTCTGTAGTGCATACACCACACCTCTCAAAAGCTCCCTGGGAAATCGAAATTTTTTTCCTTTTGGTATTAGTGTAAACAGGTGTCCAGGCTGATTTGGCCAAATTGGTGGCTATAGAAAATCAAGTTAATACTTACTTCCTGCCCTTGCTGCTTGTCTCCTTATGATTATACAAATATTTACTGAGGCTCTTACTTTGGCATTTATTTAGATTGGATGAAAATAAAAATGCATCTTAATTATCTAATCCTCAAGAATATATAGATTTCTTACAAACTGACTTTTTATTCCATCTGCATCAAAAATGCATTATGATGGAATTTCAAATCTTGAGGTAATTTTTTTTAATATCAAGATTTTTTTATCTTATATGGAAAAAGACATTCTTAACCTCCAAGACTTAAATATTTTTTTTTTCTTCAGGCATCATTAGGTACAACAAAATATTGCAGTTATTTTCTAAAAAATATGCAGTGTCCAAAACCAGACTGCATGTATCTACATGAGCTAGGTGATGAAGCAGCCAGTTTCACAAAAGAAGAAATGCAGGTAAGTGTGATGAATGGGTAACATGTGAAATGTGGCATGTATGTCTTACTGTCTATGATTTAGTCTAATATGTGTAATGTGTTTGCTGAATGTTATGGCAAAGATGATTTTTGAAATCCAAAAGGTGATGAACCAGTTGGCTATTGGAAAGAACAGTTCAATTTTTTTTTAATTGCATGGTGTTTTTAAAGACTGAGAAGTCCAGCAAGTATTCATGAGGCAAAAAGATGGAGGTAAACTCTCAGCTAAGAGTTCAAATAACCTGAGCTAACTACTTGCCCTTTTTTTTAATACTAATGTAAGGTAGCGTTATTTTACATCTCTGTCAAAGAAGTCAGTGCAGATCTGGGTTTTACTATAGAGTTGATGTGGATGGACTGTTATCATGGATTGACTCTTGTGCTGTGATTGACCATATGCTCTGAATCCCGATCACCCTTTTAGCCTGTGAAGTGTTTGGAAACCATTTGCAAATAAAGCATTGAGGGTAACTATAATAGCTCATAAAAATGATGCTGGGATTTTTTTTATTATCTCAATATCAAAATGCTTATTGTCTAGGGTAGGGAACCAAGTAAATGGATAGCTTTACTGTCTCAAATGCAGTGCATTCTGAGGTCTTTCGAGTCTGCCACCCTCCTTCTGCATGAGGTATGGTAAAGCTTTTAAACTCAGTCTCAGGTATGCCAGCCTTGCATTCACGCTGTAATTTTTGCATGTGGTCTGTCCCATGATGCAGAGTCCCTGTGCACCCCTAGTGCTGGCACAAATGTTGTTCTAGTAGAATTTATTTGATGTCTTAGGCTACTGTAAGCCAGAGAATAAGGAAGAATATCTATGTCTATTAAATACTTTCTATAAACTAGCAGTTATTTCTGAGGATTTCAGCTACATTTTCATATATTAAAATAACACCTTGCTGGTTCAGATGAACAGTCCCTATAGTATATATTTTTGTTGCAGATAATTACAATAGAAGGAAAAAAATCAAGGACAAATTGCAAACCAGGCCACCTTCCCTGTTCATTTCCCTGTATTTCTCCCACTACCTAGATCTGTTACGTATACATGTTTGAGGGTATATTTCTGTCTAGTCTTTTTAGTTTTTTATAGAGCTATCAGCCGTTAATTTATTTAATCCATTTTGAACCTGTTGATACTGCCAACCCCCTAGTCTTTTGTGGCAGCAAGCCCCAGAAATTCACCAGCTGTTTTGCAAAGTGCTTTCTTTTGTCTATGTTAAATTGCTCTCTAGTTAGTTTTGTCAAGTGTCCCTTAATCTTAGGTTTGTAGTGCTTGCTGAAAGCAAACCCCCTTATTCACCTTATTCATTGCCTTTGGAATGTGACAGAACTTGATCAAGTCTCTCCCAGCTTTCTCTCAAATCATAGTTTCTAGCCTTTAAAATTTCTTTTTGAAGCAGTTGCTCCATTTCTTCAATAATTTCTATTGCCCTTCTTTATTTTCTAGCTGTGTCCTCCTTGAGATGCAGAGCTCAGATGCGTGATGTGGAGGAAGCCAAGTTTAATTTATCAGTTGTCAATGTCTTTTATGCAGTGTGATAATGTGCTTTTTTCTTTTTTCATCTTGTTTTAGTTTAAGTGCCCCTTTTAATGATGCCCAGAACATTTTTTGTGGCTAGTGCCTAATCAAGAGATCTGTTCAGAGGTTTGTTGGAAGTAACCTCAGCATCTTTTTTCTGAGCTGTAACAGCTGGTTCACAGATCAGTGGAGGGTTACTATGGTCTAGACTGCTTTTCCCTTCATGTGTCATCTGACATGGCCCTGGTGAAGCTTATTTGCCACCTTTTGCTTGTTTCCTGATTTATCTGGGAATCTTCTGGAGCTCTTCATTGTGAACATGACAGTTTATTACCCGAAAAGCTTGATGTTGTCAGAAAAGAACTGTCTTTTTGCCCTTTGTCACAGTGTTGCACAGAACTGATGCCAGTCATTAGTCCTCATTGCTTGCTTCTGCACCCTAAAAGAGTTCTACCTTTGAACCAGCTTCAATTCACACAGGAACCTTTCCCCTCTTCCATGGCAGATTAGTAAATAACTCGTGTGAAACCATATCAAATAAGTTAGATAATTGTTAGTAGAGCTAAATATTGTGGCAAACTAGAAAGAGTTGGTAGAACTCCAGGAAGTCTCTGAAAGTGAAATTGGGACTTTTGGGTGGGTTAGAGATGCTAAGTTTGGCCTCTGGATTGTCTGTTATAAATAAAACACAATTGCTGCAAGCTCCTCTATGGGATTTTAATCTTGTTTCTCTCTTGCATTTATGTGATGAGTAAATGAACTTAAGACTGATCTCTCATGTACCTGGCCATGATATTCAGTCTTTTGTCACTGAAGCAAGTTGAGAGATCCAGAGAGGTTTCCTCTTACTCAGCTGCGTAACATTTGCACTGCAAATCTGTGCATCAGTCTAGTTGCTTATAGTCATAATTGGATGGTGAAAGAAGCATTGCCAGGGTGTAGAATATCTCACAAAGTTTGTGTTTAGGTGAGCCATACTGTAGAACTACACTTTTTCCTACTGTAGGTAGCAGGTTGGGTGTAGGCACTGACAAAGTGGGTATGGGTAAGATGATGCATATACAAGATGTTTCAACCCTTTTTGAGGGTTGTGTGACTACAGAAGGACATGTTCACCATCAAACAGTAATGGAGAACTGAAGAATTAAGTAGGAAAAGAATGGAGGTGTTGATAGTGTTTGAATTGAGCTATTCCAGTGAGATATGCAGTAGGCCTTCTAAAGGATCCTGTAAGGGAATGTAGTTTATCAGCAGTACTGTTTTTTTGTATTTTGTCAAATATTCATGCTTAATTTTTAAAAAAAACCAAGTTACATTTTTCTTTTCGGTCATAAAGTTTTGATAGGAGGATATCCACATTGCCTATGCATTAATTCTATTCCTGTTCCAACAAAATATTAAGGAAATAACAAAATACTAATTAAGTAAAAAAGTTACATTTTAGATGTACTAGTAGTGTGAGAGCTTTTAAATCAATACTGAAGATGTCATAGGTAATAACTTCGGTGTTTCAGACTTAAGATTCAGAAGACCTGACCATAAATCTTGGCACTTGTTTCCTTTGCTAGAGTACATCTTCTAGTATCTGGAAACTGTAGATAAAAGCTATTGACAAATTTCCGTTCTGTTTTGCATCTTGATTCATCTCATAAAAATACTTAAGTTGCAAGTAATAATCCCTAGTTTGGAGTGTCATAACAACCTACAAAAAATATGAATGGTCATCTTGAATTTCAGATGTTACTTTAAATGCTGGGAGTAGTAGTAGATCTTGCTGGTTTTGTTTTATATATACAGCCACAGAATGTTATCTGTGAGTTAGACTGAAAGATACTGTCTTCCTTCAGTTACCAGATTCTAGTATTCTGGAGTTGGATTAGACCTCCTCAGTTTCTGAAGGCAAGAAATTGTTCTCACTTGATTAAATTAGCAGAAAGAATACTTCAGTTTTGCAGTTATTAAAAAGAATGCTTTATCAGTTATTGCTTGGAATATATTGCTTGTCATGTCATACACCTCATCTGTTTTATTAAGCCAATATAAAATTACTTGCATTTTGGAAGAACTTTTTGTTTAAAAGGAACTCTTTGTTCCTGTTTTCTGAGAAGTTTAGTATGGTTGATACATGAAAACGCAGACTGCCTTGGAGATATAGCTGCTTGTGGTTTCTGAGGTGTTAATTGTGAAGCTCTTGATTAGAACTGAGGAGCAAGTTCTAAGAAGGTTGTAGGGGTTTTTCTGCTTTACAAGTCTCAAAAAATTAGATTTGGTAGGTACATCCAAGTGTTTTCTAGGCAAGCTCTAGAGCTATTGAGATCCCATCTGTGCTGAGAGTGAGAAACACTGTTTTGAGTTTGACAGCAGTGACTTGAGAAGTTGTAAAGGCTAAATTACTAAGCTTGGGGACATATTATATATATAGGCATATTATATATAAAAAAAGTTATTACTATAAAAATATATATTAAACCAGTATTCATTCATTGAGAGTTTCTCTTTCCTTAGGCGGGTAAGCACCAGGAATATGAACAGAAACTACTGCAAGAATTATACAAACTAAACCCCAACTTTCTCCAGTTATCTACGGGTACAGTTGACAAGAACAAGAACAAAGTGACAGCACTGCAGAGGTATGATGCGTAAGTAGTAATGCTGGACTGCCCGGTTATACTTTCTAGTTATTCCAAAGAAAACTTTTATTCCTGTTTTATCCCCTAAGTTGCCTGCTCTTTTTTAGTACCTATTATATGATAAAATCTGACAGGTTTTCTCTATGGAGAGACATACAGTTTTTAGGAATGATGTTCTCCAACTTAGTGTTCCCACTGAAACTGCTCCAAACCACACACCACTTCTCACTCCTGTCCCTCACGCTCCCCTGCACCAGGCAGGAGAGGAGAATTGGAGGCACAGAAGGTAAAGATCATGTGTTGAGATAAGACCAGTTTACTGGAAACAGCAATGAGATAAGAAAATAGACAGTAAAGGCAACAATACAAATGACAGAAGCTACAAGAAGGAGGCGAATGATTCACAAGAAATGTGATGGCTCACCCCACAGAAACCCCAAACAATACTGACCGCTCCCTTTGCCAGGCTATGCTGACCCATAAGAGAACCCTTCCCCAGTCCCCAGAAAATTACCTAAGGTGGTATGGAATAACCACCCTGTCCTAGCCATGCCCCTTCCTGGCTACTGCAGAAATGGACCCTGTCCTGGCTGGAACCAGGACAAAGGCATCACTTTGTTCTGAAACAGAGTGTGTGTCTTACTTAGGATAGAAACGTATTTCTGCATTTGGATCAGTAGTTCAGAACAAGATGCTCTTATTCTGAAAGACGACCTTGTATTTTATATTTGCAAAACCTCATGTATTTGTTAAAAGCCAGATGTTTACCTTCTTCCTATGGTGTCATTATGAATGCATGCAGTCTGTATTCTTATAACTGAGATACCTTACAATCTTGATTTCTTTTTTTTTTTTTACATCATGATTTGTAGTGCAGTCCATATATTTTTACTATGTTGTAATTGCAGATATCTCTTATTATGGCTTGCTAAAATTACATTCTGTTGAAGTAGTTTGTTCAGTAAGTTGTGAAAAGATTTCTGTCCATATGAGTATATAGTCACAAAAATAAATGAAATTTTCTAGTCCTTAATTATTCATTCAAATGTCATATTTAAGATAAAGAAATAAAAACTTGACAATTTCTTCCACTCCTTTTTGTAGGAGTTTGATAGAGGAGATTGGCAGAGCAGAATGTGAAAGTTAGATTGCGCTTCATATGTACTTTGGCCTTGTATTCAGGGGTTGTGTTGTGTGCCAATTTATCCACCACTGAATTTTTCAGAAAATAGTTTGCCAGTGGCAGCATCACTGCACAGCAGTCTAAGCAAGACAGCGGGTTCTGTATCTAAAATACTATCAATGGATCTTGAATGAGCAGAATACAGTTCTGAGAACTGGTATCCCAGCTGGTGTACTGGGACTATTTTCTTTAACTTCTGGAGGCAGTGTCATATGCACTTTGACTGTAAGTGGTCAGGGCTTCCGCACAGGTCTTTTTCCTTAAAGGACAGTGCTGCTTCTTATTTTTCAGGCACTGGTTCAATATTGATTTTGAAGGTAAAGTGCAGCAAGCGAAACAAATGCACCACTTCTTGAATTTGGGTATTGATTATTTTACGTTCAAAATCTCAACTAATTTTAATTTGAAACCTAATTAGATCACTATCTAAATTATACCAGCATGGGAAGAATGCACTAGCTGAAACTGCAGCAAACTTTTAAGACTTTAGGAAGCAATTGGGAATTGGAGTTTGGCCAGTCTGTGATGCTAACATTTAGCACTTATGGAAAAAATGGCATGTTACTCTAAAGGCAGCAAGTGGTAAATTTTTGGAGGTAATTTCTCTTGTCAGTTAAACAGCATCACCAGAACCTGGATTCTGTTCTTTGCTAATGCCTTTGAGGTTGCAAGGTGAGTTTCTTGCGGCTGGGATTTTGACGTCTTTCTTCAAGACCCATCTCATCAGTACGAAATGTAGCTTGTGCACTGGTGAATGCCCATTGATCTTTCACAGTTTCTGCCCAACTGGGTTCTTCTTGTTGTGTGATTCATTAATATGATATTCATATTTCTGGCAGTTTGCCAGAGCCTCTGACAATTCTCTAGTGGTTCTTGTGTTTCTGGGGTGCAGGATTTCTGTTTCATTATAGAAGCGAACAGAAGTTGAGTTCTAAGTAGTAGATGCCTTATTATAAATACCCAGTAGTAGAAAACAGTTTGTTAAACTGTGATAAGTGTTTTTCCACAGTTGTTCTAATTTGAAAGCTACTTGCAGACCTTTTCTTCCTGCTGAAGACAACTGTTAAAATCGTCTAGTGCCACTCTTTATACTTGTCTCTTGGTATGTTACTTGATAGTCATGGTGACTGTGTTCTGTTAAAATTGGGGATATATTCCACATTTAAAACATATCAAGCTTTTTTATATTCCTGATGACTTTTTTCTGAAGAGCTGAAATGAATGTTTTCTTATATCACAACAAGAACCACTGATTAAGCATATGCTGATGTTCTAAGAGAGCAGCCCTTCAGAGACATGCAGCTTGAACTTAACCAAAACAAAAAAAAAACCCCACATGCACTAAGCCCCACCTCAAAACATAAACCAGTTTGTTTCTCTTTCCCTTTCTCCTTGGATGCAAAACTGACTTTTAACTAGTGCTTTAAATTTAGTTTTAGTGTAGAGATGGCTTTGTACTGCAGTGGACATAAATTTGGATATTTAAAATACATCTGTTAATGGATTGACAATCCTGACATATGTAGATTGCGGTTCATTTTTGTACAGGTGAGAATATTAAATGACAGACATTTTGTTTCTGCTGATGTGTCTTCTTTCCTGGATGGTCTATATCTGATCAGCTCACTATCTCTAACTTACTGCAAATGTGTGCAAAGACAAGATGAGATCTGTAATTTAGGTCAAGGCTCTATGTACATATTGTATAGGTAGTTGAGAAAAGATGGATACAGAACAGCAAATCTTAAAATAGAGAGATTTGAGGGTAGCTACTATTACTAATTTTATCTGAATAGAAGTAGGAAACGTTTGTATTGCTATAAGCAGTTATTGAAATGTCCAGATTCTGACTGTGAAATTAGTAAATTGACCTAAAGATGTCACGGTCACCTAAAGATAACATGGTGTTAGACGGTGTAATAGGAACATACTAATGTAGAGGAGCATCAGGAGGGACATAAATGCTAATTTTATTTTTTTTTTTGTGAAAACTGCTTCCTTAGAAAGACAGGACTTGGACACTAAAACCAGCTCCTAATAGAAGTAAATGGAAAACTGCAGTTAATATAAAATAAGTTGAGAACACAAAAGCAGATGTTTTATAATAAAATATCAAGGTTAGCAGACAACACTCTATTTGAATGCATTCAGTTATAGACTATATTCCATTTTGCTTAAATTTGTATGGAATGTAAATATTTACAGCAAAAGTTTGGGCTTTGAATGCTCTTGAACTTTTTCTCAGTTCTTATGTGCACTCTAAAATGAAATTTAATGCTGCTTTTAAAAAGGGAAGTAATTATGGCTTTAAACTAGAAATGAAGAGAGCAGTAACTTGAACAAGTGTGTTTGACTGGTATCATGGTCTGTTAGCAAAGCTGTGGACTCTTGTGTAGGTGTAAAACATAAAACTTCATCTGTTATGGCCAGGATTGATAGGGCCTGGAATATAAAACATATATTAAAAAAAAGAATGACTGAGCTCGTGACTTACAGAACTTAAAAATACTTACGGGCTAAAGCAAGTAATTCTAAATAGGTATGCAAAGGTCTGGACGCTTGAACTGTTGATTGAATTTTTCCTTTTTATTTACATTTTTTTTGTCTCCCCCAAATGGGCAAGTTTGGACGTTAGCATTGGCAAAGCAGCTATCTATTCAACAAAGAAAACAGAATTCCCTCTGGTTTTCTCTCTACCCTACCTATCGCACTAATTATTTTTTTTAAGTCACCACCATTTAAAATCTGAAAAATGGTATCCAGATAAATCTATTCTTACAGATTGTCTGGCACAAGGATTCATTTCCCCAATGTTTACAATTTTTAAAACACTTTCTTCATAACTTGAACTCTTCTATTTTTATTTTTTTTTATTTTACTCTTGCCTTTTTCCAGACCCAACAGTAATAACAAAGATGCCTGGCCATCATTACAGAGTTCAAGTAAATCAGCCAGCGGTTTAACAATGGAACACAGGAAAACGCCTCCTATATTAGAAAATGGCACAGACCCAGAACACATGACTCCAGATGGTGCAGACTCAGATTTCGGGTAATTGTGCTGCCTTTTATACTTCAGATAGCTTGCTTTCTCTCTCACTGATTGGTGTGGAGGGAATGATTGATTCTTCAGTCTCTCTGGTTGGAGAGCTGGATTCAAATCCTGATCAGGTCCCGAAAAGCTGTGCTTAGCAGATCCCATGTCAAAAAGACTAATTGGCAGACTGTGCTGGAGAACCCTAACGTGAAGTTAGTAAGTGGCAGTGCAGGTAAAGGCTGAGGGGAACAGAATGACCAGGGGATCAACACCTTGCACAGCTGCATAGTCCCTCTCAGAGCAGAACCCTTCCTTTTTTTCTATACAGAAGCTTCCACTAAAGCTGTTTGCTGTGCATCAGGAGGCTTGTCACTTGGAAAGGCTTCAATAGAGGGAAGTTAAATGTTAGGGCTAAAATACCTAACATTTCCTTCCAGTGATGTGTTCCAGAAATACAACTCCAGAGGAAAGGGTCCCCCAATTACCACTCTGAGGGACAACAGGGCAGCAGATTCAACTAAGGCTTCTTTGTGTAGAGGAAGTAGTTCATCTGCTTACAATAACCTCTTATTGCCAACATTTTTTCTTTTTTGATGCTCTCCTTTGAATAGAACTGGTGTCCTACCTTATAATCACTTGTAGTTCCAATCTTAGTCTGTAGTCATGCTGGTTTGTGCTGTATGGACCCCTTTAGGTAATACACGTTAGGCTCATTCAGAGGTTGAATGGGAAAACAGCAAGGTAAAGTCTAATATTTCAAGAAGTGGTGCTGCTGAGTTGGTAGCCAATCTTCATTTGAAATCAGTACTGAACCAATATATTAAAATGGAGAGTGTTGTTGAAAGTGGTACCGTCTTGTTAGGCTAAGTAGCAGTTCCGTAGAGGAGTGATTAGAGAGCCTGTGAATTGCATCTCAGTAGTGATGTGCAATTCTTCTTTTCTTTCCTGGAAACAATGTATTAAATGTAAATAAAAGTACTGTAGTCAATAGATTATGACTGTTATTCATTCCTGAGGGCTCGAAGTGTGTCTAGCAAGTAAAGGCTCCTTAGGCAGGTTCAAGTATAATAAATATTTTTATCATTTAGATTGTCAGTAAAAGTTGTCTTGCTCATAGCTTTTTAAACTGCAGTATTGTGACTGTTAGCTGTAGGAAAAGAATTGGACTGCAATATCAGCTTTACAATCAGAATTGTTTGTGTAATGAAGAGTCTACAGCAAACTTCTGTTCTATAGATATTTAGAAATTACTAACCAAAAGCAGTTTGTTTCAAATGGAAGAGCTTTATTCATGCTGTTGGATCACTAAGTAGAGAGTATTTGTAAATCTTCACTGGAGTAATGCAGTGATTTTTCTTTTATAGTCATAAATATTTCAGCTTAATTTATATGTTTGAGATACTGACTCAATGGGTGCTTTTTTTCCCAAAAAATATTACTGATGACTACTCTTACCTAGTTTCTTTAGAATGGAGAAGTAATTCTGCTGGGTTTCGATTAGTAATTTTGGGGTGAGGGGAAAAGTTGTGAGAGGAAGCAATCTTATCAATTGTAGACCTTATTGAATGGCTGTATGCAGTAATTAAACTTTGCATCAGCAAGGGCTTTTTGAAAACAAGGTATATCTAGAATCTGAAGTCTGCACTCAGTTAAAAGAAATTGTTACATATCTTTTTCCTGTGCTAACATCATGACTGTATTTTGACTTATATCACATTGTGGCCTTTTAATGGAACTAAGATTCATGTTCTTACTTCTGGTGCTTGTTTGTAGAATCTGTGTATTGGCCTGTGCAGCCTGATGCTTGTATGTCTTCTCTGATGGGTAGATGAAAATGAGAGTACCTTGAAGTTGCAAAGCAAGGATTTTAATGTGAACTTGAGTAATACCATATCATTAGTCTGGTATTTAGCATAATTAGGGCAGCTCACAGATGCCTGTAAGAATCTTGAATCCTGAGATGTGCCATTTCAGGCAGGTCACGATAATTTGCAGTGAATGACTTTCTGAGGAAGTTTTCTGCTCTATCTTATGTTATCTTTATTTTTGGCAGTTTTTTATGCTATGGTTTTTTTTCCCCTTCTATCATCTCAAATCTCAGTGTTCTTAACTTGGGACTAATATCTGCTAGTTAAAATCTTAAAGTCTGGTGGGAAGCTTATCTTGCTACCAGGACTAAATTGTTAATTAAATGTTTTCTCTCTCCCCAGATTTATTTAGGATTTCTATGGAAACTTGTGTATTTGGAAAATAAATCTTTTCAAGTTTCTTTACAGTAGTATCATAAATGGAACTGACTGTTATGAAATGGTGCCATAGTATAGAGTTCTGCGTTTTTGTATGGCACAGAGTTCCTGTGAACATGTTGGAAACTTTTCTTTTGTTCCTTAAGGCTGTCAGCAAGCAGAGTGGAGAGTGGTGAAAACAAGTATTACAGTATATGACAAATCATTGGAATGCTTATGATTAAAAAAGCGTTCTCATAAAAAATAAGTGGAATTTTTTCCCTTCCTAATTCGTACTTATTAATTTTGCTTTGTCTTTGTTTTAAGGCTTGTCTTCCACTACAAAAGCAAATGTTGATTTTTCATGTTAAATGTTTGAGTGTCTTACTGTCTTTTTCCCTCCCACTTTCACAGCCCTATCGATAAACCTTCAGATTCCCTCAGTATAGGAAATGGTGACAGCTCTCAGCAGGTAAGACACAAAGATAAGTGCTCTGAAAGTAACAGTTGTGTTTGAGGACTTAGTGCAACTTGCAGCTGGAGAAGCAAGTATTTTCTGAAGTGTACCATAATTGGGCATTGGAATGGGCTGTCCCACAAGGTGATGGAACCTCCATCTCTGGAGGTGTTTAAGAAAAGACTATGTGGCACTTGAAGCCATGGTCTAGTTGACATGGTGGTGTTCAGTGTAGGTTGGACTCAATGATTTCAAAGGCCTTTTTCCACCCTAGTTGATTCTGAGATAATTTTAAACAAAATTTAAAAATGCTTGAGCTAGGTTTGTTTTTTTTTGGGGGGGGTTTTTTTTGTTTTTTTGTTTGTTTGTTTGTTTGACCTTGTGCTGAGCTATATGTTAACAAACCTAATTGTGGCCAGATGTTTTGAGGAAATTTTTCTTCTGAATTAGTGAAGAATATTTGATATATAAACTCATGTCCTAATTTTTCTCTTTCTCTCTTGCCTGTAGATAACAAACAGTGACACCCCTTCACCACCACCAGGTTTAACAAAACCCAATCCAGTTATACCCATCAGTTCATCTAATCACAGTGCACGGTCTCCTTTTGAAGGGGCTGTAACAGAATCACAGTCACTCTTCTCTGACAACTTCCGGCACCCTAACCCCATCCCTAGTGGGCTTCCTCCATTCCCCAGCTCTCCACAGACTTCAAGTGACTGGCCCACAGCGCCAGAACCTCAGAGCCTCTTCACATCAGGTACGTCCACAGGTTACATGGCTGGGTATTGCTTGCTTTTGCAGTTGCTTTAAACTTGTTCAGAGTAGCACAGAGCTTAAAACTCCGTAGAACCTAAAACCTAGGACTTGTCCCATACTGTGTTTTCCCTCCTTTACAAATGGTTCAAATTTGTCGATGAACTGCAAATGAATTGCACTGACCTGAGGGTTTCTTCTTAAAGAAACTTTACAGAGCTTTCAGACTTTGTGGCTAAATTATCAGAGTGCTAATTTTGGTTTTTCTTAGCAGCATGCATGGGATGTGGCATATATGCTTTAACATTTAGTGTTCCAGGTTTTTATTGAGAGTGGGGAAAATATATGGTGTCAGTGTATATTGGTGTGATAATCTGTAATCAGAAGCTGTTCTGTAGAATTCAGAATTTTCTTTACTATCCTGCACAGTTACCTGAAGGTGCCTAAAGTTTTTCTTTCTGAAGTGAGATTCTATAAATTCAGACAAGTTATGTTTAATTTCATCAGCTGAAAGATACCTGTATCTTCCAGGTACTTTCATATGAAAGTAGCACATCATATGCATGAAAGATCATTTTCGTTGTATTTATATAGTCTTGGAAATAGTTAACAGTATTTAAGAGCTCACAAATTATAAATCTGAGTGAATGATTAGAAAATTAAATGAAACAATATCAGTAAAAACTGGAATGTAAATATATTATGACATAGTTGGTTTACTTAGTGTTTAGTCATCTTTTGATGTTTATCTTGCTTCTGGGTATCATAATTCTGTTTGTAAACAATACTTATTACCAAGGAAATTACTTACTGCTGAGGTACTTGATGCACTAATTTTGTGAGGATTAAATAGCAGTGAGAGACAATTTGCATGTAGTAGAGATCATAGTTAATACAAAAGGTATGGTTGCTATTTAAATAAGAATGCAGAGGACAAATTCTTGTTCATCTAGCAATTCTTTATCTATCAGCACGGATTTTAGAGTGAAAATAGAAGCGTAGATTTCTTCTCTACTGAACCTTCTTAAAGCAGCAGACCAGGTCCCTACCAGCAGAGGGAGTTAATGTTACAAGTGATACTACCCTGTACTTAGCAGCTTGCTTGACCACAATTTTGAGGAAAAATACTGTAAAAATAGACCCAGAATTCACTGAACCTGAATAAGAAACTTAACACTCTCATGAAAAGAAGTAGTAATTGAAAATGAAGACAAATTCTGATACCTTTTTTTGCAACACCGCCTCAAAATATTTAAAAATGTCTTGCAATGCACTTCCATTGTTTATTTTATTATTGTGTCTCCTCAAGAATTTGGCTTGTTTCTCTTCATAATGGTAGCCAGTAGGGGATTTTTTGTGGGGTTTTTTTTTTTTGGTTGGTTTTAGTTTTGCTTTTTGAACCACTGGTCTGAGGTTCTTTTTTTGAGAGGGAATGTCCTGCTTATCTTTCTTGCACAGCATTAATAGTGAAAGCAAAATATTTAACTGAGTAACAGCTTTATTTAAACTCTGCTTGTTCACACTGCCATGAAGTAATATGGTGTAAAGAAGGTTCTAAGCAAGTGTTCATTGGTCTCTTTCTACTTGGGATTATTCGTGAAAATACTTACTGGATAAGGATTTTCTATAGTTCAAAAACAGAGCAATTCTGCAGTAAAAATGTTATTTGCTAGTTCTAGCACTTCATCTCTAGTAGAAATCTGTGATAGTTTGATCTGAAAATGGCATTCTAAGCTTATGAGTAAAGTGTGTTTGAGGAATGTATAAAGTAGTATTACATGAAAGATAACAGACAGCAGTCAGATACACAGGCTGAAGTTTTTATATGGATAAATAATTTCTAATTCTTGTTCTAAATCCTGTCCCTTTCTTCCCCAACAGAAACTATACCAGTATCCTCCTCCACAGACTGGCAAGCAGCTTTTGGGTTTGGTTCCTCCAAACAGCAAGAGGACGACTTAGGGTTTGATCCCTTTGACATCACCCGCAAAGCCTTAGCAGACCTGATTGAGAAGGAACTGTCAGTCCAAGACCAACCTTCCCTTTCGCCCACATCTCTTCAGAACCCTACCCCACACACTACAACTGCCAAAGGGCCAGGTTCTGGATTCCTGCATCCTGCTGCACCCACAAATGCCAACTCTCTCAGTAGCACCTTTCCAGTCATGCCACAGAGGTTTCCACAGTTTCAACAGCATCGAGCAGTTTACAACTCCTTCAGTTTTCCAGGCCAAGCAGCTCGCTATCCTTGGATGGCCTTCCCACGCAATAGCATCATGCACTTGAACCACACAGCAAATCCCACCTCAAATATTAATTTCTTGGACTTGAATCTCCCACCACAACACAGCACAGGTCTGGGAGGGATCCCTATATCAGGTAGGTGAATAGGGACAGTCATGAATATGACTTAATTCATGCTCTCAGCTTCTCTGAGTCAGAACAGCAAAAGGGAATAGCCAGCAGCAAGCAGTATAGTGGTATCTTTTGACTGTTATACTAGGTTTATGAGCAGAGGAAGGAATATTGTTTTAAATAGGCCCTTTTCATTAAAAAAAGTAACTGGATATTTGGCCTTGTAAATATTGAGCTTTATAAGGAAGGTGGAGTATTATGTGCCCTCTTAATTTTGTGCCAAAGCAGATTGGTATTTTGGTTCTTCAATCTTGCCAGACTGGCTTTACTTAAGAATAGGCCCTGGAAGTGCATTGTGGCTTTCAAGTTGGTATGCAGGTGTGGATCGAAGTTGTTAAAGTTGTGCAAAAAATTGTAATGATGGTAATTTGTGCCAGATGTCTTGGCTGGGTTGTTCCCTCTTGCGCATAACTGAATGGCTGCACAATAAAACATTCAGTGCTGTTCATTTCTGTACTTCAGATGGCCTTAATATTATGCTAATCTTCACTGAATGGATGCTTGCAATGTGTGTAAGAGGATTCATCCTTATTCTGAGGGGTGTGATGTTGGAGAAAAATAAATGCGCAGTCAGGCCAGTTTAGGCTGCCCTGAGTGGCTTAATAGGCTCTTGCATCAAACATTACAGCTAAGGAGCTAATTGTAACAATAATTGTCTTGATTAAAAATTCACTTCTGGAGTTAGAAGTCCTTCCATACTTCCAATTTAGCTCGTCCCAAACAGATTCTCTTCTTGTGTCGGGGAAAAAATTGTGTTAAATGTGTAATGAACTACAGGTAGAAAGTCTGTGCTGGCTCTTTGTAGCCCTGAGGTGGAGAAAACTGCTTCTTGAGATGTTTGCAGCATTATTTTCTTTTCATGGGTTTTAGAAGTACTAGCTATACTGTAAGAAAGTGACCTAGAAAAAGTTAGTGTGTTTTTGTTGCTGTAGTACAAGAGCTAATTTTGGCTGTTATTTTCCTGTACTTTGTCCTTTTTGAAGGCGTGTTGCAGCTACAGTGCTGCTGTAGGGTCTGTAGGCTGATTCAAGTGTAGACATGGTCCAGACTACAAATGCAAGTAGCTCAGAGCTCTTTATACTGACAATGGCAAAGTTTTAAGCCTAAAAGGACTGATGCTAGTTGCACTAAAAAAAGAAGTTATTTCTGGCATAGAGTGAAAAAGTACAGCAGCCACAGCTGTGTTGTTGCTCACTTTCCCTCAAACTACATAGAACTTTCAGAAACACAGCAAGACATCACTTTTCAACTACCACTCCACTGTAAAAACTTCTACTTTGAGGGGTCAGTAACAAGACTGTCTTATGGACTGGGAGACCAGAAAAATCTTTAAGTGTTGAAAAAGATCTGTTCATAGTACAGGTTGATTCTAGGTTTGCAAAAGTATTGCATTATTTTAATTGTAGTTAGCAGTTTGAAAGTGGAACTGTTTGTGTTTGTAGAAGACTTGTAGATCTTGTGTTCAGCTTCTGAAGAGTAGATTGTGTGATGCTGGTTGATGGCTCAGGCCGTGTACTTCCCCTATTTGTTTTAAGGTAACAGAATTGATACTTAAGTATGTCGTTTTTAGTATGCAGCTGCTAGAACCAATTAATCTAAAATATTTTTGGCAAATACTAAAACTAAAATATCTGCTATAGTAACCATGGGAAGTTCTTTTGAGTTGGTTTTAATCTCTTGTTGCAGAAAACATTGTTAATTGACTGGCTGACAGGTAGCAGTAGTTGCTGCAGTGCAAACACTTCTCAGCTGATCTACCTGTCAGCTTTGATGTATCTTGAAAAAAATAATCATTTGCACAAGGATAGATTACTCCTTTTTGTTTTCCTGCTGCCAGAAATCAGCTGAAGTCTCATAGTTCTGGTTTAGTTTGCTGGGTTATGGGTTTGTAGTATTTATTATTTGTTATGTAGTGCCTAGGGTTTTCTTTAGTGCTCTAACTGCTTGAGTTGTACAAATAATTTGAAAGTCAGATGACCTCATAGCTGTATTCTTGTGTGCTGACTTAATAGTTTCCAATTTATTGATTTTTCTGTCTTTTTTGAAATCTGCATCCGGAGTACAGGTTTCTCAGTGAATTCCTTTATATTTGTTTTGAAAAAATAATTCCTGTTCTTCATTTGCTGTTTTTTTAATTTGTCATTAGCAAGTATATTGTTACAGCATTTTCCTTGTTTCCTCATTTGATTACAGATACAGCTGTCTGGTGGGGTTGGGGGAAGAAAGTGGTGTCCAAGTGCAGAGAACTCATACATATAAAACATTATTTACAGTACTTTATAACATATTCTAGCTGACCTGCTAGAAAGGCTGTGCATATCATAATAACTGTTTAGCAGTATGGAACACTTAATAGTTGTAGTACACCTGAAGCTCCTTTTTCTTAGCTCTTTTGTTACTCAGTATTAGGGTGTTTTAGTAATTGTCATCAACTTGGCTGGTTCAGATGTAATAGGAAAAGAAACCAAGTGCAGATGAAACTTCACATTCTGTCTTGTATCTGACACCCTCTGCTGTAAAAGTTGCATACTTCTTAAGGTCTTTGATCACAGTTTTTTACCATATTATAAATTCCTAAAGTAACCAATACTGGACTAATCATTGGTAAAAGTGGGGTGAAAACAGGCAGTTATTCTGTGTGTCTGCCTGCTCCATTTAATCAGCCCTTTCGAATCTTTTAATTTATGGCAAAACAAGCAGACCTAATAAATTCATATGATGTTAGTATAATACTTTCTAGGCTTTCTAAATTCAAGTTGAGTTGATTTCACTAAGTGTATTTGTGGTATGAAAGCCTGTATAAAGAAAATTGTATCTTTTCAACTACTGCTTCTTCTGCTTCAGGCAGTGTTATTCATATTAATTTGAAATGCTCATGTGTGAGATGTTAAATGTAATTTGCAGAAGCTACCTTTTTGTTTATTTGAGAAGCAGAGCTGTGCTGTATTCATAACCTTACAGCTCCAGGCAGGACTGTTCTGTGATGTGTACCCAATTTAAATGAAGGAACACAGGCCCTACCTACTTTTTTTTTTAATTTTTTTTTTTTTTAAATTTTATTTTATTAAGCTTCCATTTTAAAATAATTTCTGTGTGGAATTTGGTTGCCTATTCTCAGAGGCAGTAGTATTTATTAACTAATTCTGTGGTTTCCAGTGAAATGACACAATGACACATGATTGACTTCATAGTTTTATTTTGCATATACTTGAAATGTGTCATATTCATCAGGCATACATTTGTCCCCAACCCATATTTAAATGAACTTTTTGATTGATTGATTCCCAAAGTAGCTTTTTTATTTCCTTCCCCCACTGTATGGTCTTGCAGACCTTGTATGGTTAGCAGATGTTACATGTTGTGATTTTCAGGGACAATTTAATTTTATTGCTGCTCTCTGGAATGGGATTGATTAGATGATTTACTGTGTAATTATAACTCTAACTGTGCTTTAGGAAAAAAGTTCAATGACTTCTTCATGGACAGTGTGATTGTTCCTAAAAGCAGTCTTAACCCTAGACTGTGTGCAAGCTATGCTAAGAATATTGGCCAGCAGCTATGCTTTGTTCTGCAGATAATGCCAAAGGAAAGATTGGTTTACTGACAGCGGTGTGGGTGGGTGTGTGCCTTTATTTTTATGTTACTATAGGATAACAGGAAACTCTTTTTAATTTGATAGCTAGTGCAACTATCATCTTTGCTACCCTACTGCCTGGCGGTGTGTTCAAAAATAATAGGTTTAGTATGGGATTGCAGAGTAAGGTAGGATTCAGATTAACAGCGTGTTTTGAGACAGATGCTTATAAAAGGAGACATATGCATATTAATAATTTGAAAATAGAAATATATAGTTTTATTTCTTGAATTTACTGAGTGGTTGGTAGTCATTGATTTTGTTGCATAGAAGAAGTATAGTAACAAGTTCACAGAGTTAAAAGTATTAGGAAAAAGTTTTAAAGGGTTAGTCTACTTTTTCCATCAGTTCTATGCAAGATGAAGTACCTGACATTTTTTAACACTGGCAATTACTTAATGTATTAATTTCATAGTTCTTCTGAATGTAAAACGTACTTGTAAGCTCTCCGTATTCAATAATAATGAGGTAGTTCAAACTCTTCCAAGACTACTGCTACACAATAACATGTACATGTTCTTCCCAAACAAATCATTGAAAACCTGAGTTGGAAGGGACCCACAAGGATCATCAAGTCAAATTTCAGACTCTGCACAGGACAGCCTGAAAATGAAATTATATGTCTCAAAGCATTGTCCAAATGCTTCTTGAACAGAGGCAATTTATGTATATCATACATATATTAAAAATCTAAGTAGATGAAATAGTGAAGTGGACACAGACAGACAGGAAGCATAAAGAATTAAACCCCATTTAGAACAGGGGAGAGAATGTTTTATTCACTGTCTTTGGAGATAACCATTGTAAAGTTTATCAAGATATTTTAACCAATGCAGCTGACTGATATGGAAACTGTAGTAGGTTTCTGTGAGCTGTTCCTGAAATTTCAAAACGTGGGGGTTGAATGTCGTAATTCTGTGTAAAAGAATATAATGAAGAATCAAAATTTTTTTCTCTCAAGACCTTTTAGTTTTGATGTTGTGACTTAATGTGTTGAATATGTACATCTTTATAGATGCTATTGTGTATATTTAAAGATGAGACAATAAATGGGTAGACAGCTCTATTAATTTTGGGTGCCACCCAGCAATTTCTGTAGTAGTGGTGTTGCATTCCTTATCCAGACACAGATTAACATGTATGTTTTCATGTCATAGCTACATTTAGGTTTTTGTGAAGCAATGGCTGGTAGCAGAGAAAACAAAGCAATGGCACTTTCTTTAAGAAGGTCCAACTTCTTCCCACATATTTTAAGTCCTGAACTCTTCCATTTCTGAGTAGTTTATGGTGTTGTATCTTCTCCTCCTCTAAGTTTTCTGGCCTCTGTGTTCCCAGCTACTGAACTCATCTTGAACATCAAATCCTTGCCTAATGCTACATTTTGGACAACATTTTAGTAAAACAAGAGAAGGTCCCTGTATGTTGGCTGTGGTCATATTATTTAATGACTTGATTTACAGCACAAAAAAGATGAGATATCAGAATAAGGGTTAACATGCTTTTCCTTTAATACTAAGATTCCCTGCCTGACTTGATATTTTCTTATAACATAACTGCATTTCCATTTGAGGCACACATTTCTTATTTGGTTTTTGGTTTTTTTACTTTTGCTCTTCTCCCTGGCTTGTTTCTATCTTCTGAAAACAAACAAACACACGCATACCCCATGCTTTGTTTTATATGGTCGTGGAAGGAAAAAAAAAGAGAATTTATGACATAGCAGCTGACATTTTTCTGTGGTCTCAGGGTAATAGTTTGATATGGGGTTTTGGGTGTGTTCTGCTACTGTGCCTTTTTAAAAGAGGGTTTGGGCCATGTGGTATGACTTTTGAATTCAGCACACTGTAAAAATTAAAATTCTCCAAGTGCAGTGTACAAAAGGCGGTTAATCCTGTACCCTGGCAACAGGCAATTTGACTTAAACAGTGGTGCCTCACATCCCTTTATTTGGATGCCATGGTCGAACATTTTCCTGTATTTTCCTCTTGTCTTGACAATATCAGAGAGTTCTAATGCTTCTTTTAAGTATTGGTTTCCTTACTCTTAACAGTGGGAGAGGCATTAATCCATTCATTTTCTATCCTAACTTTTTTAAAGAGGATCGTTTGCTCACTTGATGATCTTCCTTGGTATTTGGCTTTCCAACAGCAGCTCGGCAGAAAGCATGGCAGCTGAATGTCATCTTTTTCTGTGCGCCCTGGTTAGATCTGTGGCTGCCTGTAGCTGAAGTCTTTCTCTGATTAGGTATAAATATTGAAAATAGAAAATCTGGTGAACATGTTGGCTGATACAACTAATAGTTGTAGGTGCCATGCATGGCATCACCAAAGGCTTTTATCTTTTTCAGAGTGCTGAGCAGTTCCTCTCAGAAGTGGATGTGGTGCCCTGATAACAGGGTCACTGCTCATTTGAAGCTGCTTTGAAATTGTAAAATGAAAACTACCTTCTGTAAACAACCCTCAGCTGTTCCCATTATTGCTTTTGCTGATTTTTGTATAGCCTGTTTTCCTCAACAAAAATTACTGTCAGTACAGCCTTTGCCATTGAACATTTTGTTCTTCTCATCAGTCCTTATGCTTAAGGCACCCCATTTTTTCCATGAAGGTCCTTAGTCCTCCATCCTTCCTCTTTAGGAGATGCTTTGTATCTGTGTGTATCCCCACCTTGAAATCCATTCTTCTTGTACTTCCCATAATAACTAATTTTCTATTTTAGATTGTGAAGAGGCAGTGTTTGGCACAATATGGAACTAATCCATTTTTAAAAGCAACTTTTGCCTTGCTCATTTCTGTTTGTCCGGAGGAGTTTGGTGTTTTTTTAATGCACTCAGGTTTAAAATAAATTAAATGGAAGCGGGATTTCAGATTAATTTCCAAAATACTTAGTCAGTGTCAAGATTGGAATCTGCTGTGGATATTCCTTTTTTTTTAGCTCTGGTGTCTTGTCCCTTAACTCCCATACACTTCCTGCATTTAAAGGCCTGGCTTCCTTGGTGTAATCTTCATCCATGACACCTGTCCTTTAAGTCCTGCTACTTCTCCATCTGTTTCAAAATCTCATCTCACACACCCACCCTTCCTTCCAGTGCCTTTTCAGTGCTAATACTGCAATTGTTTTCTAAATCCTGTGGATTTTTTTTCCTATGGTTATATAGGTGATACCATTTCAAATAAGGTTTGATACATAAGTATCTGTCTTCCTCTCTGTAGCTTGATTTTTAAGCTCTTACAAATTTTTTGAGTCTTAGATTGCAAGATTGTTAGGCGTGACAGTGAAAGACAGGCATCCTGCTTTTTTGGGTAGCAAGATGCCTATTTTTAGATGTGTAATTTGATTTTGGAAGAGGAGTATCTATGTGACAAAGAAAATAGGGGGGAAAAATCCTCCAACTTGGCTGCAATGTAAAAGAGGAATGACTAATCACATTAACTACTACATTTGAAATAAACGTGGGGTTGGCTGAAATAGATGGCCTGTGTAGCTGACCCAGTTTGTATTCTGGACTATCAGTCCTGACAGCTTTTTTGGTAACTTTCCAGAAAAAGGCAGAGGGGAGGTATTTCACATCAAATTTCATGACTGTTTATGTCTATCACCAAAGGAGCTTCAGCTACACTAAATGTTGGGGTTTGCCTGTGTTTTAGGGATGGAAGACTGCTTTTATTGTTAATAGAGCCTCTTTAGGACTGGTTCACCAGAATTTGGAAAGGTTGTTTCCTTTCACAGGTAACTGGTAAGATCTTGGGACAGGCCTGTAGTAGCATAAGAGGCAGTTCTGTTGTCTGATGTAGTGTGTCTCCTTCCTCCAGCAGGCAGGTGTTTAGCCTTGGGATGCTGTGTTCTCTTAGATGCTTTTCTGAAGTCACTTCAAAATATGCAATAAGTCGCTGGCATGAGTTAAAAGGTGCAACTGTCTTAGTGATGTTACAAACATGGCATTTTCCTTTCAGAGACTGGAAATGATTGCACTTGGCAGTGCCACCTCTTAGTAGCAATGTCTAACAAAAGGCTGTGCTTTGGCATGGACCTGAAACTTTGGCTCTTTCTAAGTCCATTTAACAAAATACCAGTTGTGACTGTTGCATTTCAGCAAAAGTACAGATAGTTCATAGGCGTTCTGTATAAATTTTTTTTAAGTGCACCAGCTTGAAAAACAACTGAGAGAGCAAATACAGTATTTTTTAAATTGCGCTGGGGAGGAGCATAAATGAATCCTGAAGGAATAGCGGCAACTGAAAAGAACAGTTTTGCAAAAAATGTTTTTCCTCCCAGTGATGCCAAATCACATTTGAGGGCAAATTTTTTTTTTCCTATCCTTTGCCATCTTTTAGTTCCTTCTACATCACAGCCTTATTTGAACTTCACCTTATCCTCAAAGGAATTATTTTAAAAAAATCCATCTATTTAAAAAATAAGTCACTTCTATTAGAAGACTGCATGTAGTAATCAGAATGAATTTCTTGTTATGGAAGGTGAGAACTTGGCTTTCTTGCAGTTTGTCTAATTTTCCCACAGAAATATTGAAATAATCTAAAAATATATATCAGCCTTAATTGTTTGCTGCAGATGTGGGAAAATGCAAAATTAGTTTATCATTCATCTGACTATGCTTTCATTGTGCTAATGCTGGTCTTGCAGTCTGAGTCAGAGAGTTGGTTGATTGGCTGGATATTCCTGGAATCCAGAATCTCCATAACAAGATAGGCTCTTGCTAATTGTTACTATAGCTTTGAAGATGTGATTTTTTTTGTTGTTGTTGTTTTGTTTGCTATTTCTGGTTATTGCATTGCCCATAGGGCAAAATTCAAGTATTTTGTTTTTATGCACTTATCTATCCATGTACCCACAAGTACATTTGTACTCATGGGATTTTCATATGAAGTCAAAGTTTGTTTGTTCTATGGACAGGCAGGGTAACCTGGTGAGACTGAACCCTGATGCATGATATGAGAGGAAGCAGCTTACGTTAAAATGAACTTTTCTCTCAGATGAATAGAATTGCATGCTTTCTGAGCTTTTTAATCAAACTGTTCTGAAAGTAGGATTCAAGCATCTGTTTCATTTGTTTCAGCATCCTAAATCTTTGTGTACATAGTTTACATTTATGGTAATATTTAAGATTATCAGCACCAAAAGCTATTTTCTTACAGAGTTTTTTGATTTGGTTTGATTTTTTTTTTTCCCCCCCCCTTTGGATGAGATGGATCTTGTTAGATCATGCAAAGAAAGAGGTTATTGACTAAGATGGAAGTATTACAGAATGTATTGTCTTTTTGGTATACAGTGGACCCCAGCTTGATTCAAGTCCTGCAGTTGACCACTATGTGTTTTCAGCAATAAACTATTAAAAAGCCAGTAATAAAGCATAGTGGGATTCTCTGGAAACATTTTGTAGGAAGCCAGGCGTGTTTTTCAAAGTAACTTAGAATCTCAGTTTGAAATTTGCTTATAGATTAAAATTGGGTAGCTGGCTGCAATAATTATGTGTTAGATTTGGTTTCTTGAGCTGTGGTAACTATAAGTCAATCACAAGAGCTCTCCAGAATACTGGATGTAAAATTGCTTTTCTCAAACCTAATAAAATTCTGACACTGTACATGCAAGCAAATATGAGTCTTCTTACTGTCCCCATACTAATGTAGGAGGGATTTCCCCTGAAAATAAATGATATTTTCTAACTCATAACACTAACTTAGTTACATAAAGCTTAAAAGTTGTACTATCAGATCATCATCAAAAAGGAAAATTATTTAGGAAATCTTACTTCCCCCTTTTAAGTGTATACTTCAGAATTAATGTATTCTGCTTGATAGTTTGGCTAACCAGCAAGTTAAGTTGCAGTTGGATTTATTTGAAATTGAAGAATAGTGTGCTTTTGTTTACATGGCTGTCTTTTAAATTGAGTGGAATTACTATAACCTTGGAACTCAATGTGTAATAGAGATAAAAGGTGCTTTACTTGCATTATTTTAAAGCTGAGGGAAGACTCGTGTCTCTTGTCTACCAAAGCAAATTCTGTAGGTGCGTGTTGCATCTTTTGTTTCCCCAGCTCTTAAAGCTCATGACTGTACAAGTTTCATTTGAAATTTACACTGTGAAATGACACTTAGCTGGGTTTGGTGAATTTTCGAGTTGTTTCCCATGTATAGACAATGTTTATGAAGCTTTTAAAGGTTCCCTGCAAACAGCTTTATCTTCAAGTGCTCCTGTCACTTGATGTCTCCCTAATGTGATGAAGTGGCTACTTGTATTCCTGACGGGCAGCACTGCTGTTTAAATGTGGACAGTTTCCATCTTCTCTAATCTGCCAGTGACATTCTTAGGCCTCTGTGAATGGATGAAACGTCATTGTTTGGTTTAAGCATTGTTTTGGGATTACTAGGAATCATAGATAGACAGAGTCAGTGAAGTCTGAGAGAGAAATCCTTCAGGTTGCAGGAGTTTTAATAAGATTTTACTCATGGTTTTAACAATCCCATAAGCAAACAAGCTTATTATTCATATTAAAGTGAAACAGGTACAGTTCTTATCATAACTGCTTTGTTCATGTTTAAGTAGACAGGCTTTGGATTAAAGGCTATTGAGTTTATCTAGTGTGATGGTCATAATTTTTCTTTTTTGATGTGACAAATTGCCCTTTCCTCCTCTTTCCCTCTCAAAGGGAAGTACTGGACAACTGTTTTCAAAACAGAAATGGAAAGTAATTTTGAGATCAAAATAGGGGAGCCCCAGTCACTTCTCAGAAGAGGGCAACAGGCTGTTTCAGGGGAAAGCATGTACAGTCTGTGCTATCTGCAAACGTGGTAGCAGAAGGCAGGGACTGGGACCAGAGATGTCACTTGAAAGGGTATGCTTCTCTGGTTGGCCCCATTTGTTTCTAATTGACTTGAAAGACTCTTGGTGAAGTCCTTCTGGTAGTCTTTCCTGTTCTTTTTTTTCCTCTCATTTTTCTTTGCCTCCAAAATATATTGTACAGTGTCCTTGAAGATTTCACAAGGGCCTTTTTACAGGCAGTTTGTTGAAATAGCTGTTCTGTTACTGAATACACCTTGATAGTCTCTTTGCTTCTTTTGCTGCCTTTCTGCAGTCAGGTATATGGCATTGCCTAGGAGTTTATTTTTGTCTTATATGGTGATTTTCCTCTGATTTTATTTTGCCTATTTGAAGCTTTTCTGTAGTTGACACACTGTTGTGTGTCTTGGTCACGCACATGACATACTGATGGGTTCTTTAAAAATAAATAAATAGTTGCAACCTAGATTTTCAGGACTGCTTGCTTTTCAGTGGGACTAGAATATTTAAGAATCATGGCATAAAGGTATTTAATGGTTTTACTTAATTAACATGAAATTAGGCTTTTGTAATGGCTTGGAATATAATTTTGGCAGAGCAAAGAAATACACTTGCTTTACACTAAATGTAACAGTCTTGTGATCTTTCCTCTTGGTTGTATTTATTGAGGCATGCACTGGGTGAATTTTGCTTTGGATTTGACTGTAAGCTTGTATCAGAATTGGGGCAATAATTTGAAATGGTCTAGTCACTGTAGAATATTCCTTTTAGTGGGCCTGTCACACACCAAGGAAATTTTAAGTTCTTCTATCCCATCAATATAAAAGATCGTGTGCATTAATGTCACCAAAATGACACAGCCAAATTTGAAACACCTTTGGGTCTTTATTGCAGTGTCATTGTCAGAATTGTGAAAGTCACGAAACAGTCTGTGTGAGTGCAGCAGACGCTTGTGCAAGTATCTTCAAAAGTGCTGATTATGTACAACAGAACAGTATTTTGGCTTGGCCATCATCCTCTTCACTGCCTGTCCCCCAAATGCACACTGCTTTGCCTGATTTGAAGAAATAGTGTTAAGTCATTGCTGGTAGAGAATGAGGTAAAACTGCCAGACTGTCTGGTGGGATGTAATAATGGGGCAATGATTTTATTTAGAAATTCATTAAATTACTAGCTTTACACAAATTAATGTTCAGGCTTCTCAGTTGTATTCTTAACTTCAAATATTTCTTTAATTTAGATTGGATGGACAAGTTGTATTTGTGATGAAGCTTTTTTTTCTTTCCTTTTCTCATTCTAAGACAGTGGTTGACTTTGCAAATTTTATATGTAAGTGCTTCTATTTCACATTGACATACCACTTCAGACACAGGAAAATTCCAGTGCTAGAATTGTGGGATCTGTTCATGCCTGTAAACACAAGTTTCCACTGGACCAGACAGGGTTATGAAATGCACGTCAAGGGAGGCTAGAGTTCAGGATGTATATTTGAGCCAGTTTTTCATGTGAATAGTGGTGCTTCCAGTGATGCTTCACCAGATTATTCGCTTTTGGGAGACAAAACTAGGGCACAAGGGAAGGAATGTCATATTTATCTTGGTGTGTAAATTATTTTCTTTGCAGTCATCTGAGTTTTACCTTGTTTTCTTCTGTGTTTTCCCACTATTGATGGACATGCTGCTTTAAGCCTTTTAAGATGGGACTACAGAAGGAGACAGCATTTCCACTCCTTGAGAGAGGGAAATAGTGCTGTATTTCTTCCCACACACCTAGGTTGTAATGTCCAATGGAGAAGTCTGCTAGTAGTCAGAAAATTACTCCTTCCAACCAGTTAAGCTTAGAAGTAGGGAAAGGTAATAGGCAAATGTCTTTTGTAATAGATCTATATTAACTGAGAGCTAACCTTTTCTCGTTTTTAGCTATGGTCCTAGCTTCATCATGAAGCATAGACTTATTTAACAGGAAGAACAAACTAGCTGAGGGATGAGTAGTGATTTCTGAAGAAGTAACTTTTCTTCCATTAGTGGAAGTAACTATTGTCTCTGGAGCAGATTTGCGTTTTCACATAGGCTGTTTAAAACTTGCCAAACACCAGCAAAGACATTCTGATTGAGTTGGTTGCTTTCGGTGTTAGTGTATGTACCTGGAGACTGCTCATGTTCTATCTGGGTGCTTTATCTCTCACAGCCAATAACTGAGGCTTTGGGGAGTGGTGCAGGGAGTGCTGAAGAGCATTACGTTCTCTATTGATCCCATCTACTTTAGCACTTCATGCGTTTTAATCCTTTACTGGATCCCGTATTACAAAAAATAATTTAATTGTGTCATTTTTCCTTAAAGGCTGAGAAAGCTTCATATTTGGTATGAGGGGTTTGGTTTGGTTGGTTGGGGTTTTTTTTTTAGCTCTGTGCAATTATTAGCCAAGTTGGAAAACTGTTATGGACATCTGAGTAATACAGTGCATGGGTTTTAAATCTTTTAAAAATCTCTATTTTGTCACTTTCATACCCAGGAGCACAAGATTTTAATAAACTGACTTTCTTACAGCTAGCAAGGAATACAGTTTTGGTAGGCACTGCATCCGTCCTATTAGGCCTTTCATTTCTTAACTTCTGTGAATCCAAGTAGATTTTGTACAGACAGTTAAGGTAAAGAGGAGACTTCCTCGGTTTCTCATTTTCTGTTGTTCTGTGTTAGAGAGGGTACACAGCAGTGGTGCACGATGTCTGCCTCAGACATCAGTGTCTCCTCACTAAAAAAGTGCCAGCCTTTTCCATTCCATGAGAGTCTTGTGTCTAAATGCCTGCTCCCTTTCTTGACCCTTACGTGTTGCATTATTGCTTTTTTTAAATTGAGAGTAACTTGGCAAAAAGTACGTACTTTCTTAGCCAAGGAGGCCTAATGCACTATGACATTTATTTTCCTATCCTGTTCCTTATAATATCCTGCAGGCTTTGTCTTCATTGACTTCCTTGATGACATGTTGCAGGTGTGTAGTTTACTACATTTTTACTTTCTTACACAAGAGTTTTGAGGGCTTGTTGGGGTTTAGTAAAGTCCGTGATTGAGACCCTTGCAGATCCCTATCTCATAGGTATTGAGATGAGTATGTTCACTCATGCATGGACCCAGTAAGCATTTTTGTATGCTTTTCGCATTGTAGTAGAAGTGAATAAGTAAACTGAGCTGTGTTTCTTTGCACAAGATTTTTGAAGCAGCCATGAGAGAAAAAAAAAGCAGAAAGTAATGGTTTACCATGCAGAATTTGTTGCAGTTATATCTGTGAAGCTGGCTACTTCTGTTCTGAAAAGTTAATTTAGAACTTGTCTCACATGGGCTTATGGATGTTCAAGAGGTCTGTGAACAAATATCTCTTGAGGACATTTTCTACTGGTACTTTTAAAAATTTTGGTTTATTATTTTTAACCTTGGGATTGTAGGTTTTGATGAAAAATATATTGCACCGAATCCTTAAAAGCATTTATTTTGTGTATTAGTATTGCAAAGGAAAAAGCAGGAGCTCTGAAAGAACAGAATTTCAAGAAGTAGGTTTTTGTTTGGTTTTGGGAGGTTCTATCCCCCCTCTAGTTACAGAAAGGTAATTGCTTGAGACATCACTTTTTGCTGAGCATTCAGCTTTACAAAAAACTGTCTGGGCAGGTTTTGATAGCAATTGAGACTGCTTTCTTTACTCTCCAACATAAAGTTACAAGTTAGTAATATCCTGTAATTTTCCAGGAAGGCTTAAATCTCTCTGCTGTTGATAGTAGCAGTATTGTGAAAGTATCTCTCTACAGCAGTTCTGATTGACATTAAGGTCCTTTCTTCAATCAGAATAGGCAGAGATGTTTAAAAAAGAAAAGGTTGTATTCTAGGTATTTGTCAAAAAGACAGCCATGTGCCAACGTACTACCTAACACTTCCTTTCCAAGCATAGTTGACCACAAGTTAGTGAACTATGACTTCCTGTATTGACTGATAAACACTGGAATGCTCATGTCTGGTTTGTTTTGCTTTGAGATACATAAAGCAGGAGATGGATCATACAACTGGATAGTCTGTTCTAGATAGCATGGCATAACTTTGGCATTGAGGGATCGTTTTCTGTAGTGCTAGTAGCCACATTATCCTGTTCTCCTTTGTCGATATGTGTCCTAAACCATTTAGGCAAATAGTTGAGACTTGCCTGCTTTGGTGTCCAGCTGGTTTGCTTCTTACCAAAGTTTTGAGGATGTTGCTGTGTCGGGAATTATTCTGAAAGGTCTCTAAAGAATTTTCACTGCTGTTCTTCAACTGCAAGAGGAAATTTCACTCCCTCCAACTTCATTACCATTTTCTTCGGAAGAACATCTGTAGGGCTGTGAATGAGCAAGCTATAACAAAACAAAAGACTTCTGTGATTTTTCTCAGCCTCCCTGGTTTCTCATGTTCGGTTTCTATTGCAAAGCCCTACCTAGCCTTTCTTCATTTTGATACACATCAAACAAAACCCTTTTGAGCCTGCTGCCCGTTAATAAAGCAGCCAAATTGCAACAGAGGTATTCTCATCAAGTACCTGGTAGATTTTCCCCTGTTAGTAATAGAGGGAGAGCCACTGTGTCCTTGATTATTCAAGTCTCTGAACCGAAATGGGGAAACATACATTGGGGGAGGAGTTAAATCTTTCTCCCATTCCCTTATACTTTGTTTAAAACCTGCCAGCCCCTCTGAGTAATTCATCAATCATGGAAACATTGACCCTAGTTTTTGGACAGGGAAAGTATTAAATGCTTAGCTTAAAAAGTAAAAGCAAAATCCCATACCCCACCAAAGAAGGACATCTGTTTCTAACTTCAGCTTTTTATTTTTTTATCTTTCATTTTTTTTGTTGGTAAATCTCCCAGACAACAGCAGTTCTGTAGAGAGTTTAAATATGAAGGAATGGCAGGACGGGCTAAGGGCACTTCTACCGAACATTAACATCAACTTTGGTGGACTGCCCAATGCTTCTTCCCCCTCCAACGCCAACCACAGTGTACCAACGTCCAACACTGCCACCACCGACAGCCTGAATTGGGACAGCCCTGGCAGCTGGATGGACCCCGCAATCATCACAGGTAACCGTTTCTCACTCCTTCAGCTCCACTGGCAAACCATCAAATGGGTATTTGGCACAAACTGATTTACATCTGGAAAAAAAAAAAAAAAGAAAAGAAAAAAAGAAAAAGTCAGTATGCGGTGGTCTCTTCCAGCTTCCATCCACAAAACCTCAAGGGTCCAGGAATTTTTGTGGAACCTCTAGGTATAACAGAGCGTCACTTAGGCCTTTGCAATGCATGCCCGGGACCTTTGCAGGCAGTCAGGTGGATCAGTGCTTTCCTATAGGGTCAACCTATAGGTGTCCCTTCTGCTGAATGGCATGTCCGGTATGTGCGTCGATGGTCCTGAGGCACTGAAGGCAATCACTGGACTTTGTTATTTAAAAAGGGACGTACTCCACTTGTTTATAAAGCTCTCTTTTATAAGGCTGTCTGGTTGTGTTTCCCTATTAGAGAGGCTGAAGCATGATTCAAGTAGGCAGAGTAAAAGGTGAAGCATGCAGTGTACTGGCAGCTTGGTGTGGTAAGGTCATGTTGACAGGGATGCAGTTCTTGAGCAGAATGTTTGATAGAAAAATGTGTGCTTTATGAAGTGCTCTGAAGGTGAGCTTCCTCTTATCTGGATTTTATATTAAATGTTTTGCAGCAGGATAATTATACATAATAATGTAAAATGCGTTTTCTGTACAAACTAATCATGTTTTCTCATTGTTGCTTTTTGTTAGGTTAAATTGACCTCCTTCATGGTCAATTTATTGCTTCTTCTCTGACTTGCCTGTATCCCTGTTTTTTTCTTCTTTTCTTAGGTATCCCAGCCTCCACAGGAAACAGTTTAGACACCCTTCAAGATGACAATCCTCCACATTGGCTAAAATCTCTTCAGGCCCTCACAGAGGTGGACGGCCCCAGTGCAGCACCATCACAGACGCACCACAGTAACCCCTTCGGCACACAGATCCCTCTGCACAGAGCCAGTTGGAATCCCTACTCTCCTCCTTCAAACCCCACCAGCTTCCATTCCCCACCTCCAGGCTTTCAGACAGCCTTCAGACCCCCCAGTAAAACCCCCACAGATCTACTACAGAGCTCAGCGCTGGATCGTCATTAGGAAAGGAGGAAAAAGAAAAAAAGAGAAATAAGACCCAAAACGTTAGAAATGCAGGAAGTGTCCCACCCTGACTCATCCCCATGCCCACCTACTGTTCCCTGTCATATCTTTCTTTCTGAAGAATCCAGTTCCTGATCAGACTTCCCCCCCAAATGCAATGCCATCACAGGGTCATGACCATTCTTTTTGTTAAGTTTCTGCGGAACCAGTGTTTGAAACACACTGTTTGAAATACTTTCTAACCATTCTAAGAAAAAAAAAAAGAGAGAGAGAAATCAAAATGCAGTCTCAATGCTTAAGGAGAATATTACTGTCTTACGTCTTTTGCACATGAGTATTTCTGCCTAGTGGAAAAGTGTCAATCTGCAGTAGGGGAGAAAATGCAATGCAGAATCAAATGCAAGAATATGAAAAAGGTATTTAATTTAAATGAAGTTACTGAACATGTGGGGCAAGCAGTGGCCCAGCATTTATTTTGCATTCAGTGTGGCACTACACAGGGAAATTGCTATGTTGGGGTTGGTTTTTTCTTTTTTTTTTTTTTGAGCAGGGGATTTTATTGCATCAGTCAGAGTTTGACATGAAGTGTGTTGAAAGACAAAACACTTATAGCTATGACTAACTGGCATGTTGCTAAAGAGTGGTTTAAAGAGGGGAGAATAAGATTTTTCTTTAATTTTGGCTTTAGATTTCAAGTAAACTTAATGTTTTAAAAGTATTCACAGATTTAATACCTAGCGTATACGTAATATAATTATAAGCAGCTGAAACACGAGTGATATTTACTTCAGTCTTTCTGTCTCCTCTGTCAGTCTCTCTTTCTTTTTTTTTTTTTTAAAAGATTCACCTGATTAGGGCACTCTGGGATAGCACTGCATTGGGGCCACATGATCACCATCAGGAGCAACCTCTGACCTCCTCTGCCTGCAGCTTTTACTTAACCCTGTAGTTTCTGGACGTTTGTGCAGTATTGAAAAGACAGGAAAAAAGAAACAGATAAATAAACATGGTTATAACCTGACGCTAAAACTAAAACCAAGGAAATGTACCTCTTTCTTCAGAATTAAAACTAAAATCTTAAATAAAACAGAAAACTTGATGATGACTTCATGTTTGCTTTTTGGTTTTTTTAACCTTGGATTTTTAATTACTGCATCTGGTAAAAACCATATGCCACTGCATGTTTGGGGTTTTCTTCTTCTTTCATTTAAACCAGAACTACTTTATAATTGGAAATACTGCTTTGTATGGTAGCTTCTGTATTGAAGGGTGAAAAGGCATACACACTTTAAATCTTTCAAAGGGATTCTGTTGTCTTCACTCCTGGCAATGGCTAGAGGCTGTCAATCTAACTGTTATTGGTGGTATCTGTTTAAATCTGAAACATGACAATCTTGTTTATATTTTCTGAATTAAATTCCATGGCACTTAGAGTAAATAGCATGCAATAATATTCCTGAAGATGGCAGAGAATTTTTTACAACTCTGTGTGTTAGTCAGCAACCTTGCATGAAGGTGTAAAATACCATCACTGCACAACAGGGGATGAAGAGCTCCTAATGTACAGAAGGCCTCCAGTAAGCTTTTATACTTCTAAGCAGGCATATTTAAAACCAGTAACCTTGTGATTGATGTTGTTTATGAGGGTGGCAGAGGGCCTGAAATTCTGAAGATGCCTATGCAGAAGGATTTCTCAGCTGGTGTGAGCTGTATAGTTCAGGCTGGCAGCCTTCTGAAAATATTTGCTGCTGGCAGGGGCAAGGAAGGGAATTTCCACTGATGAACTGTAAACATGTAAATGGGGATGGGGCAGGGGAGGAGCTGGCCATTCAGGGAGTGGGAACAAGTCCTGAATCAATCACTGGACAGAGAAGTCAAGTTTTGAATCTGCACAAAGTGTTTAAATATCCTGTTGTGCAAAACATTACTTGGTGACTACATGTATTTACTCTGTGTATTACGGACCTGTATGTACTGTTTCTGAAATGGCAGCATTGCTGCAGATGAGTTGTGTGCCCTGGTTACTTGGGGGAATGTGCACATCCTTTAATGCCTGTGCTCCCCAAAAAGCAAGCTGTGTTTTTGTCACCCAGCCATGCCCTGTAACTGCTGGTGGTGGAAGGAGAAGTGCTGCAGGCTGGAATGGCCTCATGTGTGGTGGTGCCTGCTGGTGCCCCTGAACTGGGGGTGCAGCCCAGCAGGAACTGTCTGCTGGAAGTGCTGGTGAAGATGTAAATGATCTTTGGTTTTCGGTTTTTTTGTCTCCTTCCCCAGATGCTAGATGTTTTTCCACCTTTAGCATCCTTTTTTAGAAGGGTGCCGTTCATGGCCCTGAAAATTAGGAAGCCTCCCAAAGTGGCTCTAACTGCTTTCTATGTATCACAGCAATTCTGGAAGCTGCTGCCTTCAGTTTTTTACTGATCCCTTCGTTGCAGTTTAGGAGGTGCCGTGGCAACCCTCTGCCTGTGGTCTGCTGCCATGCAGCAGCTTGTGTGATTGGCCTACCAACAAACTCTTAGCCTGCAGAAAAAGGTTTGCAACTAGAATGACTTTTTCTCCTTATGGTGCTGCCAAGAAAGACTTCTAGGTGGGTAACATCGGCATTAAAATCAGTAAAGTATATCGGTGTTCAGACTGATGTATGTTGGGTGCAGCTTCTGTCACTTTTAGGCTGGTTTTGTTTTCTGTCTGATTCCTGCATCCCCTCAAGTGAAATACCAACCTGGTATTTCACTCTGTTCAACTGTTTAGAGCTCAACTAGTTTTTTCTCCTGAAGTTTTGGGTTTGGTTGGTTTAGGCTGGGGGAGAAGGTGGGGTTTTGCGTTTGGTTTTTTGTTTTGTGTGTTTTGTCTTTTTTAATTAATTGCATTTTCCTATGAAAAGAAATCTGTACAGGAATCTTCATTGAAAGAACATCCATGTGATCGTCTCAGTGTGTGATCTATTGTTGTTTCACTTTCATGCATAAAGTGAAAAACAGTGCTTGACTGAAAGGCTGGTGACCCAGGACTAGCAACACATCTGGTAGATGATGTCTGGTGGAAACAGAGTTGGAGAAAGAAGATGGGCCAGACTCCTTGTCCAAAATGTGTATGAGTGTGTGTTGAGGGAAGAAAGAGAATTGTTAGCCATGAATGTGTTGGTACAAGAACCTGTGTGTCATTTTCAACAAATTCACAATTCAGGTGTAGTAATTTGAGGGTCAGCAGTGCTGGATTGATAGTAGGGTTCCTGCCCTGTGGCTTTCTTCCCACCCCTCCTTCTTTTTACTATCTAACAAGGGAATGATATTTTTCTAGATTATAGCAAATAAAATGTCACCTTCTGGCTAAGGTGAAGAGCCATTGCATGAATTATTTTTCTTTTAATAACTTTCATTTCCTACTTGGAAATCAAGTGTCAGCAGGTATGTGCCACTGTAAAGGCAGTGTCTTGATAGAGCTGTTTCAATCACGCTTAAAATAGAAAAAAATTAAAAGGGAGAAAGAAGACAGCTAAAAAGGAAACCTTAGTTTTTCTTCTTCTCCATGATAGACTCTGTTGTCCAAGAAGTTTTTTTCCCCTGAGATGCTCCTTTAATCATAAGCATTGAAGATGTTGGATTTTAGGGAAAATGGAGGATGGTTTTGCCTTTGTGTTTTTGTTTGCTCTGTTTTACTTCGGGTTTTTTTTATAGTTTGGTAGAGCTGCTCATGCTGGTGTGGAGATTTCTGGCTTTTTTTCCTCCTGGTGGGAGGGAAAGGGTCATGCATCAGTAGCCATCTTTATGCTTGCAAGGGAGTTTAGAAATACACACTTGAAAAGCCTGTGAAGCCTCGCTTATTGTTTATCCCTCTCCTCGGGACGTGTGGAAGTCGCCTTAGTGGCAAAGGAGCTTAGATTTGGTGTTGGTCTCTAGCACACATAAATCCAGTGCATGGCAGGAGTTGTATTGCTTGGGACTGATTCCCTCTGGGGAAAGCTGTTGTGCTGGAATAAGAACTCACTGCTCAGAACGGAGGTGTGTCAGGAAACTGAGAGGTGGCACAGTGCTTGAAGTGTTGGGGGACTGGGGTTGTCACCGGCCCTACTTGAACGGCTTGTAGGTGCTTGGAACTTCTTGAGGGGGACAAACTCTCCTCCAGTCCAGCTGTTAGTGACAAGAGTTTTCATTGTGGCCAGAGCACATAATGTAAAGTGGTGTTTGGCATGAATCTGTGCTTTGAGTGATGGTTGCTTTTCATCTCCAGCAGTGTGTGGCTGTATGGCCAGCTGTGGAAATGCTTTCCACTTCACTGCTGTGTGGTCATCTGTTTGAGTTGAATGCAGATGCAGGAACTGTAAGAGCTGGTGCCCTTTCCTCTGTGCCCAGATCTCAGTATCTTTTTTCCTGCTTTGGGATGTTCCACTGATAGTCATGCCTGAAGATTCTTAGCTTTTTCATATATTGTAGCTTTGTAGATTTTTAATATATAGTTGTATGATTTCTAGTACTTTTCCTGCACTTTTTCACATTTTAGAATCATAAGCTAAACCTTTCTAACACATTCATGAAATTCGGTTTAGTCTTAAGAAGAGAATTTATGACAAGGACATCTTGTTTTCCACCATAACTTAAGAGACATAACAAGAAATAGGGCAAAGAAGCCCCTGGACCTACTTCAAGGGACTGACCCAAGGGTGGGTTACTGGGGTATTTGATCTCCTCTTGGATGTACCTGCTAGATATACTAATTAATTAACCTTATAAAAATTGTAGAAATCCTTTATCATCAGTGTGCATATACCCATATTTGTGCACCTGAAAGCTTTCATGAAAGAATTGCATTTTATCTTACCACTCTTAATATTGTTTGGAAAGTTTTTGTCTTTTGATTCCAGGCAATAGGAAAGAGCTCTTGAGTTCTTGTAATAGTTGTGACAAAAAAGCTTCTGAAGAGTAAAAAGGTGAATTATCATTGTAGCTTTGGGTTGCAGTGTAAGAAAAGGCGCAGCTTCAGCATGCTGTGATCTTCATGCAAGAGTACTGTAGATGAGCAAGATCTTCATCTTCCCTTCTGTCTGGGGTTTGCCTGCCTTTGCCCTAGACATAGTGCTGAGATGCTTCTGTGGCAAAATGAAGGCTCTTGAGATGGAAATGGCAATACGAAGTTGTTGCCATGCAAATACAAGGAGCTAGAGTGACTTGTGGGGACACAGGACTCCAAATTGCTGCACTGTGGAGGTTTGAGGTGAGTTGGGTGACCTGGCTTATACAGATTTGTTATTGGCTTTGCTGATGTGAAAGCACTGGTCTAGGCTGGTCTGATGCAGTGACTTAGGTATGGAAGTCATTTGAACAGGGGTGGTGTCACTGTGGAGGAAAACAGTACAGAAAAGTCCTTTTTAATCTAAAATCTATGAAGAGTAATCTGCCTGACATCTGATGGTCAGGAGGTTCCATCTCTGGCAACACAGAGGAGTCTTTCAGTGGGATACAGCCATCACGTAATTACTGTTGTCTCCTCTGAAATCCTGCTAGATGGCTTATTTCTTTTTCCCAGTCCTCAGACTTAATAAATTGACAAATAATGTGTCCATTTGAGGTGTGTGGAGAGAGAATGGGATTTGCTCAGCTCTTTCCTCTTCTTACCAGTACTTACAATGTTACTCTAGAATGCTTGTACTGCCATTTTTTTCAAGCTTACAGTGAATATAGAGTTTCATGGCTTTACCATTAGGGTGTTACAGGTCCTAGCATTAATCTTGATCTCCAGAGGGTCTGAGACCTCTTCTGCCAGTGCTAACAGTCACAGGAGGCTGGTACACTGACCTTCACTGGAGAATTTTAAGTTGTGACAAAAACTTGTTCAGCTCTTTCTAGATAAGCATGCAGGCTGAGGTTTACAGTGTGGAGTCTGAAGCTTAAAATCCTGTTTAAAAAAACCAACTCTGAGGGTGCTTTGTTCAGACACTCAGCAGAAGGCTACTGCTTGTGAGGTTTGCCTGGGACAGAATGGGCTATGAGCTGGCCTTGCAGCTATCTCCATCCCTCCTCAGATGGTTTCCTTCAGTTCCGCCTCTCTGTAGGATATTGCATGTATATAATTTACATTTTTTTTAAAAAGGTGAAATATATGGTTCAGTAGGTGGTGGCCCCAACAGGAACCACTGAGTAATGTGGCAAAAATGCATAGGATTATAGCCTAAGAGGTTTGCTTCTTCCAGTTTACAAATTACTTAAAACTTATGTATAGCTGCCTTCCTCTTCCCTCCTCATTTGGTAAATAAATGCAAACTGTGCTTCTTGTTGCCTTACTGATGATGCCTTCTTGAGCTGAAGCTGACTGTGGCTCCTCACACTTTAACTCAGCTCTTTGCTGCACTGGTCCAAGGAACTGAGGCAAAGACTAAGGGCTTGACAGGGAAACTTGTAGTAGAGCCGATCTTCCTGCCCTTAATCCATCTTTCTTCCATTGGTTCTCCTGCTACTTGAAATGAGTTTTGAGGAAGACCTGGCTGTGTGCTCTTCCTTGCTGGAGAAATTAGGCTAAGACAATGTTTTGGGAACAAAGAGTTCTGTTTGGAAGATGAGCTTTGCATACATGCACCAAAAAAGTCAGGAATATCTTACTCCAAGGAAACTTCAATTTTGTCAAGTAAATAGTTTTTTAAATATCAACTGTATAAAATCCTTGTTTCAAGTTGACGTTTTCTCTGTATAAAAAACTAATGTCAGTTTATTGAAAATGCTAAGTTTTTGTCATGACACTTCAAAATCAGCACTTTTCTGGACATGTTTGGCAAAAGATTTTTATATCAAAAATGTGCATCCTTTCGGTTTGTAGTGAAGGCAGGTGTCAATCTCATTATGTAGCAAAAAATATCACACTTTTGGTTTTAAAGCCTTACTCAGATCCAAGGAACAACAAACTGAGTCCCAAATGTATTTTTTGAACAAGAATCTCTTTGGAGAGAGAGAAAATTGTAATGAGGGTTTTTTGAGTCATTAAAACATGACAAGGGAGAGGAACAGAGAAAGAAATGGATAGGGAAAGTCTCATTCCCATCCTATTCAATTTTTCCTCTGGTTTTATTGTGATTTTGTTGCTCAACAAGACAACTCCTCCTGAGCAAGAAACTGGGGAGCACTGTTCCCAGGGCAGATCCTGGGCTGAATTCCCAGCTGTGAACCCTATTTTAGTGTGGCAGAAGTGGAGGCATAGTCCATGGGTACGGCACCAATGGACTCATGAGAGCCCAGAACACCTATAGCACTGTGTCCAAACTCACAGCTTTTCCATGAGGAGTCTGGGCAGTCTTGTGAGCAGCTGCGGGGGGACTGAAGAACAGCTTAGTTTGAAGCAGGATTATTCCCTTCCCCGTTTGTTAGACTTGGCTGGAAAAAGAGGAGGAAGAAAGTAAGGGTAGGATGTGAGCTGAAGGGAAGTGCAGAGCAGGTCTTGTTTTCCCTGTCCTTTCTAAGGCATCAGTTGCCTTAAGAGAATGAATGATTTTTTTTTTCCTTCTTTTGTAGTTGCTGGTAAATGGCCACTGTCAGCATCATCATTTGCCAGGGATCTGTAAAAGTTTTACCACCTGCTTCCTTCCCCTTATAAAGCCAGCCCCCAAAGCAGAATTTCCATAGCTTGAGCATGTGAAAGGATGACATAGGAGGTGAAATTGAGATAGATTCCTTTATTATTATTAGAAATAGAAAAAACAGTGTCCCTAGCCCTCACTCCAGGGAAAACTTCAGTGGTATCAACATCTACTATTAAACCTTGTCTTGTCACAAGGAAGTGCTACCTTGCATCTTTTTACCTTTGCACTTTCCTTGAAATGTGATGCAAATGTTGACAGAGATGAAGTCAGTAGCAGACTAAAACTTCCAGCCTCTGTAGCAGGATTGTTTGAGTATCGCAGTTTGGATCCTTGAGCAAACAGGGCATGCTGGGGGTGCTTCTTTTTATTCCCAGCCCCATGCATGCAACAGTCCATGGGGCTGCCAGCACCTCCTCTCACTAATGCCACAGTGCCTCCCGAGATACAAACAGCATCTCTGTGCAGAAGTGAGTGCCACATTGCTCAACAAACCTCGCATGCCCAGAGTGCCTTGGGCATGCTGCGGAGGCACAGGTCTGTCCTGGGGTGCAAACAGGGACTGAGGTGTCCTGAAGCTGCCTGGCCAGGCTCTGCATATGCTGCCTGGAACATGCCCCTGGGCTTCCACCCAGGGAAGTCTGGACAGAAATATGGGGTCATTGCTTTCCGAGTGCAATTGATGGCACTTAGGTTAGCACTTTGAGTCCTGCTGTGGGTCCTGATATACTTGATTTGAATTTCTAATGCTGGAGAGAAGGGATGAAACACCCCTGAAAGGTTCGTTGGGTTTGTTTTCAGATGTGCTAGGTTCTCATGTTTTCCCCTTGACTGGATGGCTTTGTCAATGCATCTTCCAAGTCTAAGATTGTCTTTATAGAAATGGGAGGACAAGATGAGTTCTGAATGCCAACAGAAAAACCCTTTAAGTCTCCATCTATATTCAAGTGCAATTAATTGTAAATGCTTCCAGATATCTAATCTCATTCTGTGTTCCTGGTAAGTGTCTGTTTTCACTTTCAGCCTTTAAAAGAGCCCAAAAAGAGAAAATCAGACTCGTGTTCAAAACCTGATAGTCTGTACATAGACCTTATGTTAAGCTGGAGCTGCTCAGACGTGGCTTTAAGCATCACACAAAAATGATCAATTAAGAAGCTTATAACCCAGAAACTCCTGTTTGAAATGGGCACTGCTGGACAGGGGAGGGAAATAAAAGGATTACATAACAAAAGTCTTTCAACATGAAGTGCCAGATTTTCTCCATTCGAAAACCCAGGTGCAGTAATTGGCTCTTCTGAAGTTCTTTCCTGAGCTCAAGGAGTTGATAGCGTTAAAAGAAAAAAAAAAAGAAGAAAAGTTGAGTGGCAGCTTAAATTTTCAAACTGGCTTCCCAAAGTCATTGAAGACCTTGTGTTCCTCCACGCTCCTGTAGTAGAGGGGCAGCAGGTCCCTGTGCAGCTGGGCCGGCAGCAGGACATTGCGGGGCAGGTGGCCGGGCAGGCTGGCGGCGCTGGGTGCGGGCGGCAGCACCAGCTGGGGCAGGGCCTGCGCCTCAGGGCGCCATCTTCCCAAGGGCAGCTTCGGCTGGTGCTCGGGGCTGCTGCAGAAGGCAAGAAGGAGAGGCTGTGCTGAGGGGGCTGTGGCCCACCCACAGGGTGCTGAGGGGGACAGAGGGGAGCATCCTGTGCTGCGGCCCATCCACAACATGCTGAGAGGGGGACAGAGGGGAGCATTCTGTGCTGCAGCCCACCCACAGGGTGCTGAGGGGGGACAGAGGGGAGCAGCGTGTGCTGCAGCCCACCCACAGGGTGCTGAGGGGGGACAGAGGGGAGCACCGTGTGCTGTGGCCCACCCACACCATGCTGAGGTGGCAAAGGGGAGCACTGGGCCCCAGCTCGCCTGCCCCTCCAAAAAGAGCAGGTGCAAAGGTTTCGCTGCTGGTAGGTGCTCGGTGGGGAGCAGGTATGAGGGTGAAGCAGGGGGGCTGACTGCCCAAGCAATGTGAGCTTTTTCACAGGTGGCTGCTCCTGCCTCCAGCAGGGAGCTCTGGGAGCAGCTCTTGCCCCTGTGTGAGGAGCTGGGGGGATCACTGGCAGCCGCAGGGGGAAGTGCTGAGTGGTACCTTTGGAAAGCCAGGTTATTGCAGCCTGCGAATGCCCCTGGGAACACAGAGCTGGAGAGGGCCGAGAGGTGGTAATCGCGCCGGTGGTAGTGTTTCAGTCTTCCAAAAGCGTTCCTGCCCCTCTCGGGGGTGGAGGGGTCACGTTTCCGTCCTCCTCTGACTTTCCTTCTATGCTGCTGCCTGCAGGGTGGTGAGAGAGAGATGCCCATGCAGATGGTTTATTTGTGCTTTGTGGTCTGGCTTTTATTTACTCACATCCCTGGAAAGATCTGGCATGTTTGTATCCTAAGGCAACGCTGTCACCCACTGATTTTTACCCCCTTCCTCCACTCCCAGAGGAAAGCACTGAAGTTGTTTCAGCCCTGCAGAAAAGGGTTGCTGATGAGGCCCACCAAGGAATAGCAGGCCGGTAGGGGAGAGGTATGGCTGGTGCCTGCTGAATGATTTTCTCACTTGCTTGCCAGGTTTGTTTTTTTTCACTCCTTGTCCTTGTGCACTTCGGACAATGAGTTAGGCTCTTGGTTAAAGGTGCACTCCTAGGCTGCATGGTCTCTGTGACTGTAATCCCTTGCCCAGGATATGAAAGAGGGTCCTGCTGGACTGTAGACCAGGAAAACTGGGTCAAGCTGCTGCAGAAATGATGCTCTGTGAGTCTGGTCCTGGCATGTCTGCTCATCCAATCCTGCTTCCCACCGTGACTTTTATCCCAGTTCTTTCCAGAGGACAATGCTCCTCCTTCCCCTCCCCTGCCCTGGGCTGTGTGCAGGCAGTTGCACTGAACCTAGCCTCAGAAAAGGCATATTCTTATCAACCATCCTCCATGTATTTTCTGTTCCCTTCTTCCTCTGATAATGGGGAGCTTTTCGTAAATCACGAACCTAACAGAATCTTAGAATAATTTGGGTTGGAAGTGACCTTTAAGGTTGTCTATCCCCACTGCAATGAGCAGGGATGCCTTCAATTACATCAGGTTGCTCAGTGCCCTATACAATCTGACCTTGAATATTTTCAGGGATGGGGCATCTACAGCCTCTCTGGGCAACCTGTTCCAGTGTCTTATTACTCACATTATAAAAACCATATTCCTTATATTCAATCTTAGTCAACCCTCCTTCACTTCAAAACAATTGCCCCTTGTCCCATCATAACAGGCCCTGTTAAAAAGCTTGTACCCATCTTTCTTGTAGGCCTGCATCGAGTACTGAAAGGCTGCTATAAGATCTTCCTGGAGCCTTCTTTTTCTGCAGCCTGAATGCCAAGTCTCACAGTCTTTACTCATAGGAGAGGTGCTCCAGCCCTCTGATCATCTTTGTGGCCTCCTCTGGGCCTTACTCCAACAGGTCCATGTCTCTTTTACTCTGAGGACCCCAGAGCTGGATGCAGCACTGCAGATGGGGTCTCACCAGGCAGAGCAGAGGGGCAGAATCCCCTCCTTCTCCTGCTGCCCACGCTGCTCTGGATGCAGCCCAAGACACGTTTGGCTCTCTGGGCTGTGACTGCACATTGCTGGGTCATGTCCAACCTCTCATCCATCAGTACGCCCACATCCATCTCAGCAGGGCTGCTCTGATCTGTTCATCCCCAGCCTGTGTTGATATCAGGGACTGCACCGACCCAGGTGCAGCACCTTGCACTTGGTCTTGTTAAACCTCATGAGCTTTCCATGGTCTCACTTCTTGAGCTTGTCCAGGTCCCTCTGTATGCCATCCCATTCCTCAGGCACATTACAGGAGCCCCCTCTGCAATCAGCAGCACCACTGCTGGAAACCCCTTCCAAAGTCAAGCATACCTGGACTTTGGGGCCGCAGTTTAAATATTTTTATGCTTGATGGTTTCAGCTGTGTGAGCAGGAGGGCTGTGAAAGGGCGCAGGTGCGTCACCAGCGTCCCGAGTGGCCGCAATCCGCGTGTCTCAGCAGGTGGCAGCAGCGACGCTCCTTCAGCTCCCGCAGCTGCTCCTCACTCCTGCGTAACCCACCCCGCCTCTCCCACGCCTCCTCCGTACTCACCCCCCGCGACTCTTCCTCGCCCTGTCCCGCCAGCAGCACACGGCGAAGGACACGGACAGTGCCAGGATGACGGCTCCGCTCAGCAGCGAGGCGGCCACCGCAACGCGGGACCCGGTGCCCGAGGGCTGCGGGGTGGCTGCGGGCAAGGGGCGGGGCGGTAAGCGGGGCCGGGGAAGGAGATCCCCCTTCGTCCCGGCCGCCGTCCCCTTGCAGGTAACCTCAAAGTGATATTGCAGACAGTATTTATTAATAACCATTAGAAAAGTTAATGGGGAACGTGGGTGATGCCACGCCGGCTCAATACACCACAAAGTTAATGGAAAAAACCCCCCATATTAACACGTCATATTTTCTTCAGGTGATTAATATAAAATAATCACACGGGGCTGAAAATATAAAGCATTTGATGTATCTTGCATAAAGCATAAGGGTAGTAGAAATTAAGTCCCCAAAAATTAAAAAGGAAAAACAGAACAGGAAAAATAAACCGGGAAAAATAGAAAAAATTAAAATGTAGTAAAGCAAAAAAGGGGAAAAGTTTAAAAGGGAGACGAGTTAGAAAGGGAAAAGGGGGAAAATTTTAAAAGGTTAAAAAGTTTAAAAGGGAAAAAAGTTGAAAAATGTAAAATAGAAATTTAATAGGGAAAAAGAAAACAGCTAAAAAGGGAAAAAAGGAAAAATGTTTTAAAGTATTAAGGAGGGCCACTTGCAACTGGCACATGCTCTGCATGTACCGGGTTATTGTGAAATTCAGTTTTCCTCCTGTTGTGAAAGCTTTTGGCAGTGCCCTGGACTCCCTGTGCCTGGCACCGGGAGTCGGGTGTACCAGGTTTTGACCCAACCTGATGACTTGTGCAGCAGTTACTGGGAAAGAAGGAAGGTCTGGCTATCTGCTGAGCTAATCCCAGGTGAATTCACCCTCTGGCTCCCCCCTGCCTTCTGCAGCTGCTGGAGCAGGCATTTCACCGGTGCTGCCCACAACTGACTGGGTCAAGCTGGACCTTCGTTGTCCCCGTTCGGGGTGACCCCACCTCCTCCTGCCCTCGCTGGCTTGGTCAGAGTGAGGAAACCCCTGTGTGAGGGCCGGTGGCTGCAGCTCCCTGTCGGAGTTAAGGATTGTGTGGGAGTGGGCACAGGGGCTGTGTCCCGCCCGAGAGCTCCTTACCCTGGCAGTGGGGTGGGGGGTGGCTCCAGGCCGAAGTGCTCTCCTGGCGGAGGCAGGCGAGCCTCTCGCTGCCCACCAGCTGGTACCCCTCCTGGCACCAGTACACGAGCACCGAGCCCAGGGAGACTCCTGAGCCTCTGTCCACGTAGTAGTATCCGTAGCGTGGCGGAGGGAGAGCTGTGCATGGCACTGGGGGAAAAGGGGAGATGTTAAGTGTAGGTGGTGACAACTCAAACCCCCTCCCCCATGGTGCTTTTGAAAGGGCTGCCTGTCCCCTGTGTCACTCCTGCAGGATCTGCAAATCTCTGGGATTTTTTTGTTATTTTGGGTTGGGGTTTCTTTTTGCATAGTCCAAAGGAAATACATTAGAAGGTCTAGCAGCTTTATCTGGAAGATAAGTTTTTCAGTTGCAGGCTCTCCAGTGTGAGCAGCTACTGAACAGCAGAAGTAGACCTGGAAACGTGCAGGCTGGGGACAGTATGCAGAGAGCAATTTTTAGCAAGGGAAGGAAGAGGATGTTTTTTAATAACATAGTATTCTGGGAGAATATTGTTGGTTGGAACTCAAAACAAAGAAATATTACTCTCTGCTAGATAGAGATGCTTTATTCATCCCAGCTCTTAATTTTTAACTAGTTTGTAACCCATGGCTATTCAGAGCTACTTAGTTACCCTGCTTAGTTATCCTGCTTAGATCATCTCCTCTGCATTGCACTAGTACCTAGGGAGAGCCAAAAGTGAGGTAGGTTCCAAAAAGAATGCCAGTCTGACTGTGTGCTGCCAAACACCCCCTGGATATTCTTCCACAAGGCCAAGAAGATGTGGTAACAGTTATCATGGGTACCAATATCCTGAATTAAAGGAAAATGCTCTGATGAACTCTAATTTAACCAAATTTGAAACCTGCAGGCAGAAATGTGCTTTATCTAGCTTAGGGGGAACTTTCGTGGGGAATTCCAAATGGAACAGTAAAGCTAATGTGTGAGAGAGGTCTGGTTTCCCTCTGTTTTTACTGTGATGGTGTAGGCTGATAAAAAACAAATCAGGTTCAGTAAGATCAGACTTTCTCTAGCTTCAGCAGTGCTGTTAATAGGTAGTGACAGGTAGTGCAGATGTCTATATGAATTAATTCAGTGGTGCCAGGGAGGCTGCTGAATGCCTGGACTGCATCTCTTGTATGGTTACATTGTCCAGCACCGGTTGCTAGGACCTTGCCCAGCAGTCATCATGATTTGGAGTACGACATGGGTCCTCCGAGCTGCTGCCAGCTCTGGATGGGTGGTCACCCCACAACAGCCCTGAGGCCATGTCCCACTCGCTGGGGAATGGCGTGTGCTTTGCCCTGGAAAGTGGATTAAAAAAAAATAATCACCCTCAGCATTTGGAGATTATTTGTGCTTTTAAAAAAAACCTCCATTTCTTCCCAAGGGTCCCAGCCCAGCCTCTAGGGATAGGGATGTGTTCAGTGCACCCATACCCCAAGCAGACAGCTGGTCCATCAAGATATGCATAGATGTTAACATGGAGGACTTTAATCTCAAAGGAAAACATCAACTGTTGAGCTTCCTCCCTGTGCCTCCTGATTGCTTCTGATGCGACACATCTCTCCCGTATCACAGAAGCTGCTGTGGCCATCATACAAAAGCCTTGTGGCCCTTACATGTGCCCTTGGAGAGCCTCTACACCTGACAAGAGAAGCACCATCGCCACGTCCCTGTGCCCTTCCCGCTGTGTGCCTGCACGGTGGGGCCCCGGGCAGCCCGCAGAGGGAGAGGCGGGAGATCGCTCATTTAAGTACCTGAGATGTTGTTCTGCATATCGGTCCCGTTGGCAACGTCTCTGGGCAGCCCCTTTCTGACGTGTCCTGCACCGAGTGAGGTGGTCCGGGGCCCAGCAGCATCACTCCAGGCAAAGCTCAGGCAGCTCCAGGGCAGCAGGCAAAGGACGATGCATTTCCCGAACCTTTGTCGCATCATGGTTTGGGGAAACACAGCACCATCGGGTGCCTGGCCGTCCAGAGTGCCTGCGGTTTCCCTTTGCGGCTGAGCAGGAGTCAGCTGGGCTCTTAGTGCATTAAGCCCTGAGCAGCAAAGCTAGCAGCCGCTCTTTCCCCGGGGCTTGCCTCTCCTCTGCGTCCCTGCTCCTAGAACGGCCAGCCCTGCTCTGGCCACTCGGCTTCAGAGCCCTGCGGAGAAAGAAAACGGGCGTGGGAAAGGGAGTGAGAAACAGCGAACTATTAGGATCCATCCTTTACAGCCCCTGCAGGGACCGGCTGTTGCCATCTTTCCAGGTGCTGGAGCTGCACATCAGGAACCCTCCTCCTTCCCCCACCTCCTTCTCTACCTACCAAAACCCATGCTCGAGCTCACTGCTGAGACTCTTGAGCTGCAGACCCTCCTTTGCTCATCTCTTCCTTCCTGCCAGAACCTAGGGCTGATTTTCTTTCAACAGCAGTGGAGTGGGATATGAGCCATGGGAATCAAAAGAGTTTCATATCAGCAATTCTGCCAGCTTTGCCACTATGGGAACTGCAGAGAAATCTGTTTTTCCTTTTCTCTGCTTGGCATCTCTCTGCCTGTCATTTCAGGCTCTGATGTTTTATGATGTTTTCTAGCTGGAGGGGCTGTAGTAGCAACTAGCTCTTGCCTCCTGGATTGTGTGTTGGTTTTGCCTACCCCTACCTGCCTGATCTCTTGTGTACACCCATGAAGAAAAAAGATACCCCATGATGCCCGAGTGCTTAAGAGGAAGATGTTCTGGAGCAGGCAGTACCCTTGTGCCAAGGCTCCAGCCAGTACACCAGCTGTGTGACCAGCAGGGCTTTGGGGTGACTTTTGGAGCATCCCCTACTGTGGCTCTCTTCTCCCCTCCTTGCATCCCCTGAAGCTCCCCTGCAGGTCTCCTTTGCTCGTCCTGTACTGCATCCTTGCCTGTCCTGGGCCAGCCTGGGACTTACTGCAGGTATGAGGGTTAGAGGCTGTTATTCACTAGTAGCATTGGCACAAATACAGCTTTGCAGAGAGATGGGTCAGTTTTTGTTCATCTCTCCTTCTGTACCTGTGGCCTTTAGCTGTAGAGCCAGTGTGCTTGGCTGCCTATGGCTGCCCCAGTGGGTTCTGAGTGGAGGGAAATGTTGCCTTGGGTGTGTAAGCAGTTTCTATTTCTAAAACCCAACAGTGGTCCTACCATCTTAGTATGATTTACTGTAGTACATAAAGGAGAACTAAAGAGGTCAGACAGGATCAGGCTCTTGTCCCATCCCATTGCAGCACGGGATGCAGATATGGGCATCTGCAGAGTGGAAGGGATTTGTGGGGCCAGGCAGAGGCTGGACCTTGCTTGCCTTCCTCCCCAGCACTGGGACCTGCTTTGGCTCCCACTTGGGGTAGTTCAGCAGTACTGTGCCACTCCTTGCACTTGCAGAGAGGTTTCCTGTCACCTCCATGGGACATTGGATTTAGGAATGCGTTAATCCTGCTCTGTTTGTCTGTCCATCCCTCAGGCAGTCCTTTTTTTTATTTTGGCTGGGCTGGTACTTCTGGGCTTCTCTCCAAGGGATTTACATGATTTCTCAGAAAAACCTGTTTCAACCTCCCATGACTCATAATGATCTTGCTCAGAAACTACTTTAATTTCTTCACTTTTCTGGTTAATCCTTCTTAAACAGTGACCTTTCCTTGGCTCCCCCTGGAGAGCAGACCAAGGAGGTATGTTTCTCCCTGGCTCAGTGAATATTGATAGTTTCTTGGAGGTTTTTGTTTTTTACTTTTTTTTCTTTTCTCCCTGTGACTGCAGGGATTTTGCTACTTACTCGTGCAATGAAGGTAAAATCTTTGAGGCAGGCTGGACTGTGTGACAGTATAACACTGACGGCAGAGGAGCTGGCCTTGGGGCATATCCTGAGTGCAAACCCCATCATCTTCTGGCAGCCAGGAGCTGGAGGGCAGGCAGCCCCCTGGGCTCTGGGAATACACCTGAATAATTGGACAGGACTGATCTTTAAGTAGTCCCTCTGTTGAGCCTGCAATCTGTGTGCCTTCTCCTGCTGGGGCTTAAGAGCTGTTCCCTCTGCTGCCAATGGCTGAAGGACAGTGGGAAGAGCCTAAGGCAGTGCCCCTCCCTGCTGCTAGATGTGTCCTGATGCTAAATAGTTGGGGACTGAGCACACGCCAAAAGCATGGCCTTCAGCACGGGGTCGGCAGCAGTAAGTCTTGTCACGCATGCCAGGGAATGAACACGCTCAGCAAAACCCCCGTGACACAATAACCATGCTTGTGCTCAAAATGCTGAGTAGATGACATGGATTATTCCTTTGCTAATGCTCTTAAGAGCTAGTCCTGGGGCCGAGGGAGATAAAGGGGCTTATTATTACAAAATCAATATCCTGCCGGAGTGGGATTTCAATGCCGTGCCCTGTTTCCTGCTTTCCAGAGGCAGACATCTGCATCAAGGGGGAGAGCTCAGCACCAGAGCAGGGCATCAGGCTGTTCCTGCAGGGAGTGATTCTGGGCTCAGGAGAGGAGCATGTCCATGCCCCAGGTCAGCAAGCCCTTTCCTTGTGAGGAAGGCTAAGAGGAAGGAGGAGCTAGCAGGGAAGCCGTCATGGCCACGAGGCTGCAGCTCTCCCAACTCCAGAGTCTTGTCGGGTTGTCCACCTTCCCGGTGTGTTCCCTGTGTGTGATCTTCAAAAGGGCTGCTTCTCCATCACAACAGTCTGCAAGGCAAAGCTCAGCTGATTGTTTTCAAAGCTGGTTCAGATGTCTCTTGCATTTGAATTCAGATTTCCCTGCTGCCTGATGGAGACCCACCAAGGGGTAAAGCTTTCCTGAGCCACAGTGGCATTTCCCCCTACCTCCTCTTGTGCCCCTTTGAACCTTTTAAATCTCTTCTCTGCAAAAGTGCTCCTCTCACACACTCCCACTGCTGAACTCTGAACTACAGAGAAGTTGTGGATGCCCAGAGAAATTGTGAATGCTCCATCCCAGGCAGTGTTCAAGGCCAAGTTGCATGGGGTTTGAAGCAGCCTGGTCTAGTGAAGGGTGTCCCTGTCCATGGGAGGGGGCTTGGAACTAAGTGACCCTTGAAGTCCCTTCCAACTGAAACTACTCCATGATTCAATGAACACACAGGTACTAATTTCAAGTCACTGACCATAGGTGATCCTCTTTGCTTGCAGAAGGTTGTGCAGACAGAAGGACATAGAGGTGTTTTGTAATTATATTAGTAATTGCAAGTCACTTACTTAGCTCCCTTGCTAGTCTATCCTTCATGCAAACCAACCAGGGCTAGAGCTGTGGAAGACCAAACAATTCTCCAGAAAGATGATTTCATGACATGCCTCTTCTATACTGCACTGCTTTTATTTCATATTCCCGAGTTCCCTTTAAACCCACCTTTATTCAGCTCCAGTGGCTGAGATTCAGTGCCACAGGTTTGTGAGAGCACTCTGGATGAACCTGCTCTCTCAGCAAGGGGCTTGGTACGACTCACCTAATCCACATCTCCCGGGTTACCTGTGTGCAGCCCCACATGGAGGGATGCCTCTCATTCAGCTTTAGGCATCTTCATCTGTGCCAGTCACTCCTGGCTGGTTCATAATTTGGGCGAGAATATGGTGCTAATAACACCCAGGTTGTGTGTTCAATCCCCATATGGGCTATTTACGTAAGAGCTGGAATCGATGATGCTTGTGGGTCCCTTTTAACTGAATATTCTGTAAATCTATCCCACTTGGAACTCCAATTTTAAGGTGCACTGGCAGTTTTAGAGGTACCTGCTGAAGGCAAAGGGAGCTCCTGTACCACTGCCTGCACTGCAGATGTGTAAAGTCAGAGGGAGGACTCTCAGGCTCTAAACCTGCCTGTAGTCACCGGTAGTGGATAAATCTACCAGCATGTTCAGATTTATCACCACATAGATCTGTTAAGGATGGTATGAGGCAGGCACTTGCCACATCTCTATCAACCAACAGGTTTTTCACTGGTATTTCATACCTTGGAAGTTGCCATGCTGGTGTCACCCCAACTGCAGTTAGGCAGTCTAAGGAGTGAGGGAAACCCCCTGACCGAGGAGGCATGATCAGGGACAGTTCAGGTTTGCATCTCAGGGTGACATTACAGGTTTATCCACTATAAAACATGCCCTGGGAAAGACTTGGGGGGAGGAATGTAGCATAAGAGAGAAAAATAACCCTGTCAGGAGAGTCAGGATGCAGATGGTCCAGGCACTCCTTGTGGAGACAGGAGACTTGGGATCAAGCCTGCGTATTTACACTTGGTCTCCTATGTTCCCAACCTTTTCCTTGATTAGTTGCTTTTAACAGATAGTCTCCACATGCCCTCAGGGGCATGACTGAGCCCGCCTTTACTGTCACCAGCAGCTAGTCAGGTAACTTGACTGATAGCAGGAGATATGCCAGACACACAAATCTAAAGGTAATCTGTATTATTATTTTGTTTGTTTGTTTTATTTCCTGAAACATTATTAATAACTTGAAAATGTGTATACCTCCCATTTATACTTAAAAGCCATTTGTATAATGAGTAGGCTGTCATCAGTAATCAGTAGTTCACAACATTGCTGTTCAAACATGCATTTTTGCTAATTGAATAATTCCTTATTCTGAATAACCTCACAATTTAGCAATTTATTGCTAATCGTGTTATATATACTTAAATATGCACATAAATGGGCATGTATACATTATTTATACAAATATTTGCATGTACACAGAGACTTTCTACTTTTTTTGCTTATTTCCAAAGGCAGGATATTCCAGGCTGGGGCATTTCACATGGACCCCATAAATTTCAACTTTGACGTGTACATTGTGCTATTTAATGACCTTCATCTAGATTCCAGATTATTAACCTTCTGCTGGCCAGAGGCTGGGACTGTTAAACTCTTCATTCCTAACAGGCCTATTCTGATGCTCAGGCTTTTGGCTATGTAGGACTTATTTCTTGTGTTTTTCATGAAAATCTTCAATCTCTTGGTACTCTAAAAAGTGTGTATTTTGCACTGCAGGATTTCCCAGAAGGGCAGACTGGTTTTCTGCCCAGCCTTTTTGAGAAAAAGGATCCTTGTTATTATTCTTATTTTGTTTTTCTCATCCTGTTCACTTAATACTATTCGTGTGGGCAGTTTCACGTGCTAGTCTAGATGATCACTGTGTTCAAGGCCAGACTGCATGGGGCTTCGAGCCACTTGGTCTAGTGGAATGTACTCCAGCCCATGGCAGGGAGGTTAGATCGTTAAGGTCCCTTCCAACCCAATCCATTCCATGATTCTATGATCTTCCAGGTCTCTTCTAACACAAACTATCCTATGATTCAATGATTTTGATGCCTTACAATTTAACAGTCCATCAGATCATAACTTCACTAATAGTATTTATGGTGATGTTGTCCTATACTGTAATGCAGCTCTGGTCTCAAGAGAAGATCTGAGAATACCAAAGCTCTACAGAAGGAAATAGGGACTGTGGTTTATTTCAGTTCCACTGCATCCTTCATGGAAACCAGGAGATGCTGCCAATGGCTGGTCATTAAGTGTAGGTGATAACATGCCCCTCTCCAAAGGAGTTCTTTGCAACTGGTCTGGGAAGCTCACTGCCTTAGGAAGCTATTAAATTAAATAGAATTTAATCTAAATAGGGGTGGGGTGGTGGCTGGAATGGTTTGATGGAGCATTAACACCATTTGCTACTTGTTAAGAAAAGGGTAACTATGCTTTGGGCTGTCTGATGGTCATGAGCTGGATGGGGATAATCAGATGACCTGAAGTCATCTTTTTTCAGTCTTATGTTTTCTATACCTCTCTGGTGCCATGTTCTGATGATTTGTGTGAAAGGAGAAGCTGCTGCCTGAGCATTCCAGGGGTCACACACACCCACCCACCCCATCCAAGAGTAACTGCTGAGACCTCTCCCTTCTTAGAGAGCAACTAACTCCATGAGCCAATGGGTGTCCCTTTGTCCCTTTCCTCACTCACACACCCACACACTCTCTCAGGCATCAGAATTTATAAAAATAAACAATTTAATAGAGCAGTACATCTGCAGTTCAGCTTGAGATGAACAAAGAAATCCCCAGGCAATTATATGCTTAAGACTTACACACTTGCCCTTCATGTGCTCTTAATGCACTTTTTTAGTCCAATGGTGATTTTTGGTCTGGGTCTTCTAATATCTTACTGGATTCTTTCTCTGTCTCCATGCAGGCAGGCCATTGCCTTATTTTATTGAGTTGATGGTTGTAGCGTCCTTATCTTCCGTTTTGTGCTTCTTGTGCACCTGTCCACTAGCAGAACAAGGGGAACTAAAAAAGTGTTATACTCAGGATAAATATTGCAACTAAAGCATCAGTGTATTATCAATATTCTTCTCATACTAAAGACAAAACACAGCACTGTACCAGTTACTTGGAAAGTTAACTGTATTTCAGCCAAAAGCATATCTCAGTGAAAGTCCACAGCTTGTGGCACAAGGCTTCCGTAAATATAGCTACTCATGCTAAGCAAGTAAAGCTAAGCAAACAGCATTCTAAATCACACAATATTATAATTATGACTTATTCCATTTAAAACTTATTTAAGCAGAACAACTAATATATCTCAAGGCTTGATCATTGGTTGCTGCCATAAACAAATTCACAGTAAACACTTCATTCATTTTCAGGCTGTAATAGGAGCATCCAACAAGATGCCAATGTTTGTACCTAAGCCAAAATACACAGTAGTTTACATACAACGCAAGTGAAACTCTCTAGTAATTGAATTTCCCAAAGATGATGACAAAGATCTTAAAACAGGCCCAACCCACACAAAAAATGCAGGTTGCTGTTGAAAGAGTAATGAAGCAACAAGCTCTGAGGCTGTGCGGGATGCCTCTCTGATATTCTCCAGCATCCTTATCTATTGATGAAGTTTTTTCTGTAATCAGTTACTGATTCACTCATTCCAGGGAAGGGCTGCTTTCCAGTTTTGTTTGAATGCCGGTCCTCTAATCAGCTGGAGAAAAGGAGTCACTTATATAAGCCAAAGAAAAGGAAATGCTTCTGCAGTACAGCTCACATGAATAGCTAGGACTGAGCGCTGTTTGGCTCCTGAAATCCAGCTTCTGCATCTTCTCACCCCATTTCTTTAGGAGTGGGAATTTGGGAGGCTTTCCTCTTCTGACTGGTTCTTTTTCAAGGCAGTCGGTGAAGGCAAGTGGAAGGCATGACCCCCTCCTCAGACAAAGATCTCAATGGGCTAGATAACCCCAGCTTTGTGGTGAGTCTGCTCTCTGAAGGGTAATTCTTGCATAAACAGGTGCAAGCCCTGTGAAAGGAGGAGAAAGGGAAAGTCGGGGGCTCGGGCTGCTGTAATGATTCTGGTGTGTGGTAAATTTCTCTCTCAGTCTTATCGACAAGAATCTGAGGAATGATTTCCTCACTACAATCCTTGCTGCTGCTGCTGCAGACTGAGCATTCTTTCTACTCTCTGGTGCCCTTCTAACTTCTTTTCTCTCCATTATTTCTAAAACGATAATGTAGATGAATGGCAATGCAAGTGTATCTGTACTGAAAAGCAAATGAGCTTGTGGGTCCCTGTGGCTGTGTTCCTGGGTAAAGCATTTTATGTATTAATTAGAAAAACTACAACAGAAATTTAGCCTAGTAAAGACTGTATTTCTTTGTCTTCTGGACTTATTTCCAGTGAGGTAAATTATCAGAAAGGTGGGTGAAAAAGGGTTTTGGGTGTCAGCTGAGGAGGGCACCCTGTAGAATTATAGCAGTGTAGTAAAAGTTGTAAATGATGTGCCAGTTCAGGGGTGTGTGGTGCTGAGAATGCTGCTAGCTATAACAGCCATGGGGCAAGGTCCTGGGGCATGGCAGCCCCCTTCCTATCCCACAGTAGGGGTCATCTCCATTAGAAATGAAAAACTTTGCTTACTTTCTGCCAGCAGGTGTGAAGGAGTGGGGTCCTCTTGTTACCTTGGTACAGACCACCTGTCTGGACTACCTTGGAGGAAGCATTTAACCTCCTAGTGTACAAGTCCCATATTTCTTGGGTAGCTCTGGGTGAGCTTGCTATGTGCCAGCGGTGGGCAGAGCCTCAGGGAAGTGCTCAGTTCATTTTTTCTTTCATTATTTTTAGCAGGCTCTCCATTTTAACTTGTTCTGCCATAACACATAGCAGACTTGTGAATTCTTATGGTTTGAATCACCCTAAAGGAGGTAGAAGACAAAGGTTTTTTACCTGTGGTTCAAGCAGTTCAGTTCCTGACTGCCTTCCTGATGCACTTGTTTAAGATGCAATTGAGGGTCCTTGTGCTGTGTCTGGAGCCTGAGGCACATGGAAGGTGCACTGGTCCCCTGGATTCATGGGAGCAGCTGGACTGAGAAACCCCTGAGAAACCACTGAGAAACAGTGGTTTCCCTTCCCTGCTCCAGACTGTTCCTGCCATTTCCACCTGCCAGCATCACAGGCTGGCTGAGGCTGCAATGCAGCTCTGGAGGTCACCTTTTCCAAATGCCCTGCTAAAGCAGGGTTGCCCAGAGCCAGCTGCCCACGGCTGTGTCTAGACAGTTTTTTAATATCTCTAGGGATGGAGAATCCACAACCTCTCTAGGCAACCTGTGCAATACTTGGTCAGCCTCAGCAAAAGAATGTTTTCTCATGTTAAGATGGTCCCTCCTGCATTTCAGTTTGAGTCCAGGGCTTCTGCTCCTGTCTCATCCTGTTATCTCCACTCCCTCCTTTTCCTGCTGAGCCCTGCTCGCTCCCCTCCAGCTTCTGGGGAGGGTCAGGCCCTCATGTGATGATCATGCGGGGCTCTTACTGGCACAGGCTCTGCCTGGCTGGAATATGCCTCCTGGTTAACACGGGGAAAATTGCAATGAAAAGAAAGGAGCTTACTGCTGTCTGCCTAGCTTAGCATTTGTCTACCCATGGTGTTATTCAGGAGTAGTTGTCCCCAAATAACTCCATGCATGGGCAGTCTTAAGTACCTTGCTGTACATTTGTTAATCCATGGCTCAGGCTCTCTTGTTCTGAAATGAAAATGTCTGCACAGGGAGTTATTAAGGAATGCCTTTTGCTCTTGAAGTTCATGCCTGAGTTCAGTTTGAATTAACTCTGACTTCACCTATTTTGAAGTATCTGTAATGCTTCCAGTTTGCCTAGGCTGGATAAATACACCGTGTTTGTTAAAGAGGCTTCTCCACCCTAGGTACCCTGTAGCAGTGTCTCAGGCTTTAAGTTGATTAAAGTTATTTATTTGAGTGGTACTGCAGCAGAAACACCTCAAGCTGGATGCCTCTGGGGAGAGACCTTGAACAAAGAAATTCATGAGCAATTATACCCTTACAAAGTGAGTTCCCCACCCCTCACACGACAGTTCAGTTCAATAACAATATTAGGGTCTCAGGGATTACATGGCCTGTTTTCAACAGCATGATCTAAAATGGGATTTGGAGGCTCAACCTCCAAGAGAATGGAAACCTGGAGGTTTCAGGCAAATGAATTTGGTATTAATCTGCCACACTTGCAAAATTTACATCAGAATGCAACATTAATTTTATATCCCTGTTCCCTGACCACAGAACTACCTGTTTGCTTCCATCAGTACGTAGGCCAGGAGCATTACTGCAGACACTTTTCTGTGTTGGGCATTTTGGTGTCTTCGTGTTCCAACAGGACTTGGAGGATAAAAATACAAAAAGAAGTTTGGAGCAGACAAACTGTTTAAGCTTCTCCAGATGGCAGGTTTCTGTCCTTGCCTGACAGAGCAGGGCATCTCAGCCCAGAAAAACTTTCTGCTGCCAGCATGCTGAGGACTTGCTGGCTGGAGCTGGGTCGATGAAACAAATGTTTGGGGATCTTAATTAGCTTTTGCATCTGGCTCTGAGTGTTGTGGTTTCCCAGGCAGCCTCCCTCCACCGTGTGTGTGTGTGTGTGTGTGTGTGTGTGTGTGTTTAGGGGGGCTGGAAGGAGGATTGGACAGCCAGGAGAATTTATTCAACTTATAAGCTGTGGCAAATGAAGCAAAGCACTACTTTGCTTTCCTTGGCAAAATGCATCTTTATTTATATAAACTCTGCAAGGTATAAAGCTCCCTGGGAAGCCCTGGGGCTTCTGGCTGCCTGGGAGGAGATCCAACCCTTCCCGGGTAGCAGTTTCAGTCAACTCCTTTGGCATGGGTGCTGGGATTTTCCATCTACTGGTGTCCCTTTATCTCACCCAGTTCCTCTGCAGGAAAAGGGTTTTCTAGTAAGACAAAAGGCAGGTGTCTTTATTAAGGCAGAACACTTAGGGTGAGCATAAGGAGATTGGAAAGAGAAGACCAAGGAAATGAAATATAAAATGTGCTTCTACTCAGTAATTAGTGGCAGCCAGGTGTTTTAGCATATTTTATCAAAAATCCTGTTCCGATTGCCAGGAGGGACAGAGACCAGAGGACAGTGCAGCTTTCACTGATGAACCCACTGCACACTCTTCCTTACTTCTGGTTGCAGTTTCTTCATCCTTAGCTATATTTTAATGATACTAACACACTTTGTCCTGATGTCCCTTTGAGACTGAGACACCCTCTAATGTTTCTTCAGGCCTAGACACACTAGTGCATACAAAAATTTTCCGTATGTGTTTTGTGTCTCTGTTTTAATTTCCCCTCCTTGGTCTTTTTAATATTGTGGCATTGTTCCTGCCAGGCATGGAGCGTGGCTGCAAGAGAGGTGGCTGCTGGGTGTCTGCAGGGCTGGGCTGTGGCTAACAAAGTGTCTCTCCTGTTGTCCAGGGTGAAGGTGGGAGCCACTGCTGTTCCTCACCAGCTCGTGCTGCCTGGGGCCCAGAGGAAGGTGGGGGCACTGGCCATGGTGGGATCGAGCTTGGCTACACTGTCACAGATGTGCCTCCCTGGCATCTGTGCATCCTGCTGGGCATTCAGGTGAGATGGGGAAGCAGGTGGAGGCTGGGACTAGGCAAAAGTTACATGGCTGTTCAGCCAGTAAATTGGGGTGACACCTGAATTTGGGAGTGCTGTACCTTCACTGGGCTTGACTGGAGCTGAGAGGCTGGATATCAGTGAACTCAAGTCCTCTAGTGCACATCCTGAGCACTGACTGTTATCCTTGTGCCCACGGCTACTTTGCACACCTTTTAAAGTGCAAATGGTCAGGCAGAGTCCTGGGACTGGGGTCAAATAGTTAATGAGAACATGCTGGGTACCTTGGCTGAAGGTAGCCAAATGTGTAAGGGCTTCTGCACTTCTGCCTTCCCCCATGGCAACAAAAACTCAGCAGAAGGGCACACACTCTTCTGGCTGGTGTCTGTGCCCAAGCATGTTAAACAACCCAGTGCCACCAATGCCATGCTGGGTAGGGAGCCCAGGGGAAAAGAGACCTCAGAGTCATTAAGGTAATGAGAGACTGTGCTTGGAGGTTGGTGGAATTTTGTACTTTGTTTCCTTAAGTGGAAATTTAGAGTGTATCAACCCAAGGTTTTCTGAACACATCTGCATCATAATTTTAATAAAACATGCCTGTAATGAATACAATGAGTTTCTGAGTGCCACCAGTACCACCACTGCAGTCCTGTGCTCCACAGTGAGAGTTAACAACAAAGGTTAGTAATAAAAACAAAAAGAAGTTAAAAAAATTATTTTCAGATTTAGTCATTAACTACAGGTAATTGTAGAAATATGTCTGTGACTCTTCTGACAAATACAATGCCCAATTCTTCCATTCTTCAGCACTCACTTTTTATGGTTATCCATAATTACACTGTGTGAGAAAAGCTACTGATGGCAAAGAACATGTAGCTCCAATGTGTCAACTTTTTACGCCATCCTTTGTGCTGCAAATAAGATGGACTGAAATATTTGCATTCACTTTGCCTGACTGCTCTCTCCCTGTTCCAGCTTCCTGGAAAAGTACGTCCAATAGCTTTGTCTGCAGGTGCTGGGGATAAACTGGTTCGGTCTGACAGTGGCCTGGGAAGTCCAGAGCACTACAAAAATTCTTTGGACATGTAAAGGAGGAGACATTTCAGTGGGTGCATTGCAGTTCTTGTAGGTGCTTTGGAACAGCCCCTAATAGAGCATTAAAGCTGCCAAAAAAAAAGAAAAAAGAGAGAGAATGGGTAATATCAGTATCACCCAAGCACAAATCTGAGTTCTCTCAACAACATGGTAATAATATAGAGCCAGTTCTGTGTCCTTCTTCACCCAGTCTTTCTCTGTGGCTCCTAGCACTTCTTGACAGCCATGGGAGGTCTTGTAGCCATCCCGCTGATCCTCTCCAAAGGGCTTTGCCTCCAGCATGACCTACTGACCCAGAGCCACCTGATCAGCACCATCTTCTTTGTCTCAGGAATTTGCACCCTGCTGCAAGTCCTCTTTGGAGTCAGGTAGGCCAAATGCAAGAACTGGGAATGTGAGCAATTACTGTGTGCTAGGCCACCACCGTGTCATGGAGTTCATCACTGAGAGTCATTTGTTACCTTTGGACAATCAGGGCCCATGAAAAAACACCCTGAAACTGCTGACAGCTTTTCAGGGCTACCTTGCTGTTCTAAATTTTGCATCTGCTGATACTTCATGTACCTTTTTTGGGGCTTATAAGGAATCTGTCCTCAAAATAGGAGAGCATTGCAACATGCAGTAAAAAGTACCTGTTTGCTCCTCACACCAGGGATCATCCAGTTGAGGCAGGAGCCTTCTGGTTTGGACCTGGGTTCAAGAGAGCACAGATTCTACAGGAAACTCTAGGGGAGGGGATAATTAGGAGAAATTGAAGTCCACCTGCCACCACTTAGGGACTCAGGAGGAGCTCAGGAGCATGTCCTGTTACATGGTGCCATTTCCATGCTCAGGGATTTGTGGCGCAAAAGGTAAATCCTTTGCTGATGAGCTGTTTAAGAGCCAGCAGTGAGATGAGCATGGAGTTGTCATTCAGAAAATGAAAGCATTTAATGAAAGAGATGACTGCAAGTACTCCCCCTTTCCAGAAAGACCCTGTATCTTTGCTGACCTTGAAAAATTTCTTCTATTCCCTTTGTCATAACTCTGGGCTGCCTCTCTTTTTTCACAGGCTGTTTTTAACTCCAGTGTGGTGGGAACCTGTATTTCTTGTTTCAAAGACAAAAATTGTCTTTGTGCTTCTTTGGCTTCTGAATCTGAGGGACTCTGGTTAAAACTTCTGCCATCAAATCACTGTTCAACTGCCAGCTCCACAAAATGTTTTTACTCCTCCGGCTTCATTCACTACTGAAATTTTTCTATCTCTCTTTGTCTTAAGAAATGTATGTAGACAAACTTCCTGGAGGGTGCTCCCCTTCTCCTACATTGTTATGGGATTAGTAGAGGAAGGAGGTGTACCCTTACCAGAAAAAACAGGGAAACTGGTTCTTCAACTAAATTCAGGCTGGGGTGGATGGCCATCGCTGCTGGTGCACTTCAGGAGTTTTGAGTTCTCCCAGGCACCCTCCAAATGCTTTGGTGAATTCTTGAGAGCTGAGGTGGCTCCTGCTTTCTGTTAGCTGAGGATGAAAGAGCAGTAGGGAGCCTGTCTCTCCCATGGTTGAATAGTTAATTGAGGTACAACAGGTCAAATTAAGTGGTAGGGCGTTGTTCCCATGGGATAAACTTGCATGGCTTTTGCTATGCTGAGGGTGCAATTGCCTTCTTGCTGACCCCAACAATATGGCATGAGGACATTCATAAAGCAATAGCCAAGGCAAAAGCTGACCCACTGCAACCTGCAACTCAGTCATGTTACACAGCATGAAAAAGCAGCCACAGGTCCCAGACAGCCACTGGAGACACTATCAGAGGCTCCTGAGGGGAGACACAGGTCACTTCCCATTATGCTGAGCTCTGCTTAGTAAATGCTTGGGCATCATGTTCTGATTACGAAAAGATAATATTGCCTTCCCTAATTCTGCAGCTTTCCATCCTGCAAACCCCACAGGATTCAGGCACACAGAGTTCAGTGTGCCCCATAAGCATCACCTTGGCACCCCCTTTTGCTCTGAGCCCACCCACATCAACACAGAGCCCACCCATGCCAGCACTGGCTGTGAAATAGCTTGAGGATCAACACAGAAGGAATTACAAATCTATTGTTAGATTCTAAGTAATGGCCCTGGGCCTTCTCTGTTTCTTTTTGTTTGTTTTTTGTGCCTTGCCCAGCAAAATTGTTTCAAAGCTTTGACAGTGCTTCAGTTGTGCATGACTGGTATAAATATTTGTTTAAGGTCACAGAGACATTGGTGCTGTTACAGCTACACCATTTCTTATTTTCAAGAACGGTAGAAATGCCTGTGTTTCAGGGAAAGCTGTGCCCTGAATTGCTGTCCCACTGCTTTTCTGAGCAGGTGCCATGAGAGCTCCTGGCACAAAGAGAGGTCGCTTTGGAGGTGCTTAGGAAGGACCTCCTAGGGGTGCTTCCTAAAGGGAGGAAACAGAGGTACCTTGGAGGTTTCCCTTGCCTGTTTCAGGACTGCTGTGCCAGCCCTCAGGCAGTTTAGGATTTTTCAAGTACAACTAGAGGAATGATTAAAACAACTTGCACTGCAATGGGGGCTTAATTGTGTGGAGCTTTGAGGAGCCAGTCAGGTCTCTTAGGTCTCTGTCCTCATATCTTCATGCATGGAAAGACAAGAGGCTGGTGTAGCTCAAAGAAGCATTGCTCTGCTGTGTAAATCTCTGCATGAAGCCAGTGCTGAGCTCCTCCAGAGGTACAAGCTCCTTGCTAGCCTGAGGGATTCCAGAGGGAGAGCTACTCTAAGCCAGGAGACATGTGGTATGGGGGGAGAGCCAAGGTCTCACCCAGTGAGTGCCCATAGAGCCCTCCTTGTAGGTTTCCTTTCTAGTTTCAGTGGAAATGCAGAAGAGGAATTGGCATTAAAATCTGGTGTACTAAAAGCCAAGTCACATTTTCTATCACAGTCAGACTGAGGATCATTGTGACATGGAGAGTAGCTAGTGAATATCCCTGTGCTCATGAGCAGGTTGTGAAGAAAAACAAAGCAGCCAAAAGAGATAGAGGAAGCAATTGGGTATTGGCAAGATTGACACTGAGCTTTTCTTCAGTGTCTCACCATCTTTCTTCCTTGGTCTTTTTCCCTCCTCCAGATTTTTCCTTTGGTTGTTCTACTCTGTGGAGGTCTGTGGTCTCATCAGCCATTAGGAAGACTACTTTTTCCTTAACACAGGGTAGCAGGGGTGGACTGTAGCACCAACATGCCCCTCCATTGCTGGTGTTGGAACCTCAGCTCTCACCCCATGTCATTGCTCTTGCATGCAATGGGCAGCAATTCCTACCCATGGTCAGTGATTGTGACCTGTCACAACATTTCAAAAGATACTGTCAGAGGCCATTGGCAGACTGTTTTTAAAAATTTTTTCACTTTCCTTTGTCTCACCCCTATGGAGCCGAGTTTCTAGCATTGACACTTGTTATTTTTTTCCTCTGCTGTCCTTTCAGGCTGCCTATTATTCAAGGAGGGACTTTCACATTCCTGACCCCCACCTTGGCAATGCTGTCCCTCCCCAGATGGAAGTGCCCTGCCTGGACACAGAATGCCACCCTGGTAAATGCCTCTTCACCAGAATTCATCCAAGTCTGGCAGACAAGGATGCGAGAGGTATAGTACATTTTCAGTGGCACCTGCTCTATGTCAGGGCTGTTTCCTTTCAGTGAAGTGCCTGACCATGTCATGGCTATAGCAGCTGGAGAAACTTCTATTCCCCATGTACCTTGGCCCTCAGGCTGTTGCAGCTTCCCAAGCATCTATTCTCTATGAAAAAGCAGGTACTTCACTGCTGCTGAACAGGGGACATGCAGACCTGTGATTTATGGTCCCTGCAAAGTCTCCACTGGTCCAGTCAGATCCCTTCTCCATAAAGCATGGTTAGCCTTGGAGAATCAAGGGTGAGAAAATATTTTCAAGGCAAGGGCCCTGTTTAAGCACAGGAAACCTAGAAAAAAAAATGCAAGGCAAAACCTACTGTAAATATTAAGGAGAAGGGCATTCTTAGGTAATCAGAAGGGAGGAGGAAAGGTCAGGGGTCTTACTGCCTTATTCTACATTGATTGCCTTTATCAGAGCAACTGACTATATTTGCCTCTGTTGATCCATTTGTTGGTGTGCTTTCCAAACCACTTGGGAAGTGTTGAAAGCTCACCAAGGATTTGCTGTGCAGCACAGGCTGCTCTCTGCTGATACACATAAATCTATCACAAGGGCACCACTGACATCTCCTTTCAGCCTGGGTCATTCACCCAGTCCCTGTGTTTCTCTTCCCTTTGGAACTGGAGGAAGGAGGGTGCTAAGCACCACAGAGGTCCCCGCCTGGGCTTATCACCAAATCTGAGGAGGCAGAGAGCAGCCTCACCCTTGCCTGAAGCTGACACTGAAGGGAGCAGCATTTCAGAATGTAATTGCTGGCTCCTTGGCAGTGATTGTCAAACACAGGGAAGTTCAGGGTGATAAATGTGTTCCCCGAATGAAACTGATACCCAGAAAAGAAAAGAGGCTGTAATGGGCCACTTGCCCCACCAGTGTGCTGAAGAGACCCAAGCCCTTCCCAAAAGGAACATCAATCGAAACCATGCTCCTGTTTTGGGGGCAAGAGCTTTTCCCCTGCCTTGGGGGAGCAGGCAGGAGAGTGCAGGGCAGGTGATGCATGCTTGGGTGGCCCAAGAGGACAGGGAGGAGGTGATCTCTCGAACAAAATTAGCCCTGGTGAGGTCTAAATCCATCAGCCAAGGGTGGAGTTGCTGTGCTGCTGCTTTGGTGGTCCTTCCCCACATGTATTTTTCAGCCAGGTTTTACTGTTGTCAGCAGGAGGCCTCTGTGCCAGTCTGTCACTGGAAACTGAGCCTGGCTCTCACATGGGATTTGCACTGACATGAAGGAAAGGCTCAACAGCTGGAGCTCCTTCCAGCCACTTTTCTCTTCCTCCATTTTTCCAGGTGCAAGGATCTATCATTGTAGCTTCCTGCTTTCAAATCTTCGTTGGATTTTCTGGCCTGATTGGATTTCTGATGAGGTTCATCGGCCCTCTGACAATTGCCCCCACCATCACCTTGGTTGCACTACCTCTGTTTGAGTCGGCTGGGGATATGGCTGGGCAGCACTGGGGCATAGCATTCATGTAAGTCTCACTTCTCTGTGGGGATGCTGAGAGTACATAAATCACCTGCCTTTAATATGAAACCAAGTGTCGCAGTCTGTAGCAGAGTTCCCCTTGGTTCAAGGTTGGTTTGTTGAGCACCGACATGTGACAGACTTGTGCAAGGCAGCCGTGTGACATAGTTGTTCTCCTCCAACTCCCAGGAGGCTAAAGCCCTCAGCAACAAAGCAAAACCAAAAATTACTTTAAAAAGCTGAATTTTGTTAAAATCCAAAGCTAATAGATCAGTAGAGATACAACCCTTTCCCAAGTATGTGCAGTCTCCATCACAGTTATCTACACACGCTGTCTTACACACCCCTTATTTAAGTTGAAAAGACATTCCTAAAATGACAAAGTTGAGCACTCAGGTTGAAATAGCTGGTACTTTATGTATTGTCTTCACATGAGCAGGAGGAATTCTTCTCTCCAGAGAGGGCCTGGGGGGCTCTAAGAAGGTCTATTTGCACATGCAGCTTTGCAGCAGTGAGTGCTCTTTCAGGGACATTTGTGTGCCTGCCCTTCTGCACGAGTGTAGAGTGTGGTGGAATTTCCTTGGTATTTCAGAAATGAATTAAAAAAGGAGAAATGCCACTGCATAGCTGCCTTGCAGACTTGGCACCTTCAGGTTCCTAATGTAGACTTCAGCGTGGGATAGCATGAAACAGGGCTAGGTTGTTAACCTCTCTATGGGCTCCCATTATTTGCTGGTGCTTTCAGAGCTGATTTTGGAGACTTGGGACACAGGTGTGAATGTAGCCCTGGGAAGACCGCATGTTGTTGTGGGGACACGCTCCACTACACTTCTCTCCTGGTCATTTCTCCTCCTTGCACTTGCCCTCCCAGCCCCCAAAAGCCACCTCTCTTCCCCACCCCCAGTTCCTCACCTAGCTGGTCTCTTCCATCAGTACCCCACATGATTCCAAACCCTGCTTGATACCCAGTTGTCTTTTCACCATGGTTTTTCCTATCACATCCCTGGCTTGTTGACCTGTTCTCCAGCTCTGGTGATTTGTCCTAACCCCTTTGCTGAGCCAGTGTGAATTTTCCTCTTCAAACTGTGTGTTCTTACCTGGACTATCTCCTTTCTCTGCTGCTCTTCTCCGGCCACCAGCTCCTAACCTCAGATTCATGCTTGATGTCTTTGCCCAACTGTGCCGCTCCATTAATGGGGTTGCAGTCCTTCATTCTGTGTCCCTACTCCCAGCCCAAGACACCCCTTCTGTCCTGTTCATTTCTGTCCCATCTTCTACCCATGATAATCCAAATCCTTGCTTTCCTGACTCAGTCACCTTAGCCTCAGCCTGATCATTGTGCTCTGAGCCATCCCAGATGTGTCCTCTTTTGCTGCCTTCTTCATGCTCCATGGGTGTCATTAGGGAAGGAGGGAGAGCAGGGATGGAGAAAGACATGAGCCATGTGGTCTCAGGCCTGCTGTTCAGCCCCACCACATCCCAGAGCTCTCACGATGGAAGATCCCCACGGTTGCCTCAAGAAACTGCTGTAGTGTGTGGTGACTTGCTCCCTGGTGATGGCGCACATACAGTTCATCACTGGGCAAGGCCTGGACATACTCAGAAGGCTCAGAATCTTTATGATCTGCAAATGTGAAAGTCTGAGATGTTTCTGCTGACTGCTTGGGACCTGGAGTCGTTGCAGACTGAGCATACCTGAGCAGATTTTGTGAGAAACAGCAATATCCTTTGCCCCAAAGAACAAGTTCCACTCAATGTCAAATTTTAAATTTCTGTTCCAGGTCATAAGAAGATCTTGTTACTGCTCAAAGCAAAATGACCTTTTCAATGCAGGCCATATACTATGTCTATTTCCTGAACATCAGTCTTTAAAATTGGTTTGGTACATATTTTTCGAAAAATATTTGGCCTGAGGCAGACATTTTCCATGGAAATTTTCATCCTGAATGGGTAAAGTTAGGTAGAATTATAAACAACTGAAAATAGTTTGTTACTAGAATGTGTCAGGCAACCAGAATAATAAGCAGTGACACCTCCCTGAGACAGACAAGGGTTCTGTGGTGAGTCATAGGGCTGCTGAGCAACTTTGTTCATGCAAATGCACAGTCTGTCTGGGCTCTGTAGCATTAGAAACCACGAATGGAAACCAGTTCCTCCTCAGACTTTTGCCTCCAGTCATCCAGTGCTTTGAATTGTGACGGATAGCTAACCTCTGGCTATATGTTGTGGAGTGTCTTTGCAAAGAAGTGAGGATAGCATTTTCTTTGCACTGTTGGAATTCTGCCTGTCCCTGAGTATTGCACCTACAGTTTGTCACCTTTTCACACATGGACAACTACCAGTTTTCCATGCACTATCAGTGCACTTCAGCTCGTGCAATTGATTTCTCACCATATCAGCATAGGTAAACCTTAAATCAGGAAACCAATAAATCCTGTCTTTCTCATATATCTGAATGACACAGGCAGGACCCGAACCTTGCATGTCTGTCAGGCTTTTCTTTTACTTAGGTGTCATTTTTAACCTTTCTGCAACTGTGTCATACAGATGCACTACCTGGGGTGTCAGCATTGAAACAATAAGGAGACAAAAGGTATTTGCAAATGTGCAGGAGCCATCAGTAGATTATGATGGAAAGCTTGTTGCACCTCTAGCTTGGTGGAGTGGGGAGCCACCCTCTGCTGCTGAGAGCCTTGTCTTTTTGGGTCCTCTGGAGTCCTGGGTTCTTGGGTAGCAGGTCTTCACTTAATGTGGAGACAGGTGGGCAGCTGGGCACCCACTTTGTTTAATGTCTCATTTTTCCTCCTTCTAGGACTATTTTTTTCATAGTTCTGTTCTCTCAGTACCTGAAAAATGTTCCTGTGCCACTGCCATCTTACCAGAGAGGCAAGAAGTGCCACTTCTTTCCAGTCTACCTCTTCCAGATCTTCCCGGTATGTTCCTGGAGACCAGGGGATTGTTACAGAGGGACTGGCCTCATCCACCCCGGGCTGCCCGAGCTCTTTCACTCGTGTCCAGATGATTTAGCACTTCCCAGCCGAGCCTGGGTGGCAAGGGGCAGAGGAGAAAAAGCTCCCCAAGGCCCTGACCATTGGGAGGGAGGGAGAAAAAGAGGGAGGGCCACCAGGAGCCCCTGCATTCCGTCTGCAGGGAATAGGGTCGGGCAGGGAGACACCTTGTCCGCCGCAGCTGTACCCTAACCAGACCCCCGTGCCGCATGCGATGGGCAGGTGCTGCTGGGGCTGTCCCTGAGCTGGCTGCTCTGCTACGTGCTGACAGTGACCGGCGCCCTTCCTGCGGACCCCACCGCCTACGGCCACCTGGCCCGGACGGACACCCGTGGGGACGTTCTGGCCCAGGCTCCCTGGTTTCGCCTGCCTTACCCAGGTACCGCTGTCCCCCTTCCCCGTCCTGCCTGCTCCTGCTTGCACCTCCACTTACGACGAGCAGGGGGAGATGAAATGTCAAAAATCAGGCAAACACCCACAGGCGTTCCTTGCTGTTCTTCCTCCCCCGCGGCGGATTTCGGGGCAAATGTGCCCCATCCACCTGAGCCGAGCTCTTTCCTTGCAGGCCAGTGGGGAGTGCCGACGGTCAGCCTGGCTGGCATCTTTGGCATCCTAGCCGGGGTGATCTCCTCCATGCTGGAGTCCGTGGGAGATTACTATGCCTGTGCCCGCCTGTGCGGGGCCCCGCCGCCGCCGAAGCACAGCATCAGCCGCGGCATCGGCGTGGAGGGCATCGGCTGCCTCTTGGCTGGCGCCTGGGGCACGGGCAGCGGCACCACCTCCTACAGCGAGAACGTGGGCGCCCTGGGCATCACCAAGGTGAGCTTCGCTGCAGCGGGGTGGCTGTGCTGCCTCCCGGAGGGTTCCCCCGCGGGGGTGTGTACGAGAGAGTGGTGTGTGCTGGCCCCGGGGAATGATCTTAGCCCACCTCCCGAAAGGCACACTGGAAAATTGTGCCCTGGCACATCGGTGAGCAGCTAAGCAGCGCTAGGAGTGACTTGACAGAGATGGGCAAAGCTTCCCTTTCTCTGCTTCTCGTCTGCAAAGGGAATTAGTGTACTCACTAGTACACTAGTACACTTCAGCCTCACCTGGCCTAGGTGAGGCTGAAGAGAACGTGCTACATCTGATCCAACCTGGAGAGGAGGGGAGAGGGAGAGGAGAGGAAGGGAAAGGGGAAAAGAAAATATTTAATAGGGCTTCAAATTCCACAATTTTTACAGTCCAAGGATGGCAATTGTGAAAAGTAGACTATATCTTTGGTGTTATAAAATGGGATAGCGAAGGTTTGTGCTTTTATGTCTCTATAAAGTTTTGTGAGTCCCTTGAGTATATTAATTGCTCTCATCAGGGAAAGAAATTCCCAGAGATAAGCTTGAGAATCAGATCATAGATTTTCACTAAGCTTTGTCTAGTTGCTAGCTGGACATTTTCTAATCATTGCTAAATAAGCAATGTCATGCCAGAAGAGCTGTGAGTCAGTAAATAATTGCAGAATTTAACTTACAATTTCCACTCTATAATATTGCTTATTTCAGTGGATTTTATAAACCCCACTCCCAATAACTGCTTTTCACAGATTGAAGTGTTAGTGTTTGACTGAGGTGGCTGCCTCGAGCACCGAGGGCTGTCTGGATGTCTGCATGGAGCCCAGTTTAGCCTGTCACCGTGTGTACATTGCCACTAGGGCATACTAACCATCTACCTGAGCCAATTCTTTCCTGATGTGTAGTTTGCTGCATGTATTGTATGTATGGGATGCTGCCCAGACTCATAATTACCAGATTATAGGACGTGTATTCTCACAATGTACGCTAACTCCTCCAGGTGGACATGCCATCCTTGCTGATTCAGGAGAGCTATTTCCCTTGGATCCCACCTCTGCTCACTCTGTCCACACTTAAAAGAGCTGAAAATACAGTGTCATCTCAGTCAAATTAAATCAGTGTAAACACTCTGGTTGGGACAGATGGGGATGCTGAGAGCACAAGGCAGATTTCATTTATTTTTTTATGTGGGAGATGTGTTTTTCCATAACAAATGGAAACACAAGGGACTTGTTTCCTCTACTTAAACAGAGATGTCCAGCACCACCTGAGAAGTCTTTGGAGATCTCAGATACATACAGGGGCTGACAGGTAAGGCAAGGAGAAGCTGCTAGAAGCTGCCATAGTGCAATATCATACATGGCACCAGGCACCAATATTTAAACTGCTTGATCAGGCCCAGTATGGCAGTACTGAGCACTCATTTCCAAGAAAAGGAGGATTTTAAAGAGAGGTAAAAGCCTCAAAGTCACCACATATTGTGTGGAACTCTGCAGTTTCTTCAACCTTAAGAAAGAGAACTGATTTTATTGTTTTCCTGACATAATTGAGACAAACTCTAAACTCGTGGCTTTAGCAGAATATGCTCACGGTGGTATCACTGGGTGAGGTCTTTTGCTTTTTAAGGCCAACTCCATATACATGGTAATTCAACATTTTAGCAAATTGAGAATCTGAATCTTTGTTTTAATCCTGGAACAAATAGATCTGTTGGCTTTTATTAATTAACATTTAGATGGTAATAGTGTCCCAAAGTTTTAAGCCAAAGAATATAAAAAGTCCCTCTGAAGGCAATGCATGATTTTATTTGGAAACTCCACACCAAATCTTTTAAATTTATCTTTCACAATCAAGAAAGACTTCAAAATATTTTAAAGGGACATGTTTAAGAAATACTTAAAAAGAGGCACTACCTAGTTACTGAGAAGGTTTTCGTTGAATGCGTTCACAAAAAGCCCATCCTGTAATTAGACATTCTTCAGATATTTAAAGGGAAGGATTAAAATATTTAATTGAATTATAAAATGTTTGCAGAGGATTACAGAGTTTCCTTGACACAAATGTTGTAAGTTTAGCATGATTCTTTAGGCAGTCCAAGTTTTGGTGTGGGCAAGGCATATCTTGAATTGGAAGTTTAACAAATATTGCTGCTTTTCTCTTCACTTTCCATGTAAATGTCTCTTTCAACCCTTTGTTTGGAACATATTCTTTTTCCTTCCTATTCGTATGCTCTAACAGATCTGAATGAAGTGCATGGCTTGGTGCTTCATCCCATCTTTGTTGTAGTGCTTATCCAAGAAAAGGCCACCCTGACTCTTCCTAGGGTAAAAAATGAGAAAAAAAAGTTTTTACTGAAGATAGATGGGTGATGAGAGATAGGGACAGACCAAGAGATTTCCTCACTTCTTATTTCTTGACTGTAGAAAGGATATATCAGATCCCAGAGTTCAGGATGGAGCAGCCAGCCAGCTCTGGTCTCCGAAATCTTGGTCTCCAGGGAATGGAGGGATCATTGCAGGACACCTCACTGAAAGACACTTTTAGACAACAATCCAAACCCTGGTGGAAGGATTGTCAAGTGAATTGACTGAGAGGTTGCAGCACCAGGGTGTATGTATGCCAAGACATTTCTAGGCTAGAGCAAGAACAAGGCTGTGTGTGGATTACTGTGCTCTTAATTTAACATTTTAATTTCAGTTTAACAGCAAACTGTTGAAATCCTGACAACAGTAGGAGAGAGGATAACACTGAGTAAATAGGCGTGGTGCTCTCAGAGTGCCTTTCATTATAAATATCTATGGTGCATAAATACTAATGCTTCCCGTTCAGTGTCAGCATCCTGGCTCACCAACAGCTGTATCCAAACCTGTTCCTGAACATGCCATCGAATTCTTGGGCCAGAGCTGCACCCCCTGCCTGACGGGTTGGTGCTGGAGCTGCCACCCCTCGCCTTTCTTCGCGGTCGGTGCGTGACTGCCTGCTCTTCCTCTTGCCCAGGTAGGGAGTCGAATGGTGATCATTGCTGGTGCCTGTGCCATGCTCCTGAGCGGCATCTTTGGGAAAGTTGGGGCAATGCTTGCCAGCATTCCCACCCCTGTGATTGGAGGCATGTTCCTTGTGATGTTCGGAGTTATCACGGCAGTGGGGATTTCCAGTTTACAGGTAACAGCTGTGTGAGCACTGTTTCATCCCTGGTGAAGGGGACTTAATTTCATTGAAACAGAGAATCATAGAATATGCTGAGCTGGAAGGGACCCATCAGGACCATTGAGTCCAACTCCTGGCCCTGTGCAGGACACCCCAACAGTCACACCACGTGCCTGAGAACATTGTTCAATCACTTCTTGGACTCTGCCAGGCTTGGTGCTGTGACTGCTTCCCTGGGGAGCTGTTCCAGTGCCCAGCCACCCTCTGGGTGAAAAACCTTTTCCTAATACTCAGCCTAAACCTACCCTGACTCAGCTTCATGCCCTTTGCTGCCACAGGTCAATGAGAGTAAAGAGATAGGTGTCTGCCCCTCTGCTTCTCTTCATGAAGAAGCTGCAGACTCAATGAGGTCTCTCCTCAGTCTCCTCCAGGCTGAACAAGCCAAGTGACCTCAGTTGCTCCTCATACAGCTTCCCCTCCACAGCCTTCCCCATCCTTGTGGCCCTCCTTTGGACACTCTCGAATAGCTTTATATCTTTCTTAAATTGTGATGCCCAAAACTGCACACAGGAGCCCCAGTTTCAAGTCAGTTTCTTACCAGACTGTGTCAGCTATAATCACACTGCAGCAAATGTAAACATTTATGTCAGCAATTCCTCAGGTAAAGATAAGGGGCTGTACCCAGAGGGGCTAAACCGCAGAGGGCTCCCTGGTTAGGGCAGGGCTGGCTGGCACTGGGGACTGCAGGATCACAAATCCCCCAGCAGCACCAGGGCTGGGTCCACTCCTGATTGCAGTGTTTGCATCCCACCATGTCATATGAACACAACAATAATCCACAATTTTATACATGTAATGTGTGAAATTTCTCTGTGCAGTACACAGATATGAACTCCTCAAGAAACATCTTTGTCTTTGGATTTTCTGTATTTGCTGGCCTCACAATTCCCAGCTGGGCAGACAAAAATAGTACGCTGCTGGAAACAGGTAAGAAGTGACATCAGAAGCATTTTCTGTAGAATAAAACTGAAGGAAAGGCTGATCCAGAGAAATCTTTTAAAATACAGTTTTTCCTGATAAAACGCTAAAAACTGTGCTTTGACTGTTGCCTGTTTCTTTCTGTGAGGGCTGTTCTTGTTTTTTGCTATGATGCACAACTCTGATGCAGAAATCTCTGCTTTTGGTCAGTGACTGCACCTTAGCAGATTCCTTGGGGGAAGGATTGCAGAACACTTCCCTGGGACACATTCCTGGGGTGGGGCAAGAGCATACTCCAGGGCTGAATCTTGGTCAAGGTCTCAATGAATGAGGCTTTCTTATGTGTTCATACACAATAAAATGCTCTAATTTTAAAATGGAAGGGCATACTCCTCTACTGAATTCCATCAAGTTCACTTTATTGAAATTTCCAGCTCTCCAACAGCCGCCCCTTCACTGTGTCTTGTGTGACTGATGTCTTCATCACAAAGGCCATAGTGTCCTCTCTTAAAATATATGTGGTGTGCTGGGTGGGCTGATTAAAGAGCTCACAAACCACATACTCTATAGATGGTCCATAAAAAGCTCAGTGCCACTGGACTTTTATTGTGGCCCTTAGCCCTCAAGGGGAAACATCACACCTGATGAACCTGTGGTGAAATCCCATGCTAAATAGGCTCATATTGCTTTGGGAACTGAATCTTTTACTCCTGTAGGGAACTGTTAGGTGTTATGTCGTGGAAGTGCAGAATGTGTTTGGAGCAGAAGGTGGCTTTTTCTTGGACAGTGCTAGACTCTTAATGTATTTATGAGTCCTCTCCTGCCAACCATGGATCTGGGAATAATAATGTAGAATAAAACTGTAGGTCTGAAGCTGGCTGTGAGGTCATTCTCCCTTCCCTTGCCAAATCTTATGCTCTGATTTGGGATTTGCAAGCCTAGTCCAAGCAAGTGTGTATCTTCAGCCCCTTGGCAGCGGGTATGTTGCTGGTTAAACCTGTCTCTCCCTGCACCACTATCTAAAGCTTGATTTTTCTGCTAGGAATCGTCCAGCTTGACCAAGTGATCCTGGTGCTTCTCACCACTAGCATGTTTATGGGTGGACTTTTGGGCTTTATCCTGGACAACACCATTCCAGGTAGGATTTGCTGAAATGAGCTACTAGTTTGTGCCTGTCCAATGCAAGTTCCCTGGTATTTTTTGTCTTTGTGACTCCTGTTCTATGGATAGGAGTTCTGCTTGCAACGATCAAACACTGTGTGACTGTGCTCCTCCCGAAAAGGGGGGAGGAACAGGAGACAGTACTGAAATGGTCTCTGGCTGAAAAATAGCAGCTTATCAAAAATTAACTAATTCGTCAGGACAATCCAGGCTGAGGAAAAGGTTTATTTGGCAAATAAATTGTGTTTTAGGGAAAATTCCAGCCTAGAACCATGTTGTTAATTAAAAGGAGAGACAAAAGGGGCGGTAGTAAATGGGAGAAGCCAATGTGTGCCTCCTTATGGGAGCTGCTCAAACTGAGGCTGAACTGGAGCCACAGTAGCGGAAAACAGTAGGAAAGGCTAGTGACCAAAGACAGGATATAGCACCTGCAGCTGGCCCTCACAGGCAGAAAAGAGCCTTGGGTTTTCATCAAGCATGGGGAGGGAGGGCATAAGGATAGGAGAGGAAAGCCTCTTTGCTGCTACAGGAAAAAAGCAGGAAGGAAGGACAGTCTGTTAAGCAGATTCTGTTACTTTCTGAGGCTTCTTGGAAAGCTAGTCTCCCTTCGGCTCATTTATTTTCTTGTAGCCTTCAATCTTCAGCTCCTCTGGGCAGAATTTACAGGTATGCTCACTCCCTTTCCCAAGACAGACTTTGCTACCGCAGCAGTTACAGGCACTTAGGAATTCCTTTGGCTAGGGTAAATACCTGTGACTGACTAGTATTTGCTAGCAAAATTGAGTCTGAAGTTTCTGGACAGTTAACATCCAGCCTTGCTTTCCTGGCACTGTATGAACCTCCCCTTTAAACAGTTCTTGGATCCCCCATGGCAGGCGAAAACTTGTTGTGGTATACGTGATTCCCATGGAACGCAGTAGAGAAGACTGCTTATGTGGAAGCGATTGCAGGAAAAGGGGTATTGTCTGGGAGCTCATTAGTGAATATTTGTAAAGCTCTTTGGAGCTAGAAGGGTTTAAGTAGAAGGGATTTGTATTTTGTGCTGGGTCTGCTGGGATTTCAGAAGTGGGTGTGAGGCACGCAAAGTGCTATGCTCGAACACCTCCTGTTTTAAACACAACAATCTCACTTTTGCTGTTGCAGGAACACAGGAGGAGCGGGGGCTCCTGGCATGGAAGCAAAGCCATGAGGGAGGGACAGAGAACTCTCAGCTCGTTTCCAAGGTCTATGATCTTCCGTTTGGCATAGGCACCAAATATTGTGATGTCTCTTGGTTTCGGTATCTCCCTGCTTGCCCCAAAAGACTGTCTGGTGACAAGAGAATGGATGAACTGAAGGCTGTTGGACAGAAAAACAGTGTTAAAGCAAGCTTAGAAAGAGACTCTGAGATTGGTGCTGATACAGGGATATAAGCACCTGGCCTGTAGGTGAGCTCATCTCAGAAGCAGAGGTCAGAAAGTGTGTCTGCAGCCCCCATCATCTGAGCATGAGCTGGCAGCTGCTAGAGGGGGGAGCAGGAGGAGGATCGTGTCTTACTCTTCCCAGCTCTGCCCACTGCACCACTGATGACCTTGAGGAAGTAATTTTTTTCTTCTTGCTTCCTGCTTGCCCATTTTTAGGAGGAATCTAATCCCTCTTCGAGAAACACCAAAGCCCAAGAAAAACCTAGGAAAGATGTTCTGTTTCCTTCCTTGCACTGACCCTTGGGCAGCCCACGGAGGAGCTGTTCAGCTGAAGCAGAGGGCTTCCTGTCCCCTGATCTGGCAGCTCAAGGAGCCAATGGAGAAGGCACCCCTGATGTGCCCTGTACTGCTCTGAGGCATCCCTTGGGTCGAGGTTAATCCCCAGCACCTGAAAGCAACACTCATCTCTCACCTTGTGTTTTATACCTCATCCTGCCAAGGGGAAGGAGCAGGCACCTCAAGGTCATGATTCATCTCATTCCATATTCCCATAATTTAGTCAGCCAAATGAATGTTGTTGTAAGAGAGGCGTCTAAAGTTAATGGGATAGATTGTCTTCTGAACCTGTCTCTTTCGCCTTAGACCACAAAGGGACTCTAGAGACCTTACTTAGGTTCTTGACCTAACAGAAAAACCCAGCTTCACTGAAATGTATCCCACCTGGAGTGCTGGGAGGAGTCTCAGGTGAGCCAGTTTCCTGTAGGGCACCCAGCCCTACAAAGATGAAAGAATCCTCATCAAATATAAAGGAGAAAACATTTCTTCTCACACTCTTATGCATCCCTGCTACTGCTATGTCCTCTGTACACTCACTGTACCTGTTTGGTGTGGTGTGGTGATTGTGTGGTGACAAGCACTTCTCTGGAAAATGTGTGCAGATTATTGCTCCTATTCCCTATTAGCAGAAACTGTCTCAACCTGTATGGCCACATGCAATGTGATCACATGTGGTTCTGGTTGCTGGTGGTGTGTATTAACATAGCTGCTGTATCATCAACTTGTGTTTCCTTTATTGAGCTTTATACTTGCTTTTTTGTAAGTATAATAAATAATGAAATGTACACTGCAATGATATTTCTCGGGGTGGTTGCTGTAGCGAGAGGCAGGTGGTATTGAAAGAATCACAGAGTAATTCAGGTTGGAAGGGACCTCTGGAGGTCATCTGGGCCAGCCCCTGCTCAGAGATGGTCCTGTTAGACCAGGTTGCAGAGGACTGTGTCCCGTTGAGCTATGGATGGAAAGTCATAGCCTTTTTGGGTAGCCTCTTCCAGGTCTGCCCGCCCTCGTGGTGTGAAGTGTTTTTCCTTGTGTCTAACTGGAATTCCTAATGCTTTACCTCTTGTCTGTTGCCTCTTGTCCTTTCACTGTTCTTCTCTGAGAAGTATCTGACCCTGCCTTCTCTGGACCCTCCACTGGACAGCTGAAGGCCAAGATACAATGGCCCTTTTGCTATCTTGTCTCAAGACAGAACAATACTGGTGTGGTTTCAATGACAAACTATTATACCCCGTTCACAGCTGTAGTGGTAGGTGGCTTTTCTATTGGTAAGAGATGTATTGAAAATTTTTGGTTTGTGAGGGAATGAAACCTGAATAGATCAATTGTGTGAGTGTGGGATCTTAAAGGAAGAAACATTATGGTATAAATAGTTTGCTGTTGTGGGCAGATTGGAGTGCCTCTGTTGATGATTGTGGCTGTTATGTCTTTGAGAGAAAAAAAGCTATTTGTACCTTGAAGTATATCTGACTCTTCATCCACCATCACGTATTTCAGACATGATCAGTCCCAGGCATCTCAGCTCTGGTCTCTTCTTTGTCATGCCCAACCTTGACTACATCTCTAAATTAATGTAGAGCCAGTCTATGCTCTCAGGCTGCTCTCTCTAGCAGGCAACCCCCTGGTCTTACTCATCATCTCCCTCAAATTTACTTGTGCTGTAGCACATGTGGGAAAGTGAGTTGTTACACCTGTTCCCGTGTCCTGTACTGAGGCTGCCATGCACTGGAGGTTTAACTGGGAGCAGGATACACAGCTAATGAACCAGGTACCCAAGGCACACCAACAGCTCTGTGGAGGCTGCAGCCATATCCTGTCCCTTCTCCTCATAAGACATGTTAGGATGCTGGTAAGTGCCAGAGCTTTATATTTGCTTTAGCTCTGTTAAAAGAAAAAATAATATTGGCACGGGTTTGCTACCAAAAAATCATCTAGAATTGGCTTTTTGTTCCCCACCCCAAGGCTGGAGAACATTGCTCATCTGGTATGCTGTCACCTTGCACCCCTAGCCTGCTGAGTGTCACCATCTTGTATTTGGCTTGCAGGCTCCCTGAGTGGAGCTGGACATGACTTTACAGATCTTGGCATGAGGGGCCCCAGTCCCCAGAGGAGGCTTCTTGCCCAACACATCCTATGGCTCTGGAGGTGCAGGCAGCTGTGGGGAGTGGCCTGCTGGTCTGGGGCAGCTGTGTCTGCTGTTGCTAAGGCTCAGAAGGCAGATTTTCAGAAGCTGTTTATATCCCTATGTCCATCTCAGGCTCTTAAATGCCCTTTAAAATTCCCCCTTTGATATGTTTGTTATCTTTTTATAAAATATCATTTTATTTGCCTCAGGAGGACAATTCCAAATTTTAAAATTATGTAGGCAGGGGTTAGTCTGTAGGGCCACCACTTCTCCCAGCTGCATGTGGCCACTTGAGATTTGGAAACAGCTTTGGCTTTGGACTGCAGCAACACAGCTCCTGTTTATTTGCTGCTTAATGAAAAATGAAAATCAGAGGATCCTCAAGTGGTGTAAAACCGAACACTTGAGGGCTGTTCCAGATTGCTTGGACCACAGCCAGCTACCTGTCAACTGTATTTTGCTTTCATGCTGCTGAGTCCTGAGTGCAGCAAGACTTTCTGAAGTCAGCCAGGTGTGGGGTCACTCTGCTTGTGGCTTTGCAGGAGCAGACGGCTAATTGGCAAGTCCAGGCAGATGCTCCTGCTGTTGTGGCAGAGACACAGCGATGGGGATTTGCTTGTACCTGAGTGCACTGGCACTAGAGCAGCTGATCAGAGGCTCATTTTCATACCTTTCTCACAAGAAGATGTGACCTGAGCAGTAGGAGTGTCCTTTACACTGCAGCACAGCTGTCACGTACCAAGTCTTACTCTGTCCTGTTCAGCTTGGTCTGCTCAAACCGCAGCCAGGGCTGCACTTCCACTGACTGATGTGTCCATGTTTCCCTCTGCTCCGTCTCTGCTGCCTCTCTGGCTCCAACCTCTTACCACTGCACTGCCCCAGTAGCCTGCTAGCCTACAATTTCCCAGATTTTTTTCAGGAAATGTTTTCATCAGACCAACCACTGAGTGCTGCACAATGTGGGACCTGTGGAATTAAGGCTGCTTCCCTGCCAAGGCAGAGCAGACTTCGCGCACACCAGGGCAGAACAGCCCTGTCTGTGTAAAGTTGGCTCTGCAGGAGAGGAAACCACATTCCCATGTTACTTGCAGGCCTGCACTCTTGTGAACTATGATCATTCAAGAGGAGGAACCAAAGTAACATGTTCTTCATCTTCTCCTTCATGTCATTACAATGCTTCTAGCCTCAAAGCAATGACAGCATGAATAACTTAAACACACTGGGAAGGCCAGGGAATGGCAAGCTGCACCCTGGAGAACTCTGAAAAGCTCTTAAACCCAAAGAGGACCCCTGCACCCCCACTTTCAAACACAGCAGCCTGGCAAGCATTCATCTTCGAGTGCTACCACAGCCTCAATTGCAGGGACAGAGAGGGCTCTGTGGTGTTTACTCTTCCCTTGTACTTCAGTACTTGGTTCCACGTGTTTTTGCCTGAATGGATTGTGCTTTTATGCACCAAGGCAATGCTGGGCCACAGTCCAGGCCTCTTGGATTCAGTCTAAAAGCTGGCTGCTGAAGATGGATACCTAGGCATGCCAGCTTTAGTTTAGGTTTTAAAATAAAACTTCCAACCTTTCTGTTTGTGATGGCTGGTAGCATAACCTCAACATAACCACTATCAGAGCACAGTTTGTTCAAGTCTGCAGAGAGCCTTTAATGATAACTCAGAGATGTGAAAGACTTTATTCAAAATCACAGCACTTTTAATTCCAAGACACTATCGTAGCAGCACTACTCATCCAAGAATTAGATGTGGAAGAAGAGCACAGGGCTGATCACTCAGCCTTAGACACTCCACAAAAATAAACAATCAAAGTGTATTACTGGGCCTGCACTTTTCTGGGTGACTGGGGAGTGGGTGCCCACAGCTGCTGTTCTTATAAAGAGATAGAAGAGCCTCATCCCACTCTCTGTGAGGAAATTTCCTCTTTCCTTGTCAGCCCAAGATGAAAAATTGCACCAGAAAAGTAATCACTGCCAGGAGGCGATTTTTTCAGATTGCTGTTTGAGACCTGCACCTTATGGGAGTGTGCAGACGGCCACTGATCTGGCCTCCCTGCTGCTCTTCCACAGCTTATACTAGGCAAGGTCACTTAACTGTACATGCCTCAGTTTCTTTGTGAAGCAAGGCTAAACATTAAATAGCAGTGGGTAAAAGCATTTTTTAATAAATAGTTAAGACCTTTAAAACTTTTAAAAAGTATAAATTACTCAACTGATATATTAAGAAGTACTAATGAGGGGAGGAGAAGTCAAACCACTTCAACTCAGTGTCTCCACACTCTGCTTGGAGAGGTAGTTCACTGAAACAGGTGAAGCCTCTTCATGTGCCCGGTCTACCTGCGGTGCTTGGCAAAACATTAGCAGAGATACCGTTTAGAAATCTTCATCATCGAAGGTCTCAGTGCAGCGCAGCATCATGGTCTCATAATCGCAGTGAAGATCTTCTTCCTGAAAGCCCCCCCAAAGTCAAGCAGGATTAAAAACCACAGGAGTTCACGGAGTTTCAAATACACAGTGAGTTGGTCAAGAGCTGATGTGCCAGCAAATGCCTCATGAGCTCTCCCCTCCTCTCTGAATCAGCAACCAGCACTTGTCAAGTGCCTGAGGTGCCTGATGAAGAATGGCTCAAATATTTTGCCAATTTCCTTCTAAAATCACAGGGCTCCACCCTGTGTCTATTTACATCATCTAGACAGCTGTCACTGACTGTGGTAGCAAGTATGTCAGGCTCTGAAGGTACGAGAGCTTCCTTGAGGCCTTAACTTCTACCAACTTCAGGCTTTGCTCCACTTCTAGCAACAGAAGGAAATGGTCTTCTCTTTCACCGGTTTACAGAGAATAAGTGGCTCTTGAGAAATCAAAGTCTGGAAGATGAAAGTGTTCATGCCTGCAGTCCATCTAGTCCACCTTCTGCATTGATGCAAGACTCTTCAGTGAAATACTGCTTTTAAAAATAGGTGCTGTTTAAAAATGTATAGCTTAAGGAGCACTAAATCCCACTTGCTTGTCAAGTGACTCATCTAAAATCCATAATTTTAAAAGCAAGTGTGCCTTTGAAGACACAAAGGTGCTCAGTACTATTTAGAAAAAAAACCCCAGTGAGTTTCATTTAGGTTAAACCTTTGAATCTCAATCTAAATTAATTCATTACTGCCTTTGCTGCTAAGCTTCTCTTATGATGTGACCTTAAGACAACAGTTCTTGAAAAATTACAAGATTGCTTAACTCATGCTCAGAAATATTTCTCTATCATGTACTGTATAAGCATTCTCCTGTTCTCATTTTAGGGTCACTGCCCTTTTAAGGGCTCTCCCTCTCCTCACCAAATTCTTTTCCCCCTCCTCTCGTGTGAGTCTTTCTGAAGCTTTTTATTGCAGTGGAGTGCGTGCCCTTGGCAGTCTTGAGAGCCAGGGCAGCAGCTCAAGAGGAGCTGTGCTCAGTAGCTCTGTGACTATGAAACAGTGACCATACACAATCCAACAGCAGTACTTTGCACCTGGACAGTTAACCAGAAATGGCAGAACATGGCACTGGCATGAATGACCAGCAATAAAATCCATCACCTCATCAGCTCTGCAGATGAAAAGAAAGGAGACCATGGGCTGCCTTTTGTATTTCAGTCAGGTGTACATCACATGCCTTACCTTGATACTTACTGTCCTTGCTACCCACCTCTGTATCTTCTACAAGGTGTGTGCACAGCGTACTGGGACACTGCTTTATCCTTGAGATAATTTATCCCAGCACTGCCCAAATTCCTATGCTAGCATAGCACCAGCACAGGTACCACATCAAGGGAAGGGGAATGGTCTGCAGAGGTTCAGTCATACCCATAAGGTAAGCAGGACGGGTTCCTTTCCCTGTCAAGTCCAGGAGTCTCTGATGCTCTGAGTAGCCCAATTTCTGGGGTAAGGTGAGTAGCCTATACTGATCTCTCTGCTGCTGCCTGAGTTGGTGTGTTTCAAGCTAGCTGGAACATCTTCTATCCCTGCTCTGCAACCACTTTCATAACTGTCTCAATCTGTTTGCTTTGAGATGGATCCGAATTTCTGCTCTCAAAACAAAAAATATCTTGTCAGTCATATTTTCTTTTTTCTTTTTTTTTTGCCTCTTGGCAGCACTGTCTAGATGTTCTGTACTGCATTCTAAATCAAAACAGATTGTGACCTTCACATTATCTAGCCTGGGTGATTTCTGCTCAAACTCCCTTTTTATTGTCTTATCACAGAGAACTAAAAGTTCCTGCATAAAAGAAGTGTGTGCAGCATTTTACTTCCTTTACGATCCACAGAGTACAGTCAACTTCCGATTTGCACTAGTTTGGGCTCTTCTGCTGCCTGTCTTCCCATCAGTCTCATTCTCCTAGTCTTATTTTAAATGTGCCTCTTTATACCTTGAAAGAGACACTACCTCTTCCCATGCCACCTCATCTGGGAGCTGTGAGATGGACTTGGGCTCACATATAACGATGTAGCCCCAAGCAGAAGAACAAAATGAGACCATGCCATGCATGATACTCACAAAAGAAATTTAAAACCAGAAAATGCCATATCTTGCCTAAAGCTTTTCTTCCTTTTCTAGGCCCGCTCAGTTCATGGTCATTTACATAAACACGAGAAGAGCTCTGCTCTTACACAGAACACAGTTATTCACAGACCAAAGGGCTGTGTAGCTCATTGCCTGGTCTCTGAGAACAGTCAGCAGGAGAAGTTTAGATAAAAAGTGCAAGAATTGGGCACACATTGTGCTCTATTTTACAATAAATACTCCTACATTATAGCAAAGTGTGCTGTGAGGCTGTCCTGCACTGGAAATTGAATCTGGACCTTCAGATTTAGTAATTGCCCATGGATTGATGACCCTGGAGTTTAAATATGGTAATTTGTACATGCAAATATTTGTAAGATGCTGTTTGTTCATTTTATTTAGTGCTTTTTAGTTCTTCTGGTGTTAAGCACAATGAATAAATAATTCTGTGTACCAAATCCATACCGTGTAGGAATAAAATGGTCTTGCAGTACCCCTCAGTCTTTTTTTGTAGAAAAGTCCTACTCTTATCAGTTTCTATTTAATGCCTTTTCCGGTGCTCGCTGCCATTCTCTGCACCTCCTCTAGTGCTGCTATCTCCAGGATGGGGGAACCAAACAGCATGCAGCAGTCTCTATCGGACAGATTCAGATAGTGGTGCAACACTAGTTTCTGCTTCGTTTTCTGTCACAGCTACCCCTCATCACAAACCTTGTATTTTCCTTCAAAGGAGCATCTGTTCAAGTACCAGAGAACAGGTGGGAGCTAGGCAATAGAAACTAGAAAACCAATGGCTACTGTGGAGGTACCACTGACTCTGAACCAAAACAAGCTCTGGTTGAGGGGTATCTCCCTTTTGGCTCTTCATCCACATGCAAGTTCTGAGCTGCCTTCTTGGTAGGGGGACAAGAAGGGAAGGAAGAACAGTACAAAGACTTCTGGCTCAGCAAACTTGCAATAATAGGCTGAGATTAAGAGGAAGCTCAGGAGCTTTTCATCAGCCCTTTCACGAACGCGAATATCCTGCTTCTAGGACCTGCCAGTGGAGGGCTCAGGGCAGGGAACCTGGCAGCCCCAACAAGCAGAAGGTGGTTCTGCTGAACTCAGAATGAAGCAGCTGGGGGTTGCTGGAGAACTGCAAAGTGAGCTTTGCCTGCTCAGAGGAGATCACTCGAGCTTTTCCACAAGGAACTTTCATGCAAACAATAATAATAAAACATATTTAAAATGCCTCACATCATTTGCCATTTTGAATGATATTCAGAGTAGTGTTCACTCACACTTTGCCTCTTACAAAGGCAATACTACTGGCCTGTTGGAATGACACATCAGAAATAATGAACCTCAAGTTCTTATTTCTAATCCTTCTGGACAATATGATCAGAAGCACTGAATACAAAAATCCCTTTCTGATATTGCTCCTGAAATACATTGCTCTGAAATACATTGTTCCTTCTTTAAGGAATCCTTTGGCAAGGCTTACCTGGCAAAACTGTGCATTATCGAAGAAGAGGTGTTTTAGGAAGTCAGTAACCTGCAGGTAGAGTCTAGGGTGATCCTCTGGATTTTCAGAAGTGCAGCTTGTATATGCTGAACTGAAAATGGAATCAGATACTGTATTTAATTTCCTGACCCCTTCTCCTTACTTTCTCTCCTCCACATTTTACTTGTAAATTAAAAAAAAAAAAAATCAAATTGTTCTCAAGATGGTTCTGATATTAAAGACAATAGCCAAGCAAGACAGGGAGGGGTGGTGACGGATGTATTGATAAGATACTGTTTGCAAAGTGTAAGGGAGATATGTAAGAACAGAGAACAGAAATACAAGAAATTGGTGTCACAACACAGAGATCCACTGATACACGATAGCCATAGTAACACTGTTTTGAGGAAAAGTATATATCCATTAAAACAGAGAGCAACAATGGTTATTTGGGAGTGTATTTTGTAGGGCTGTTCAGAGGAACAGCTTTGACTTATTTTGTAAAGTTTTTGAGTGAATGCAGTAACCGTGGTAATGAAATGACATTAGCTATAACTGGCAGGTTTGTTCTCAGGTAACTGTGGCACAAAGCTAAGCTACTCATTCTGGACCTCACCTCTGTATTTCTCCTGGGATTTTACAAAGTTCTGCCATCACACCTCTGTCCAGAATTACAAGGTGCAGAATAACAGGCAAGGAAGAGAAAACAATAAATGTTGACTATTGAAATACTAAACTGATTTGGGAACTAAACCAGACTGTAAAGGTTATGGTAATACTTTGCAGTATTAAGGAATACTTAATCTTATTTTAAAAGCAAATGGAAATTGTGACCTAATAAATGTTATTTAATAGATAAATATTTGTTAAGCTTTTTCATCCATTCAAGTATATTCTGATCAACAGCAAAAACAACCTTATTTTAATTCATTGTCTTCTGGAAGTGCAATCTGGCATGGCAGTGAAAGGAAGAGATGCACATTAAAGACCACTCTAAATGTTGAAAAGTAGAAAATGGGATTAAAACCCCACAGATTAAAAACACTACTCGCAAAGAGAAACAATCCTAACAAAGACTAAGTAGCAAGAATACATAAAAGATGAATCATAATGTGATTTTCCTCTTGAGGAAAACTACCCTTTTCTTTCTTTGGTCTGCTGGGAAAAATCAAAGGCAGTGCCAGCCTTGTATCTGACGATCTTCTCTAGGTAACTCATCTGAATTGAAGAGGAAAGAAATGTTATTATTTAATAGGCCTTGTGTTTCTTTGATGTTACTGTTCTGGTCAGCCACACTTTAACCTGATCGCCTCCTTGTGACTATATTAGGGTACTTGGAAAAGACAAGGGAGAAAATGTTGAAAATTTTTGATTTTTGTCTCATTAAATGAGAGTACAGTTTAGGATTAGCTGATTTATCCAGGGAATGCCTCGTGGTCCTCATAGGCCTGGTAAGTGACAGAGAGAAAAGGAAAACAGTATTTACAAGTATTGCAAATTGAAAAGGCAGAAAGCTGTGCAGAGCAGCAAAGAAAATCAGAAGGACCCCAGTTACCCTGAAATGATGTGCTGCTCTTAATAGCGATTCTTACTGATTCTGCTGTAAATGACCACTAGTAATTTCACTTTTTCACCTTAAAAGGAAGCATTATTGTGAGCACAGTTGATGGAGGCTGCTATTCTAACCATTTATTTAAAAAGAGAGCTATTGTCTTACTCCACACAGTACTTTCAGTGGAGTACTGACAGTGGGCTATTAATTACTGTATCTACCAAAAGGAGGGAGTTTGTAATTTACCTCTGGCTAGACATTCCCTGAGTCTTGCTTCTGTCAAGGAAACCAGCAGCAACATCAAACGCATCTTCAAACATTACCTAGCAGAGAAATCACTTCAGATGTCAGCATATCCAGCCACCTAAAAGTTTTACCTAGGGCATAATTTTTAATAATAAAGTCTTTAAAAGCATGATTTTTGTTCTTTACATTTAACAGGGATGTTTACAGCTAGAGTAAACCAAGAATTTTTGTGGAGACAGGAATAATATGGAATAACTGTATTTCATGGCTAGGAACACAAGGTCAGTCCATTACCTTAAGCCTGTGCTTCAACTTCTAGGAATTAGACTTTACATTACATCTCCCAAAAAATCAGTAAAAAGCATGAACTGTATGGGTGCTTTAGAGACTTGACTGTGGACGGCTGCTTATGGCTGGAGATCTCAGCTGTTCCAGCCAGTCTCTCCAAATCTGATTCCAGTTTACAAAGCAGTTTGGATGCTCCCTGTGCCAGACCACTAAACTCATTAGTTCACTCCGCCATAATGCAGTTCACACTTTCTGTGCCAGAAAGCACCGTACATGGAACATTCCCATGACATTTCCTAAGGCGGTGGGTGAACAATATGAGTTGTGTCCTGTGACTCAAAAAGGACTCATCAATGCAATTTACTTACATGCTAAAGGTAAACATCTGTCTTTCCCTTGCAGCTAATAAAATGACACATACCTCTTTGAGCAGCTAGTTACTTCAGCAATCAGTGCTCCAGGAACCATTTATAGAGTTGGCTGTTATTTAATCAATCTCTTATTAATAAATGCCCTTGTCTACTCAGTCACTGACTTCTTGGCTCTGCAGAGGTGCATGGTACAGGCAGTCATTGGCCCTGTACCACTGGAACTGCTCTAAAATACTTTTCTCTTTGCTACCAAATGCTTTGATGAAAAAACTCCACCCAACCCAAAACACAGCAGGCTTTGGCAAACTAGGTATTCCTTCTGGATTTAGATAATCTGTTCTTTTTGGAGAGTTTGCGGAGCACAGTAATTGTATAATTCTTGTTCTTGCTCCCTGTCCTTGGAGCAAAGGTACGAGCAAATTTAACTGTTACTTAGCACAGAAACTCCACGTGTCAGTGGAGACTAGCAGGATTACTACCACTGCACTACTGTAGCTTGCTAGGTATCTTACCCAGAGAAAATTTGGTGCAGACATTTACTCAACAACTGCTTACTGTCTCCACTTATGCATTCAAGTGGTCTTGAGAAAGGTTAGTTACAACTACTGTATGTTTCCAGTTAAAAGCGGCAGAGCCAATTAGCATCTGAAGGCTTGGAGTTTCAGAGGCAGACTATGAATGTTGCTGAGCACTTACTTCCTCTGGTGTGGAGAATGAGGAACAACTGGCTTCCTCACTGTTACCTCCGCTGTCCCTCACACTACCTTCAGTGCAAGCAGGCTCTTGGCAAGCAGCCTTGGGTTCCATCAGGAAATCTCTCTGGCTACAGTACTGCAAGATGCTGTCCCTGCTCTCTTCAGAAAGCTCTTGCCAGAGATGGGAAATAGCTGTGGAGACCTCAGGAAGAGGCACCTCTCCAGTGCAAACAATTCCATGCTCTATCAGCAGGTCCACTGTGTGCTTATAAAAATACAGGTATCTGGAAGGAAAGGAAAGGGAGCATCTCTTAAGAGCAGGCTATAAGGCAGCCAACTACTGAAAATCAGCATGACACTGGCAAGTAGCTCTGATCCATAACTACTTCACTGACTCTGCCTCTAAGACTTCATACAATTACTGAATGATGATCAACACTGTTTGAAGATTTCACCTGCAAAAAAGCAGGCTCCAGCTACAGCCTCAGCAAGACTGCCTCACAACAGAAGCTCCAGGCACCACAGGTTGTACTTGTTGCATGGGCAAATCTCATTCTGGAATTTAATAAATTTTCAGTCACTTGCCTTTGTACCCCGAGCCTTTTTCCCTGTAAATCATTTTTTATACATTTACTGCCATTGCACTACACTTTAAAACCCTGGCTGAAGTCATATCCTGATATAATAGGTACTATACATGCAGGCAGAAAGAAACTACCCCAAGTCTGGATGCTCTGACTTAAGCATGGGAGCTCAATTTCCTCCATTTTACATCTAAGGAAAAACATCCCTAAAACTGACTTTGATGCAGTCTGTAGTGAAACTGGTGGTGGAACATAGGGGTTATAATTTCAACCCAGTGACTAAATCTCAGAACAAGCCTGCTTCTTCTGTCAGCACTGTGTGGCACAGTGTGAACCAAGGATAATAATGTCTACTTCAGAAAGTAGCACTGAAGGTTATTTTACATTAATTAAATGCTTAGAGAGTCTCAGATGAAAATAACAGCATCAAAGGAGTACAAACTATAAGCAGCAATCATTGTTACTATGTTTGGGCTCAAAATGATTCCTTGGAAGATATCCCAAATGAGCACATTTCCTGATTAACTGAACAGTATTGCATGAGAAAGTAACTCAAAATAGTTCATTCTTTTATTTTTTATTTGTAAATATTTGTTCCAGCAAACCAATATCAAAAAGGTAATTTTGTAGACAAGCATAAATTTGTTTAAACCCCACTTTCCACACCCTGGAGTACTTTCCACCACTGCTGGAGGCAAAATACCAGAAGGGGAATAAGCGTTCTCATGTAAGGTATTGCACTCACTGGTTTCTGAATGTCCAGCTCCAAACAAAGGATCTGGCATTTCTCAAGCAGAAGAACATGAATCACCATTAGTCTGCTCTGCTAAAGAAATTAAGCTTGAAGCACGACTCAACTATTCCCTTCCCAACTGGAAGGAGACAACCACATTTTGCATTGGACAGAGTACTGCAAAGTCCTACCAATGTAGCTCCTACTGCTGGATGTGGGAAAAAAACCCAGTCAGTTGAAGCTCAAAGCATTTCTGATGCTTCCCAAACAATGTGATTAAATGATCACCAAAAGGCTATTGCTTTCTTTGCTGAAGACTCCTTGTCGTTTTATGCCTTTTATAAAAGATAATTTTTTGACAGGAATTAGATATAAACCTAATGCAATCTGTCATAGGACTATAGGATAAGTGCCAGAGTTTACACAGCACAAGCCTTGGTTTATCTTGTCAGTAAAGAACAGGAAAGTCAGGTGTTTATGGCTCTGTCGTGCAGTCTTTGATAAAGTAGACTTTTCTAATCCTGAAAATCTTGATTCAGCACATTTCAAGGTCTTGTAAAAGATACCGGATAACAGCCACCTCCAAATCTCACAAGAGCAAAAGCAGGAGCAGGAGTGTGAAGCTGATGCCATCTGCTGGCCCAGCTGCAGTCTTCTTTTGAGGAAAAGCCCGATGATCCAAGGCGTTTTTAGAAATATATAGCAGCTCAAAGCAAAACAGAAGGAGGAACTGCACAAGTTTTTGGTTATGGCAGTGATGCCATGGAAGAGGATGCCAACTGCAGCTCTGGATTCTCATGCACTGCATATTCTTAACTCTGGAATGGTTAGGGTGAAACTGACTGCTTGATGGTATAGGATAGATTACACATGCATCTATTTCTCGTATCTTTACAATCAAATAATGGTTTGTCTTGTTGGAAAAGCAGGATAAAACCTCTAAGTACCTCCTAGTGTTGTCTAGACAGCAAGGGGAAGAACATGGAGTACAACGTACCCAGTTTTAAGATAGCAGTAACTTTGAAAAAAGCCAGTAGTTCTACCATTAAAATTTCTAACTAAAGTACACGGACAGCTGACATAAGAACGGTGGTCTTTGACTTTTAGGTCCTGCATCAGGCATTTAGAAGCTTAAAGGGTTTACAGACTCTCACCCACGAGTCTAAAGCGTAACACACACACAAGTGTTTAGGTTTCCCTCCTCCCCAGGGTTGCAGATATCTTTGCATTGTTTCAGAATGCCCTCTGGTATCTTCTGGACAACCACTATTCTGCTGAGGCTGAGGACTACAAGATCTTCCTTGGCTGAATCCAGCCTTACCCTACTCTGATCCCACTAAAACATACTCCAAGCTGCCAGGACCTAAGGGTCTGTTTCTGGAAGGGGCAACCACATTCAAGTTCCTCATAACAATGCCATTAGAGGAAGGATGAGCACCACTGGGGAGAAAAGTATATGCCTGCCTCTGGTTCCTGCACCTCCCTGGAACACATACAGCTAGACTCTCGATAATTTCATCTGGTGCAGCAATTCTTACACTCCTAAAATCTAGCCCCATTGCAGGGAGACAACTTGATAGGGTACCAAAAGCACAGATACACGGGGACACACAACTGCATAAATCATCCTGGATTCATAATCTCCTGTTCCACCTGCGCTTCCCTGTTAAACCACTGCTGTTAGCATGTGTGTTCCATCTTACTCTGCAAGCCATATGGACAGCGGTAAAGCATGGCAACACGGGGACAGACACACTTGAAAGAAATTTTCTTCTTTTCTTTAAGGGGTGAGAACTCCTCAGGGATTTATGAAGGCCTGAAAAGCTGTAGACTGCTACAACACTGAGAGTCCATTCATATGCAAGTTGCAGGGACTTTGGAAGTGATCAGCTTCATCACCAGCAGGGCCAAAGCTGCTGGCACAAGGCTTCTGCAAGGCAGGTGCAGGCTCCAGCAGGGCTGCAGGAACGGCAGCACCTGGATGCACAGTGTTAATGAAAACAAGTTAAAAACCTGAAGGTAGCGTGGGGTGCACCTACCGTTCAAATTCCACTAGATCTGGGGATGAAGTGTCTGAACACTTGATCAAGTCTGGCTTCCCATATTCTTCCAGTGTTTGTTTTTCACATTCTTGAAGCAAATACCAGATGGCAGAGTTACTTTCACTCACATCTTCTGAGGTTGATGTAGTGCTGGAAAGAACACAAGGGAAAAAAAGCCACATGAACAACTTCTTAACTGGATTAATAAGGGCCTTCTCATGGTCACTCCAGAGCCCAGGGCCTTTCTTCCCAAGCCAGATTTTTCTTCCTTCTTTTGCTTTGCAGGCAATGAGAAATCCTTGCCGGAGATCAGCTACATAGAAGGGAAAGAAAATACAGGCACTGACTGGAAATGAGACCAACAACATGCTTAGAATATTTGTGCACTCAGTTGGATTACAGGAATCCAGGTGAAATCTCTTTGTCCTTTCCTCATGATGAAAAACCTCTGCATGGAAATACAGTAGCAATGACAAAGAGGTTCAGAGGTACTGGGATGGAAGCAAGTAGAAAGTATTACCATATTTTCTTGACTGGTATAAGCCCTTACCTGGGACTGCCAAATTGCCTCCTGACATATTCCTCCCTGACTTCCTCCAAGCTGGATGGGCTCCCCTCCAGACTGCAGCATGCTGTTGTCAGCAGAAAGGTTATTGTCAACCATCAATGGCACTTTTGGCTTCTCTCTCACTCTCAGCCCCCACCAAGCAGAATACAGTCAACAACTGTTCTTCACAAGCCAGAGCTTTTCATTAGGCAAAAATGGTGCGAAAGAACAAACATCTGTCTCTCCTACAACGTAACTAGCACTACTGGGAGTTTATGAACACTGAGGAACTTAGAATCAATACCTTCTTCCTAACACTGATTTGACAGAACTGATGGTGAAAACAACCAGCAAATCCAAGTCCAGGCACGCACTAGTCAACACAGTATTTTTTGATTACCTTATAATGAACAAATTGCATTTAAAAAACCCCTGACATCCAACCTGTACTTCATATGTAGTATGAATTTTACATATATGCAAGTAAATACAAGGGGAAGCTTGCCTCAGACTCCCCTTGGCCAGCCTCACTGCTTGTCATCCCTTCAATTTTGCTCTGTCAAACCATTCTTTCTAACTATGACTGACTTTTATGGGTTATCCAAGGATGTGAGTTCAGATGAGGTTGTTCATTTCAAGCACTGAGACTTCCAATTGATGCAAATTATTCCAGGCGCAAGTCACATGAATAGCAATTTTTCTTCTAGCTGACAGGAATTTGGACACTTGAAGGGACAAAAAATATGTCCAAAGCCTCTGCCCTGTCAGCCCCTAGTCCTGCTTGCTGCCAGCAAAGGCAGCGGCCAGCAGCAGTAAACAGAAGCACATTGTTGAGGGCTTGAAGCCCCACAGCAGGAGCTGCCACAAGGGCAGACGGTACCTGCTGACCAGTGTGACCAGGGTGTCACAGGCTGTAACAGAGCAGGCCTGCCAAGCTTTTGAAAGAAAACAAAACTGTAGCATCCCACTTAACCATTTCTATTGGAGTACATTCTTAACCAGAGGCTTCCATTTCCTACCCTAGGAAATCCTTTTCCCTCGCACTGCAGTGTGCTGTTCTGCAGCCTAAGTTCCCGCAAGGCTAGGTGCTGGTGACAGCTGTGACTCTCACCGTGTCACACTGCTGCGGCCAGGAGGAGCACACACGCTCCTGCAGGCTCCTCATCGGAGCCAGAGGATGCAGCCTGGGGACCCATGGCAGCCCTACACCTGCTGGGGCAAATGGGCAGCAGCTGCCAAGGGTACTCAGCCTGCTGCCATGGGATAGCAGGAATTGCTTGTTTCCTTCCTTCACCTGGGCCGGGGAGAGGGTAGGAAAGACTGAGTCTCAGAGGGGCATTGCTGAGATGCAGGGCTTAGTGGGTTGACAGACTTTTCACTATCTCCTGTTCATTGCTACAACTAGAGCCGCAGCTGGCTGCAATGCTTTAATGGCTCAGCTGTGTAATTCTGTCTCTATTAAACAAAACATAAAAACCAAGTCCAGGCTCTTCATCCAAGCAAATACTTGCACACAGTTACCTTTCATCTTCAGCAAAGAACACAAGGTTTGCTCCAGCTTCTGGATAGATGTCTTAGCCTTACGCAAAACCTGATACTAAACATAAAAAGAAAACAGAACTGATTGTTCTCTGCTCTAACTAGATTCATGTTTTAACATGCCTTTGTTACTTTCTTCATTTTTCCTTCATGTTTACCTTCAGTAATTTCCATGTCTCTGTGAAAACAACTGTGTTGTTTCACTGGCTACCCTTATACATATAAAAAAGGGAAACAATTAATAAGAGAGTAAATTTCAATACAGAATAGAAATATTTGGGTATATATTATGCAATACATACACATAACATCCAGTCACTGAGACATTTGCTACTTAACTCTGATCTTTTTTCATCAGCAAATGGTCGTTTGGGTCGTTCTCTTCTTGGAGCATTTCCAGAAATACCATGCTGTGAAGTCTTGTTGGATGCCTACCAACTTAAGGCATAAGATTTTACTAACGATTTCCCATGAGAATTTTGCTAGGGGAAGCCTTTGCCATGTTCTACACCGCTGTAATGTGAGTTACAGCAATGGCTTCTCCTAGCAAAAGTATGGATCAACAGGATTGACTTTAGTGCTGCACATCATTCCATCATCTATACCAAGCACAACTGAAAACGTATGGCCAGTGCATTTAAACATACACGTGTCCAAACCAGACCATCCATGTCTACCTTGCAGAGCTTTCATGCTGAATATTTTAGCCAGGCACTAAACTAAGCAGCAGGATTACAAGCCACCTTCTGTATTTAGGCTTTTAAAGATATTAAACTTCCTTGGCCCCCAAGAGTCACTCAAGGGGCACGTGATACTAGGAAAAAGCAAATTCAAGAACTAGCATGTGAACATAGTCCCCTTAGACCAGGCAAAGGAAGTAGTTGTTTAGTTTTCTGAGATCATGCTGACTTCAGGTTAACTTGTATCTTGCTCAGAACATGGCAAACTGAATTCTTACCTCAACCCACATGAGAGCTAAGGGACTCAGCAGGCATAAGCCATATATAGTCGTATTTAGCATATTCAGGGAACAGTTGCTGTCCTAAATAATCATTATCGTCTCTATTTTACAAACTGGAAAACTGAAGGTAACCAATGTAGCTAAATGAATCAGTGGCAGAGTTGAGAAAAGACTCCTGATGTTTATTCCTCTGCCTCAAGCAGGGTAATTTCGGTCTCGTCAGTAGTATTTTGAGTAAATTTCATCTTTATAAACAATTTTGATTAAATAGTTTCTTCCTTTAGTAGAGACCAAGAAACAGTACTGATGCTTGTTTTTTTCCTGAACTTATTTTTCCAGTGTCTGAAGACAAAGTGCCCCTCATAAAGTTGAATGAATTACTCCTTTCCCACTAACTTCTTCTGTCCCTAAACTCACTGTTCTGATTTCAGAACAAAATTCTGTGACATCAACTTCATCATGGGATCCCTTGGTTTGTTTCCAAAACACTATAAAAGAAAATGCAAAGCTCTAAAAATGCTGCAAAAAGCCTCTAAGAAAAGTACAGATAAGGCACACGATAAACCCATGACCCAGAGACTACAAACTGGACAACTCGCTTATGCTGAGTTGGCAGCTTTAAAAAAATCCAGGAAAGGTGCATACAGTGAAATTACACACATACCGGTACCCATAAAGATACAGTGATCATCCTCATAAACTGAACCTGAACCTGGTTAAATTTGAACATACTCAGGTATTACAGCGATGCAGAGAGAAATAGTCACTGTTCCGCACCTTTGAGGCACAGCTGTCTGACTGGGATAAAACTCTTCCCCGCAAGCTGCTGAAGAGTCTTGCCAGAGGAACCCAGTGGTGTGCCTGTGGCAAGTGCTGCTTTGCCATGCAGTGTTCTACCTCTTGCAGGCGTGTCAGGGGACTGAGACTCACTTTGGCATGTGTCTTCCTACAGTCTCCAGCTGTGTCTGTTGAAAGCTGCAATGCAACATGTGTTTATACTGAATAAATATGCAAATGAAGAAAAAGAAATCTTACAGCCTGCACAGTGGACAGACAAAAAGAGAAAAGCTGGCTGACTGACAAGAGCTTATTGTTATGTAGAAAATCATAGAGTTTGAAATGCTCTCTTTGCCTGAGAGATACCTGCCCATTAAGTTCTTACTAAAACCTAGTTCACCACTAACAATTAACTGCAACCCAGCTGAAGCCAGCCTCCCATCTCCTGCACCCTTCCCTACAGTGATTTGATGTTTCATTTCCATGGAATACCCAGGGCTTGGCTTCACAAAGCACTGAGACTCCTCTGCTCCCACCGATGTTGCTAAATGACAAGCTTCTTTACAACATGGATTTTTCCTTTCCCGGTAAACTGTGACATCGGTGTGGGCAACGATACCAGACATACACTTGCACGATCGCCAGATGCAGACCCAGCCGGCCCTGCTGCAGCTGCCCCGCCGGCCTGACACAGCCTGAAGCGCCCGCCTGGAAAGCCCTTCCCGGCCTTCCAGTGGATTAGTGCCCCCTGCCTCGCTACCGACCGCAAGCCCAGCCTAGCGGGAAGAGTGCCCGCCCCTGCTGCTCCTTCTGAGGCCGGGGGACGGCCGTGAGGGGCCGCGCCGAGAGCCTCTCGGGATGGCTGGCTCGCTCGCTCGGTCAATCAATCAATCGATCAGTCAATCAATCCGCGCCCGCCCGGACCCCGCCCCCGGCCGCCGCCGCGCCTCTACCGCCCGCGCCAAGCAACACGAGCCGCACGTGGCGAGCGGCCAATCGGCACGCAGCAGGCGCCCGACGGCGGCCAATCAGAAAGCGGGAAA